>ML677351.1:5056873-5342075 GCA_007922305.1 Dermatemys mawii
TTCTGCAATTCCAGACTAACACGGCTACCCCTCTGATTCAGAGCCAATAGAGTAACCCTCTGTGTAGAACAGTGTAGTCTAGCAGACAGAATCAACAGAACTGCCTTTTGGGGTGGGGTGTTATGGCCATAGAGCAGGGATCAGCAACCTTTGGCACACAGCCCGTTAGGGTAAGCCCTCTAGTGGGTCAGGCCAGTTTGCACTCCCTTTTGACTCCGGCACTCCATCTCCGCAAGAGGAAGAAGCAGAGCCAATGGGGGAGCAGCACTGGTCGACTTGCTGCCGTGAGGACAGCCAGGTAAGTTGACTTAAGATACTTCAATTTCAGCTACGTAGCTGAAGTTGCATATCTTAGGTCAACCCCCTTCCGACCCTGTGTAGATCAGCCCTAAAATCCTTTACTCTGAGAAACAGGCACATATTGCTCTTTAGACACAAGTTGGCAGCAGTAACACCTGCACATTTTTGTAAAAGTAGTCTTGTGTGACCTTTCATGACCCTAAAAAATGTCACCACAAAGCTATCCTGGTTTTTGAAAATACCTTCACTCCTGCATTTACTTCTCACATTGGCTCACTGTACATAATACTTCCAAACTATCTACACAGGACATCCTTTTTCAACTAGTATGAGTTCATAGCCCTAAGAGAATTTTAAAAGTAAATGGAAGGCTATTATACAAAGGCTTCCAGCTGTGAAGCTGATGCTCCTTGGGGATTTTTTCAGGGTCTTCAGTTATTTTTTATTCAGCATCTTGATCCATTTCCTTGGAAGCAATTTTGTCATGCCTATAAAATACTTGATACCTGTCGAGTATTTAGCCAACAAGTCTAGCTTAAGAGACCATCACCCTAACAAAAATGTATGAGCATAACAAATGCAGATCACAGCAATTTGTTTTGGCTACTACAGCAAATTCCCCTTTGTACTTATTTGTGTTCTTCACTAGCTCAGGGTAATGCTGTCATGGATCTAAACATCAGGCTGATATGTATACACAAAATCTTTTAAAACAAAATAATGATACATAGTGCATCTATGAAATGCAGCCAACTGTAATCAAATGGGCACAGAACACCATTCGGAGTAAGAGGTATATTTTGGCCAGTGATGATGGGGAAAAACTTCTAATTTTACTAAAAGTGACACATCTAAAATCCAGAGAGAATGGGCACAGGATGTCACTTTTAAAAAGGTTTTGCCTGAAAAATACGTGCACGCTATCCACACAGAACTCAATTTACCTAACTTGGAAAGAGGAGACAGCTTTGCAGGGACTTGAACCTGTGGCTCCACAGCACTAAAGTATTTTAAAGCTGATGCTGGCAGTGCTATTCTATCCCCAAGCAAAAGTAGTTAATATTATAGACAATATTGTAGGCTACAAAAGCAAACACTCAAAACATACGAAGTGATAGATTTATGGTTGCTCACACAACTTTCATTCTGACCCCATTTGTATTCATCCTGTGCCCTAAAGAAGGCAGGAGTCCTCTGGGAAAAAAAGAAGTCTGTAACCATGTAATTCAAGACTGCATCATAATTGTGCAGACACAGAAAGGGGATTCATTAAGGTTATACATGAAACCTTAATTTTGGAATTTCCCAACTTTTGAATGCTTGACTTTACAATGTTAACGTTTTCTTGAAACATACTTTTTTGTATTTAATTTCCTTCAGTTATCTTTAAAGAAAAGGTAAAAAACAAATTTTGTTATGTGCAACTGAAGAATGTGAGAAAAAGAATAGAGATGGTGATCTTTAACAGTTTATATCTTAGGCTTGGTCTATACTAGGAGCTTATGTTTGTATAACTACATTGTTCAGAGGAAGCTTTCCTGTCTGTGTAGATAACAGCCTCACCGAAGCACTACAGCAGCGTGGCTGCTGTGTTCTAAGTGTAGACCTGCCCTTAACAGAAGTGGAATGGAACAAAGAAAAGGCACTTCGGAAGCCCAAGGGCGTTCTCCTCGCTGAGTATCAAAACCTGCTGCAGCTGGAGACACATGGTGAGTGAAGAGCACAGCCCACAGCTTGCTAAGATTCTGGACAGGGGTGCAAACCATGTGAGTGCTATAATTCAGAGAAACCCACAGGACAGCTTATGAGGAGGCAGACTAAGCCAATATTGCTCTCCTTGCCCTTGGGATGCAAGATCTCTGCTGCTCCTTTTAGATGTGCATCATAGAATCTCCCCAGCAGTGTTTACAACACAATTCTTTGCTTCGTTTGTTAGAGGTTTTTATGTCTGATACAAAAAGCCACAGAAGACTACACAAAATAAAATATAATTAAAAATATAAAGTAGTTAAAGCGCTACTGGTACCTTGAAAAAGCAGAAATCTCAAATGGAGCAGATCTTCTGTTTGCTAGATGATGTTTCCCAGCTGTGGTGCTTACTTTATTTTGCAACATTTGCTTCTGCCTTCCTCTCTTTCCAAACAGTCATTCACTAATACTAGCATCATGAAGACACGCAAATCTGGATGAGAAGATAGAGAGACAAAGGCATAAATCAAGGAGCTCAAAAGGCAAAAAAACCAAAGTATGCATTTCAGTCAAAAATGCAGTTATCCTGTGTTAAATCCTCCCTCTTATATAACCTGTCCTAAGTGACTATCACATGTACTGTAGTTTTACAATAAGAGAATCACTGAAGTGCAACTATAAAGTTATAAAATAATTCACAGAGTTCAAGGCTAGGAGGAATTATTTGATCATGTAGTCTGACCTCCTGTATATCACAGGCAATTAGGTTTCACCCAGTTACCCCATATTGAGCCCAAAGATGGTCCAGAGTTGGTTCCCGATACAGAAGCACCCACTCCTAGGAAACTTGCTCAAGCATTATGGCTGCCCAGGTATACACATATAGTATGTACACAGGAGGCTGCAAGTGCCTAGCTCCATTGTTGATAAGGAGCCAAACGCGACTTCCTCTAAAACCCTCCAGTGCTGTTCCAGAATTAGCCAGAGGGGTTTGGAACTGAAAAAAGGAAGCCTCAAATTCAGGCTTCTGGCATTTTACTGGTGTAATGCCCCCCAACCCTGTTAGTACAACTCTTGGCCCAGTAAGCGGCTCAGACCAAAGACCCAAATTTCAATTCCCCCGCCCCACCCCTACACTTTGGAGAGGGTTCAAAATCTGAACCAAAACCATGTAACTGAACCTCCCCTCAAATCTGGGTCTGAATTTCACAACTTGGGCCCATCCATGGATCCAACATCACTAATGAACAATAGCACAACTGTAGAAGCCTGGGCTGTACACTAAAATTACATTATGCAACTGTAATACCACCAACTTTAAATATGTAAGCATACAGAGTATCTGGTCAATGAACTGCATAGCAGGGGTCATGTCTTGAAACTAAGCAGGATTGCAGAAGCAAGATTCTGGGGTTTTGGTTTGCTTTTTTTGCCCAAGACTTACTGGAAGAAGGGGACTGCAGTTTTGGTGGTGCGTGTGCTTTTCGTATTGTGGCATTATCTGGGTAGTCAGGATCTATTGATTAGGAACTGAGCTTTGATCACTGGGAAGATGAATCAAGTTTCAATATTGAAGTATATTATCTGCATTTTTCATTTTAACTGTCTAATATTACAAATTCCCCTTTTACATTTTTAAGTGCTGGTGCCATTTGACACCATTTGGTCACTAGCGCCCTTTCTTGTTCATCGCACTACCATTCTTCTCTTCAGGGCCTTTGGAATTTGGTGATTTTTCATTGCACTCTGGTTTTCATGAGACGATTCATATTTTATTCAACTCCTGTATTGAGATGGTCAGGAGACATAAATATGCTAGAAAAACCTGGTTAGCTAAAGGTCCTTTCCTAAGTAATTTGTATTCTGTTTCCAGCTAGCTCTAACAACATCAACTCAAAGTGATAAGGATACTGCTCAATTTGCTTTAATTAATGTCAGCTCTCTCAGTAATAAATCACTATTAATTCTCAAGTTAGTTTTTGAAAATGGCCTAGATTTTTTGGCTGTCACTAAGATTTGGCTGGAAGTTCTCCCACTTGTGGAGGTCTGTCTGTCTTATTACTCCTTCTTTTCTGTTCTTTGCCTTTCAAGGTGAGCTTCCATCTGGCTTGAAGATACACATAATTACTCTTATTCTTTTAGCAAGGGACCTAACTAAATTTTACGTCTACATCTTAGAAGAAAGCTTTGTTTTAATTCTTAAAGGTAGATGAGAGGTTGGAAGCCCTTGTAGTGTAACTTTTTGAATTTCTTGCACCTTACATTTCTTCGTACTGGGTAATTCTAATTCGTTATGGTCATCCTGTCATATTATCACATTGCTCCAACTCAGCAACGACACCTATGTTTAGTAACAAAAGACTAGATTTTGATGCCTTTACACATCTCATACAATACCTTACTCCTTGATAATCCCATTGATTTCAGTGGGGCTACCTGCCTGTTAATATTTTACTTAAGATAAATAAAGGATTCAGAATCAGGCCCTCACGGCACATGTCTCTGTGAGAGTTGTTGAATCTGCAGTTTAGTGACTATTTAGAAGGACTTTCCTTAATTTCGTTTGGAAGATTGCATTTGTTTGTCTAGTGCTGTTTATACGTATCGATAAGTTCAACTTGTGCACTGGGGGTTCATTTGTTAGAATGGCTCCTGTACTCCAATCCCCTCAAGGTTTCAGTTTTGATTTCTATTCATACACTTCCACTACTTAACATGATTCAGTCTCATGGTTTGCAATGTCATTTGTATGCAGACAAAACTTGGATATCCTCTCAGTCCCTGCAGATCCTACAAAGAAGTTTGATGTTTTGTATAATTGCCTCTGTGATATTCAGTCACGGATAGCTTCAAATTTTGTTAAACTTAACACTGACAAAAACCGGAGTTGCTATTGATTAGTTCACTGGTTCAGAGGTCTCAGGTGTCATCTATGGCAGTTTCCATTTGTGGTAGTTCTTTTTATCCCTCAGATAATGCTTATGACCTTGGGGTCATTGTGGATTCTGTGTTTCTTTTGAAGTCCCCATCAATCATGTAATTAAAATGTCTTACTACTGTCTTTGCAACCTAGCCAGATTGAGATCTCTGCTGTTCTTAGCCCACTTGCTAAAACTTTTTTCCATATTTTGTGTCAGACAAGACTACTGCAATTCTTTGTATGCCACCCTCCGCTGTTTGCATTTGGGACAGAATCGTAGAATCCTAGAATATCAGGGTTGGAAGGGACCACAAGAGGTCATCTAGTCCAATCCCCTGCTAAAAGCAGGACTAAATCTAGTTATTTAGGAGTCTAAATTGTACACCCAGCACACTACTCCCCTTCACTGGCTCCCATTCAAAGCAATGGGCTGATTTTAAGATGTTTGTAGTCTCACTTTGTGTAGCTTGGCTTCCTCTTATCTGTGAGGTCTTTTGGTTCTTTATTTAACAGGATGCTCCCTCTTGTTGTGGCTGCTAGAACTTTACCATGAGTCCAATGGATTTGCATCTTCATCATGTCCTATTTTTACTTTTGTTAAAGTTCTAGAACATCAGACAGTTGTCACTTTACATGATTAAACTTTACATATTAGTATTTAGCCAGCAGCACCAGTTGAAGTTGCAGAATAATGTCCATTAAACCCCTGCTTTCACACACACAGCACTTTCTAAAACATTTGTCTTTGGAGCTAAAATTGCCTATGCTTATTCCACCTAATGATTTTTTCTTTTTTTCAGTTTGAGCAAAATCTACTTAAAGCAGACAATCCTTTTCTAACATGGCTACATTTCTAGGTTCAGTGTTACAGGCCATATTCTGCCCTCAGTTATGTCCACAGACTTCAGTGGTTTTTCAGAGCAGTAGCTGAAGCCCTGTTCTCTGTGTATTATATATATATATATATTATATATATATATAGGAAAATTATACTGGTTTAAATTTATGGTGTGATTTTAGAAAGATTTAGTTAAACCAGTGCAAACCCCTGTTTAAACCCTCTTATTTCACATAAAGAATGTCTTAATTTGGTTTAGTTTAAGCCACTTCCTAATCAATTTAAGCTAAACTGAAGCAAGCCTTGTTTTAGCAGAAATGAATGTCCACACAGCCTGGCTTAAACACCGGTTTAACTAAGTCATTATAAAAATCACACCGTATGTTTAAACCAATGCAACCTTCCTTCCAATCTGTATCTGGTTCTCTCATTACCTAACATGAAATTCATTTGGGATGAAATATTTCCTCTTTACACTTTACAGCCCGAGCTAACGCATCAAAAGCACATCTGCTATAAATGACTGTTCGCTAGAATAGTGTACCAGTGAGAAATTGAGGCAACACTGATGATATCAGCCTCTAAAATGTAGCCACCCAAAACATCACATCATCTTTCTAGTGAAAGGAGGAAGGCAATACGGGGCTTCAAATGCTTTATAAAATGTGCGGACATTAGCTTGTCAAGGTGATGCTTGACAAGCTATTTGCTTCCTTAGCTCCCTCACCTCCTGTTGCAATACTCCAACAGCCATTTACACAAGACTGCAGGTCAGCAGATTTACGCTCAATGTGGCGCTGTTATCCTTTGCTACCCAGATACAACAAAAATACCAGTGTGTAGAATCTGTGCTCTAGCAGACTTCTGTTACTAAACCTAAACTGTTCCTTGGTACTGTAGAGAGAGTTCTTGCAGCCTCCAACTCTCTATGGCAACTTGGAGCAGGCCATGGGCTTCTACCCAAGTTGCTGAATGTGTGAGTTTCACTGAGTGAGTTTCGCTGACATGAACTACTTATTTTAATAAAGACCCATAATCACATAATTAAAGCATAGTATTCTGTTTTCCTAGGGTGATATTCCTCCGCATGCTCCCACATGCATATCTATATGTGGTGTATACATATGAAAATATACATACACACATACGCACAATATATAAATCAGATGGATGGGATAAGCTTCATATTTTATTTATTGCTAGAACATTAAAATACTGCATAATATGTAATGTGTGTAGTGCTAGTCTAATGGCATTTTAGAGCAATTTGTTCCTTGCTGAAACATGAACTTTCGTCTATGACAAAGAGATACTGGAACACTCCAGCCTTCTTCAAAGTTGGATGATCTTCCCGAATCATTACAAAATTGTCTGGCAGGAACTACAAGTGTTAATTGCTGCAATGAAATGATAACTTAGCCTAGCTTCTAATGAGGGAAAGCAAAGTGGCCCAAGAAAGAATTTGCCTGAAGCTCTGCCTGTTCCCCTAAACTGAACCCATATCTTTTGGATAAATCTCCCCCAACCCCCACACCTTACTTCCACTCCCTGATATTACTACTTCCAGTTCCAAGATTGGATTCTGTCTCTGCCTCTTCTTCCTACTACCTTTCTACCCTTTTTTTAACATCTGACCTACTTTTACCTCATCCTGATCCAAGTCCCCCCAGCTCCCGACCCTTCCATTGCTATTCCCCAAACACAACACAATCGGAACTCTTCCTCCATTCCATTCCCATGGAATCCAATCTCTGACCACTGGCAACTCATCCATGCCAGTTTTCAGGTTTGCAGTGCACAATGGGATCCAATCTTTGCTCTTAGCCAAACTTCACTTTTGAAGATCTAACATTAGCAGATCTTGCAATTTTCTTCCGAGCCACGTGCTGCTACTTAATTAACTCTTCCCTATGTTCTTGGGCTAATTTAAAGGGAAAACCTAGAGTCTATCTTATGCCATTGATCACTAGAGCATATGAGGGGAGTAAGGACTGCTCTCTCCCTCAGGCATTACTCTGTCATTCACTCTTGGGCCTGGGCTACACTGTGGGGAGGGTTTCTGAACTAAGATATGCAACTTCAGCTATGCTATTTGCGTAGCTGAAGTCGAAGTATCTTAGTTCGACTTACCTGGCCATCATCATGGCAGTGAATCGACCGTGGAGGCTCCCCTGTCGACTCCGCTTACTCCTCTTGCTGAGAAGAAGTTCCAGAGTCGACTGGGAGTGTGTTCAGGGATCGAATTATCATGTCTAAACAAGACGCAATAAATCAATCAACAATACATCGAACACTACTCGCCGATCAGGCAAGTAGTATAGACGGTACGTCTCTACTTGGTTACCACACAGGGAGAAAACACTAAAATGCTGGGAAAGTTGACTGATGCAGGAACCTGAGACCATTCAGGCATGTTTCCATACCTGTAGTCAGAGCTCAAAGTGGTCTGAAAGAGATGCTAGGATCTGTCAATCTGCGTGCAGCACCTTTGGTAAAAGAGTGATAAAAGTAGAACCAGGTCCTTGAGGGATGCACTTTATTTTTTTACCAAATCTGCAACTCCTCGCAACCTCCTCCCTCTACTTGAAGCACTGCCAGGACACCTCAGATTTTCTGCAAGTAAGTGATTTGGGGAACTAAAGGTGCTTCTGGGAGTTTGAAGGGAATAAGGAAACTGGCACATACTGGGTCTTTATGGGCAGGCTTCCTAGAAGTTTCTAGAGAAGTGCAGTTTTGTTCTCAATGAGTCAGAGGTTCATTTAAGGTTTGCCTAAGCAACCAAACCTTTTGAGTTCACCCATTCATATAGCCAATGCATTTTATTCTGCCTTGTATTATTTGCTACCATGTCAAAGTACTGCTCCAACGCATCAGGCTAAAAATGAGTCAATTCATCAGAGATTTGCTTAGTCGGTCTCTCCCTTTATCTTTGACACAAATAGGTAGCAGAAGTTACCTAGAAAACAGGAGAAGTTGCAAACTCCCTTTACTCCCAAGTACAACCCAATGAGCAGGTTACAAGATAAAAATAAATAAATGGAATACAGCTTGCAGCAATTTGTTCTGCAATATGATGCACTGCTTTTTGGCAGCAGTGAAGGTGCACAGAGAATTGCTTTATCTCATATACAGACATGAGTAATAGATGGCAGAATGTACCAAAACTTACACAAGCAGATTTTTGGAAATGCCAAAAATATAGTGGCCCACTGGGTTTATTAATGCCACAGAATCTGAGGAAACTGGCAGCAAACTCTACAGAATTTTGTGCCTTCCTGATATTATTATTGCTATGTACTGGCTAAATGTACCACTGCCTTCTAACAGCTGAAATCAGACATTCTCAGCAGCTTGTCAAAGCAGTCTGGGCTCTTGCAGTTAATGGAGATTCTCCTTTAGTTCAAGGGGCAGCAGTCAGTACTTTTTGAAACAGGAAAATCTGGATTCTGTACCCACTGCCAAGCATTAAAATGCCCATGGTTTGCAGTATAGTGAATCATAAGGCTCTAGTTGAGGGTGGGCAAACTTTTTGGCCCAAGGGCCACGCTGGGGTTCAGAATTGTGCGGAGGGCTGGGTAGGGAAGGCTGTGCCTCCCCAAACAGCGTGGCCCTGCCGCCTATCTGATCCCCACTCACTTCCTGCCCCCCTCAGAACCTCCAACTCATCCAACCCCCCCATTCCTGGTCCCCAATCGTCCCCTCCGAAGACCCCCCCACTCTAACTGCCCCCCCAGGACCCCACCCTTATCTAAGCCTCCCCTGCTCTTTGTCCCCTGACTGCCTCCTCCTAAGACCCCCCCCACACCCTAACCCCCCCCCCCCCCCCCGACCCCCCACCACTTAAGCCCCCCCCCAACTTGCTTACCATGCTCAGCTGGGTGCGGGACCCTGTGGCTCGCCGTGCTCGGCCTGGCCCCTGGCTCGGGAGGGCAGGGCCATTGGCACAGTTCCCCCAGCCCAAGCTTGCGGGCTGGATAAAAATGGCTGGTGGGCCACATGTGGCCTGTGGGCTGTAGTTTGCCCACCCATGCTCTAGTTATCCATACATCTGTAACAACAGATTTTTAAACAAAGATCACAAACTATTGTGTAATTTAGAAGATATACTTTGATTCTAAGTTGGAGTTATCAAATGTCCAGTTTTCAAACAGAAGGCCCAGTTGAAAAGGGCCCCTGGCAGCTCCAGTCAGCACTGCTGACTGGGAGATTAAATTCTGGTTGGTGCGGGGCTGGCAGGTTCCCTACCTGGCTCCATGCAGCTCTTGGAAGCGGCGACGTGTCCCTCTTGCTCCTAGACATGGGGCAGCCACGGGAGCTCCGTGCGCTGCCCCTGCTCCCAGTGTCAGCTGCACAGCCCCCATTGGCTGGGAACTGGAGCCAATGGAAGCTGCACCGATGGTGCCTGCAGCACGCAGAGCCCTCTGGCCTTTCCACCTAGGAGCTGGAGCGGGGACATGCTGTAGCTTCCCAAGAGCTGCCTGAGGTAAGCACTGCCTGGAGCCTGCACTGCAAATGTCCACCCGCACCCCCAGCTCTGAGCCTGTACCCCTCACCTCAACCCCCTGTCCGAGCCTGGTGAAAATGAGAGAGCGAGGGTGGGGGAGAGCGGGTGATGGAGGGAGGGGGGATGGAGTGAGCAGAGGGCTGGGGCTTCAGAGAAGGGGCAGGACTGTGGGGGTTGATTTTCTGCAAATAGAAAGTTGGCAACCTGAGTGTTGGTGCTGAGCTGTTTGTATCCTCTAACCTGACCTTAGGAAGGTCGGGGCAAACTGTACATCACTTTGAAGAAGAAAGGTGGTGTTGCTGTATAATGAAAGGATGCTAAATTAATGGTGTAACTACCTAATAACAACATGTGGAACTTAAAGTGATTTATAGAACTGATGCTGACAGAAATATAACTCTCAATATTTTTAGCAGCAGTAGTCAAATATTTATGACAGCACCCAAAGTCTTCTATCAGGTTTGGGGCCTCATTGTGCTGGTTGAGATAGAGACATTGAAAAGAGAGAATCACTTCCCTGCTGGGCTTACGCTCTAGAGACACAAACGCATGAAATGCACAGGAAGTACATATGATATACAAGCAAATAAGTATGGTGCAGAATTGGCACAGATTTATTAGTAACATGCAGGGGTTTTTTCTTTCTTTGCCTGAATGCTCTGTGAAGCTGCGTGTTTGTGAGTAAATAATAATAGCCCTTCTCATCAACACAGCAGAGAGCTTGAAATTAACAAAATTTAGGTTTTGATGGGGCACAATGGTTCAGTAAAAAGATAATAATTACAGACTTCTGCAAAGTCTGGACCAGCTGTGTAGGAAATACTCTCTTCTTCAGGACAGAAGAGAAGGAACCAATCTGCCCTTGAGGATAAAGCAGGCTGTCGTGTGGAACAAATCCAGTGAAGAAAAGTCAAAACTAAAAACCATGAGAAGAGTCATTTGCACACATACAAATCACATTAGGGATATTCTTCAAAGACACAAGAAGTACCATGTAATATCCACAGCACTTAGCAGCAAGGGATCTGTGCCAATGCAGTACTTGTAGTGTTGTAGACAGTGCCTAAGATAACAGGGAACTGCAGAGCCAGAGTGAAGCACAATCCAAGCAAGCAGCTGCTTGGATTTCACAGAGCATTGCAAACTATGCAATTCATGTCTTTGCCCTGGCATAATGAAAATAATACCTTTGCTCACCTGTAGCACATTCCATCGGATTATTTTAAAATATGCTTTACAAATATTAATAAACTGAGACTCACAACACCCCATGTTAAGTGTTTGCACACTTTACACCTGGGAAATTGAAGCACAAACACATTCAGATGTGTTACCAGTAGTGGTCACTGACTGCAGATGGATCATATTTTGGATCCCAACCTGAGTCAACTTGAGAGTCTGTTGTGTATTTGGTTGTCATGGTAATAGAACCTTGCTGTTGCTATGGCAACTGAGTTAGATTATTAGGGGATAGCCCAGCCAGTTTTGGCTGGTTTTGGTTAATTTGGGGTGTGGCGGGCAATAAATGGCCACTTTTAAGGTTCACAGCTCTCTGTCTCTCAAGCAATTTCCTCCTAAAACTGCTGCCCCCAAGGACATGACAGAGTCCAGTGCTGATTTATCCTCAAAAGTAGCTTGGTTCTTTCTCTTCTGTTCTAACTGGAGGCTGATTTTTGGAGATGTTGAAACTCATAACTCCCAAGGACATCAATGGGAGCTGCAGGTGCTAGACACCCTTAGAAAAGAAGACCCAGCACTAAGTACTCCCAGATTTGGATACTCAAACATCGATAGAGGCTTTTGAAAATTTTGATCTAGAGGATGCCCCCAAGAATACAAGAATCCACAGCTCCAAACTCGGACACCCGAGGAGACTCCTGCAGCTGTATTGGAGGAGCCAGCCAGCACTTTCTGGGGCCTTGGGTTGCTTGAGGAACTGCAACAAAGAAGTCTAACTGACATGTGGGGTTTCTTGTACATACATGAATATTTATCACTCTTGACAAGGCATGATACACGTTTCTTTCAGGCAAGATGTTCTTTTAGGAGGGTATAAGAAAATGGCTTTCAGCTGCTGGGGATGAAAAGATGAGCCGATGCAGCTGTTCCAAACTGAGAGCAGAGTACTGTAAATTGAAGTCTTCTCAAAAACATGCCCTAAACCCCTGAGTCATTAAAGTCTGAATTACGTTATTCCTGTCAGTAAGATCTCTTTCCTCTAAAATCTTGCTCTATTTATTGTACATTACCTCATGGACTGCTTCCTGGTTAAACAGCACAGCTTTTAGATAATGAATCCTACTCATTAGGATGAGCTCAATATGGTGTGGGCTTTATTTAATGATGCTAGTTAGAAAACAACAGTCCCATTTCAAAGATTCATTTAGGCCATCTGTGCACAGGAAAGGAACTCCTAATAGATAGGTCAAACGAGAAGTCTTGTTTGCTGTTTTTCACATTTCACTTATTTGCAGAAGCTCATGACCGTCTGTTACTTGAGTTTTTCCGAAGGTCAAGAGGTTACAGAAAAAAAATCACCCTTAAAAATTCTTCATTTATCTGTCCAACAGTAACCTCATGGTGAGTCTCTAGTCAGCTATAAAGCCATTGATTGCATGTCCCTTCATTCTGCTTCTATAAATCCTCTAAACAAGCCCCCTTAAATGATAGATGTAAATTTAACATGTGACTCTTGTCACATTAAAATGATAGAGTATTAAATTAGATATTAGACTAATCGCTAGATATTTAGCTATTTTGGCAACATTCTATTATGTAAAATTAGGAGATAAAACAATGTATTCTGATAATTTATTAAATTAAAATTCACATACACAAAAATATACAAGCAAAGCAAAAAATAATTGTGCCCCTACTAGTCTGACAAGTTCTGAAGAAGATAATCCTCTGCAGTTAAGATGCATAGATCAGACAAGGGGCTGATTTTTAGTGCTCTTAAACAGATGTTAAGTGCTGGAAAGGTGCAGGATTAGGGAGGTTAAACAGCTGAAAAATGGGAATAAAAATTAAGTAGAAAATTATCTTCGTTAATTTGCTTCTTCAGTGATCAGGGAGATACTATTTTTTAAATGATTGAGTCAGCTGTTTAAATGAAACTTGTGAATTAACTCTCCAAATAGTAAAACTAAGAACCAATTTAGTAAGAATTAGAGCGCTGCTCTTTTCTGAAAAGTGACTTAAAGTTACTTTGGGTTTCTGTTTCTTGTCTTGAACGTGACAAATTTGTATCAAATTCTCAGTTTACAGATTCCCCCCACTTCCCTTCAACTGCTTGCCCTTTAAACTCACTTTGGGTTCTCAAAGTCAAGCTGAGTTCTTCTCTTCTCATGCATTGTTGCCAATAACAAAGATGCTATAGGCCAAATTAGTCCCACATCACAAAAGTTCAGTCTTATTATCATGTCACAGCTTCCCCTGTACACCCTATCATTTGATGATGATGAATAAGGAGGGAAGTATTCAGACTGGCTTTCAAATTCCAGGTTTGGTTTGCACATTTGTCACTAGAAATATAATAGTTTCCTTATAAACTAAATAAATTTCAGGAAATCATTGAGACAAAGGCATGGAAGCTCACGATGCCAATTTTATAGTCACCATTTCAGAACAGAACCTTGCTTTAACCAACAGCATTATTATGGAAATTGCATTTGTCTTTGATCATATTTAAAGGACCCCCGAGGCACTTAAAGGATAATAATCACAAAAATAGTCCATGCCAGGATATGCAGCTTCCAAATTAGAATATAGGAGCTGCCCTGTCAATTCAGACAGCGTTCCCTGGCAGTCTGCCTCTGGTAGGTGCCAATATTTTCTTCTTCAGATAAAGTTACCACTCTCTCTCCCTTCCTGATCCAAAGTCCTAAATCAATGGGAATTTCTCATAGATTTCAGTGGACTTTGGATCAGGCCCTGTGCATCTTGCCAATTGTGAAATACTAGTTCTTGTGTGTACAGAGGTAGAAATTCCTTCATGGCACTTCCAGATACCCTGAAGCAGGAACTATTTGTTTGTGAAAACAACACAAAGGATTGAGAGTAAGAATGGACAAACCTCCAAGGGTTTGGCCAAGAAGTCCATCAGATCTTCACATTCCCCACATAGCTGCCCTGTTTCCACTGACTATCTTTTTGAGGAGGGAAAGCTCAGTGGCCTGTCACTCCCTCCGGTAGAAAGAAAGTAATCTGGTCTGACATTGGGGATAAAAACCTGGTCCCACTGAAGTAAAAGGCAAAACTCCAATTAACTACACCAGGTCTAGGATTTCACTAGGTACTGTCCTGCCGGGCCACTTGCTTCTCCTTCTCACCAGTGCTTTCATACCTGAACTTTTGGGAAGACTTGGTAGCCTTTCCTGATGTTACAACAAGATTCTGTAACTCAGCACTAGGGTCTCACTGCTGTGCCACTTAACTTTTCCAAACTTATGCCACATTTTCTGTAAAAGAATCCTTATCTCCATTCTGTTGAGAACCATTGCTCTGTCAGGAAAGCAAGGTTTCATAATGCAGGTGTATACTCTATGGTGGGTGTAAACTCCAGAGTCTCTCTTAAGTCCCTAATCCTGTGAACACTTGCACACATAAGTAATTCCAATGAGATTATTCACATTCATGAAGGTAAGCATAGGTGTGTGTAGGATTGGGACCAAGGTTTGCAAGTAATAAAGTTGATGGGCCTAGCATAAGGTTTACTAAAACCCCTGCAAAAATCTTAAACCTTCAATTTTTATTGTTCATAAGTCTCTCACTCTTAATGCAAATTCTACCTTCTTCTCAATTCCACAAAACCCTAAAAACCGCACAGCAAAAGCTAATATGAAATTAAATTTCAAATTACTGAACTTTTGGCATTTGAATTTTAAACTATTTCCAATTTAAACTGATAAATACATGAAATAGTAAACAATTTATGGCCAAGAAAGTCTGTCTTTAGGTTTTTATAATACACCCACATAATTGCTAATACTTTGTTCTTACGGTAACACCCTTCCTCCCCCATTATGCACCTGATTGTGCAATACTGGTTATAATGTGGTTATACAGAAATTCCTTTCTGGCTCCTTCAGGTGCATCATTTTGTACCCTGAAGCAAAGTGAGCAAGTGAGATTAAAAGTCTCCATGAAGTCAGTTGAGACAATAGACCTGGATGCATACAAATACTAGCTAGCAAGTGAGGATTACAAATCTATCCAGGCCAGTTCTCAGAAATTATCTTGGAGGCTGTCAATAAACAGTAAGTGCAGGGTTTGTAAAAGAAATCATTAGTCAGAGCCTGACTTTTAGCATGTACTGAAACATACACACTACTTAGCAGTGTTTGAAAAACAGGAACACTGAGAGCAACATCAACCTCTATGTCCATGAACAGGTCAATATCAAAGATCACTGTCAGATCAAAACATGAAAAATTCAAAATGTTCAGATTAAAATGAAAAATAAAACGTCCGTGTGGAGAGTGGATTTATATGATTATCTCATGAATAATTCATTAGCATAAGCAATACAATTAGTCTTCTAAAAATGATGTAATTACTGCATTCATGTACAGCCAGTCTAACATATAGTAACATCAGGACGTAGAAATGCATAATGCAGAAGAAATTAAAACAAATTTCTATAGGAGTACAACTGCCTTTGTTACTAATGGGGAAAGGGCAATGGATTAGAAAGACAAGATCCTGCCCAGAGAGGTTAAAATGTCAATACCATTATGTTTGCAGGTATGCTCTCAAATGACCTCATTAATATGTGGTAACCCTTGTTGGAAAACTTATTTCTGAATCACTAAGTGCTGGCTGTTTGAAGAGGTCCCAATTACAATTAAATGTTTCAGGAACAGGTTAGGGTTTTGGGGGAAAGGAACATGTCATAGCCTGACAGATGCCTTTCTCCACTTCCAGTAGATAGAATTCAGTGGCTTGAAGCTGACAGAAGATAATCGATATTCTAGCTGGCATACTGAATCAATACATTACTGGCAACTGTAGCCTGGGTGAGTTGGATCTCTGCTTTCCAGAGCAATAACTCCAAACTCAACTTCCCTCATTTTCATGCTGAAATTGCATTGAGCTCTTAAATCTCTGTTATAATGTTTTGAGGTTAGCCATCCTATTGATACATAGAGTGAGTTCCTCAGAGGGTAGTTGTTCTATTGACTGCTGTTCACTCAAGAACTGAAGTAGGTGTGGTCACAGGCCAAGAACTTGCTATAAAGAAACCTTCCAGAGGCTATTTTGGGTTTGCCTTTATCATATATTTCTGCCGCTCTTATTTGGAGGAAGCATAAATGACTCACATCACAAGGTGATGGAATTACTTTATATTTGTAAGGAACTTTGAAGACTGAAGAGTATTACTGCTAAACTGTTGTATGAAAATGGAGCAACAAGCTGGTGAAACATTTCAACAGCATGCAAATGTAAATCAACCATTTCAGCTCTAATGGCTGGAGAAAGAATAGGTGTAGACACCAGTATTCTGTTTGCCACTTGCAAGGGCAATAAGTCTTATTTTTATTTGATCTTGTGTTGCACTCTCTCTTTTAGCATCTCTCTTTCACTGATGATTGAAGCCCTGGTCCAAAACTTACCAGATTAATGGGAGTCTTTCCATTAGCTTCAGCAGAGTTCAGATTGGGTCCCGAGATAGTTTGTCCTCAATCCCCTACGTATATTGCTACAAACTTTTCTATACATACTTTGGATTGAAGAAAACATAATTTAAAAGAGTGGGGGAGGGGAAGTATATACCTTTTTTCCCTCCCCCTTCCAAAGAATGAAGGCAGACAGCTACATCAACATTCAACTACACACAATGCCCCACAAACCTGGATCTTGTCTACTCTAGCAGGTTTTACTGACAACAATTCTGCCAGCAGAGGGCACACTTGGCTGTTTGTGCTGGGACATGGTGTTCCCTGAACATCAGATTGCATCAGCAAATGTGTGTTGCACTGTGGGAAGGCATCCTAGTGTCCTCTCTGCCACCTTCTGGTGTGCTACTTAATGGGAGATTTCTGCTATGCATTGTTTATTGCAGAATACCAGCCTTTCCCACTCACAAACTATCCCCTCCCAATTCACAATGGTTCCCTTTTGGCCTTAAAATGTATGAATCTAACTCTGAGAAGGTTCGAACAGGACTTTTTGCCTTACTTGTCTGTAAAAAGTTAATTCCTCAGGATGGGAGTGAGGACTCTTTTAGGGCATGTAGGATACCAGCTTCTCATAAAATATAACTGCAGATAGCAAATTTCCAATCTGTGTATGGTGATTCAGTTCATCTGTCAATGGAACATGAAATACAAAAGTGCCATAGAAGAGCTAAGTTATCATATAAGTCAACTTCCAGAGTGGTCTTCATCCTTCATTGCTAAATCAAACCACTCAGACTACAATCATCAGTTCCCATAATACAAATACAGCATGTGATGTGGTGCTGTCCTCACTTGGCCACTGGTTTTGGTTGGATGCTTGAGGAACTGATTGAAGCTTGTAGGAGTCAAATCCTATACCTTTTGTTCTGATAAAACAGCAAGCAGGTCAGAAGTATTTTCAATTCAGCGAGTGTTCTCTTTTACATTGTTGTTCTTCCCCTTCTTTCACTGCCTTGAGAGAATCTGTACCACCTGCCACTCTCATATCTCAATAGTTTGCATTCAAAGCAATTCTCCAGTAGTAGTTTTCTGTCTCCAATGTGTCTTGCAGAGTAAAAAAGAGTCGATGTGCACCAAATCAACACATGACTCTCCTGCACCATTAAGAATTTTAGTGAAATACTGACACACTTGTGATAATGTTAATCAGATGATCGGGGCTAGCAACGGGTTCTATATCTGCCCTAGAACAGATTGTTAAAAGAGATACATTATATATTGCTTACTAGGACTCATCCCACCCTCCACATTTCTGAACCTGCCTGATGGCCTTGAACCCACTCTATTATTAATATATATTGCAGCGGAGCCTAGAAGCCCCAATTAGGGTCCCACAGCACTAGGCATTGTACATATATGTAATTAAAAGACTGTCCCCATCCTAAAAAACTTGCAAGTCTAAGCCAATCTTAAGACAGCAAAAGGAGAGAACAGGTGGTGAGGGAAGACAAGGTAACAGTGAGCATGCGCAACATTTGGTATGGTAAGTGGAAGACTCAGGATAACAACTGATTAATCACTGGATCCATGTGACTTGAGATCTTCCCCCAGGATGGTGTGGAATTCAGTACACCACTCTAAAAATCCTCACCAATTACTTTTTACTTTGTAGGTGGAGCCTGGTTTGTGATCTACCTCCCACTCCCTGACTACGTCCCTCTCAGCTAATGGCCTTCATGTGTTTTTGATTATCTGATTGGCATTTACTGCAGCCTTGTTTTCGCCAGAGCTCTTTCCAAGCAGACAAACAACCCCATGATGAAATCATCAAGGGAGGCTCTTCATGATTGTAATTCTGGCAGTAAAGTCTCTGTACTTTTATTGCTGTACTAGTATCAATTATTTGGAGCCATATTAAGTGAAGTTAGTAACATGAATATGACATGCTCTATTCATATGGGGGATCATGAACTCTTTTTTTAAAAAAGTCTTTCATCCTGCTGCTTTCCTTTTGAAATGTTTGTGCCATTGGACCTTCGACATTTCACATTCATCACAAATGTGATTAGTTCAGGACTGAATATACAAGCATTTTATAAGGGTTCAGGGGTACAAAAATCATGAGAAAAAGAGCAGGCATAAAAATAACTTTTTAAAGAAAGTTCAGTGACCTCTCTATAGATTGTTATGACACATTAAAGTCACTGACTTCATTTATACTCTCCAGTTCCCTATATCTAGTATTATATTAGCTTACTTGTAAGTGCAAAAGCACTGCAGTGCTTGAGCTATAATATTTATTGTACAGTCACGAGTAACCTGCCAGACAGAACCTATCCCTGCATGCACACTAGAGTCGCCATAAAATCAGTAGTGACAATGGGAGGGCATTGG
This sequence comes from Dermatemys mawii, assembly GCA_007922305.1. Classification (NCBI taxonomy): domain Eukaryota; kingdom Metazoa; phylum Chordata; order Testudines; family Dermatemydidae; genus Dermatemys; species Dermatemys mawii. The sequence continues at coordinate 5,076,139 of ML677351.1, forward strand.
CTTTTGCCCCTTGGGTGGCTGAATATGGCAGAGTAATGTAACAGTGTAAGCACTCTGCAACCTAAAGACATCTTCCTTTTTTTAAATGCTGCTGAATAAGAATTAGGTTTAATAGATCTTACATCTGCAGAACTGAATCGAGATCTTGCAGAATTCACAGGCTATATTTCATTAAAAAACCTTTCAATTTGAGAGATTTAAAAAGATATGATCACAAGATATGCATATAGTTTTTTAATTGGCTCATTTAAAGTGATTTACAAGAGTGGGATAGACTAGAAAAAGAAAGTAAACATGCAACTGTGAATTTTAAGTGGACACTTTTTGCTAGGGATGTATAAAATTCTGTAGACATTCAGAACAATAAAGCTACATGTTCTGACTTTAGTGAGGGTAGAATCAGAACTTGGTTTCATGGGCAAAAAATGATTTGTGGCCATCTTTGCAAACACAAACTCTTTTTGATTTGGCCATGTTCAAATATCTTTTATTCACTTGTCTATCAATCAACCCTCCAATTGGAATGGACTTCATTTCAAAGAATCTTAGAGAAAGGCTATGCCAAATGCCCATACTCACTCACACATGGTTATAGCTTATTTGGTACTGGTGCTCAGTGTGTTTGCCCTGTTTACAATTCAGTTAACCCAATTTGGCAGGAGAAAGAATGCCGTCTCTCTTAGATGACCAGTTACATACCGCACACAAGGAACAATTAATAGAATCATAGGACCATAGGGTTAGAAAGGACAGCAAGGGTCATCTAGCCTAACCCCCTGCCAAGATGCAGGATTTGTTGCATCTAGACCATCGAAGACAAATGGCTATCTAGTATCTTTTTGAAAACCTCAATGAAGGAGCTTCCATGACTTCCATTGTCCTACTGTTCTTACAGTTAGGAAGTTTTTCCTGAGATTTAATCTAAATCTTCTGTGCTGTAGTTTGAACAACATAGATTTAGATTAGTCAAAGACACAGCGAATATGAATAGCTTATAAGCATTCCATCCATCAGAATATGGTCACATGAAGTGTTCAAACAATTATGAATTTAGAGCCCAATTCTGCAAAGTTTTATACAGGTGCTTAACTTGAGGTACTGAGAGTAGTTCTATTCAAGTCAGTGAGACAACGCACAGGGTGAAATGCTGTCTTCATTGAAATCAATAGCAAAACTCCCATTAAGCCAATGGGGCCGGGAATTCAACCAGAGTGTGTTAAGTGAAGTGTAAGGTTAGGTGCTTACATCTCTGCAGGATCAATATCAAACTCATAAAAAAAACCCCCAAAATCTGCTCCTGGAAAATTCCCAGTCAGCAATAGAGGGCAAAGCTCTCAGATAAACTGCTCACTACAAATAAGTAGCCAATATCTAATGAAGAGGAAGTTAGTAAGTTATGGGTTAGGAAAAACACTTGTGTTTTAATAAACCCTGGTTTCTTACCCATTAATTAATGAGTTAATTGGGAAAGCAGAGGCGACTCAAGTGATAATTCTGAAACAGCTCTCACTGCTAGATCAGCAAGATGTATAATTCTGTGGCAATTATCACCCCCAAAATCTCAATGGTATACCATTACCAATTAAGCCACACAACAAAAGTGTGCAGGTAGGTATTATATTCATTTGTCACATAACAAAAGTGAATCACAAAGAAGTTAGTTGACCTACCTACTTCCCTAGATGACTAGGTGGCAGAACTGGAAATATAACCCAGGACTCCCAGTTTAGTGCTTTCTAATCACTAGAGCACACTCCCTCTCCTTTATATAATGTTACAATGTTTTCATGAGTGACTCTATAAAATGATGGTGTATTCAGTCTACAAGATTGCCCATAGGTACTGCTCAACTGTCTGATCTGCTGTGGATACCAATGGTAGCCATTTTCTCTGCTGCTCTTCCTGAAAGTACTGTCCTTAAAACAACTAATTTTAAGCCAATATACACTCCTACATCATTGTGTTGTTCCTTGAAGTGCTATTGTCAGGTTTACACTTGAGGTAACATCAGAAAAAATGATACTGTGAGGCCACTCAGGTGAGAGGCAAAAGTCAGATAACCCAAGATGCAACTTCTAATGTGTCTCCATGTTAATCTATATTTCCACATTTTCTCCAAGAGATCTGGATTGTCAATGTTGGGGGAGACTTAAAGTCACCACTTGAGAAAACCATGACATTAAAACAAAAAAATGCACCACTACATTCTGCATGTGAAGTGAAAGTTTCGGGTGGCAGCTAGTTAAGGGGACAAGAATTACAGAAGGCCTTGGTGCAGTGGTGATGGTTATCACATTGCACGATGCAAGGACTAAGACTGAAGCTTGAATCTGGTGCAAGAAGTTCATTACAACATCAATTATTTGAAATAAAAATGTCATGGTTATGATACTTTGGAAACTGTTGGACTTAACTTCCAAACTGTCGTTTTAAAATGGCTAATTCAGGGCTGGGCACATTAATGTCAATGTCCTATAAAACTGACTGTTTTTAAAAAAAGTCAGCAAATATTTTTTTTTTAGTCTGTCAGCTCAAAAGTGTGCCTCAGTTGTTTCATCTCAAAACAGCTGCATGCTTTCATTGACATTTGTTGACCTTTCTTTGTGCACTCATCCTAACCTCTTAGGTTATTTCCTGGCCTCCCTTCAGTGACCTATGACTAGTGATGACCTTTAGCTGGAGAATGCAACATTTTGTTCTCCTCTGGCTGACATGTGATGCTCTCATTATTCAAAGGTATGTGAAAATAATGACCTCTAGTGACCTTTCATTTTCCTTTCATTTATTGGTCTGTGCTGGGTGCTTGTTCAGCATATTGCTATGCTTAGGTGGTTGGGGTATACAATTTCTTCTTTAAGCATGAGACTGCTCAGTTGAATCAATTTTTAAGTTCTTGTTCATATTGCTCCCTTGAAAGATCATTTGAGGAGGTAGAGATGGGGGCCGGGGAGTGGATGAGGCTTACAAGCTGCATCTATGTTCAAAATTCAGAAAGTTTGACAGAGTAACTCTATAGTTTTAGGAATGAATCAGCCTTCCCATCACCAATATTTCTGAATTCCCTCGGATGATATTTTTGACTGGTAGAGGTGCACTTGATATGAACAGAATCTAAATACAAAAATGCAGTCAAAGACATGTTAACAACAACAATGATCAGTCAGGTATATTGTTGTCATTTGGGTTTCAAAATGGGAAAACGCCCAGTATTCTTTCCAAAAGAAAGACTTGATATGTGAAACGTTTCTGCAAGAAGTAGGTTTCAGTTTCAGAGCAGGTGAGACACACTCACATTGCCTATAGCAAACATTTTAAAATGCAGAGGGTGTGAGGAAGAAAGAGATAAAGGACTTTTGTTTAGGAGACTGTCATAGCAATTAACAGTTTAGCCAAGATTTAACCAGCATGAACATTTAATCATCCTTTACTTGGAGAAAGGATGATGATTCCAGGTCAGAGTTGAGGGCATTTACGGAGCAGCAGTAGGCTCAGACAGTTGGTCTAGACACTTTTTGACTATGAATACAGTATTTCCTATATGAGTCTAAAAATCAATTAAGGGCTAAATTATGCTTCCCACTGCATGGAAGCCCTAGAGGAAGGAAGAGTGCATTAGGAGCCCTAGTTCATCTACACAGAGGTCAGGCATAAACTGACTCCCAGCTAGCACACCTGGCAGCACCAGAGGAGGTGTTTCTGGCTGGGGCCAGAGTAAGGCAATGTCCCAGCCCTTCCCCATTCAAAGCTGGGAAATTCCACTGTTTCTGAAGAGACAAGTTGTCAGCCACATACCTGGAGCTTTAGGTATCCTGACTCTAGGCCTTTGAGTATCTTGAAGATAAGGACCAAGACCTTGAACTTGACTCAATGTTCTCTGGGATGCCAGTGAAATGAGCAGAGGATAGGTTGATGTGCTCTCAGGATACTGTGTTGGTGAGGGGACACATTGCAGTAATCTATATTAGTTGGATTTTCCTTCCTAAAGGCTGAAGTCTTCATGCCCAAGTTTATCAGATTGTCGTATTCCAGCCAGGATGCAATGAAGGTATGAATAACTGAGGTCAGGTTATCATGTGTTAGGATGGGACAAGTCTCGTATCTACTTGGACAACTAGAAAGTGTTAATCATGTGTAGGCACCTTTTGCTAGAGGGACCTCTGAACTTTATTGGGAGAATTCCAGGAAACCCAGACACTTGTAATGTCCACAGACCCTCGTTGTCAGCAGGCTGGATGGAACCTTGGACCGTTGGATCTTAGTGCATGTGTTTCTGCCGCATGAGTTAAAAGTTAAAAGCATATGGCTGTTAGCTAAGGCTGCAGAGAAGACTCATTAATCTCTCTCTCTTAGTGGTTTCAGTGACACTAGATGGGACAGAGCATCACATCCAGCAGTTGTGTGGGTTACATATGTATCTTGCTTTGTGAAAGCTGCAGCATCAGCAAGGAATACAGAAATACTCTGCAGCTACAAACCAATTATGTGTATTCCTTTAACCAAAGGAGACTGCACTACAGCTGCAAACCTTTTCAAACATGTTCCTCTGCCCATCAGCTCCATCTCTGTCTTGCTCAGGTCACCTTCTTCATCCATGAGCTGGTCTCTTCCATGCACTGTGCCATCTTGGTGGTAGCAGTGTGATCATATGTGATGAACAATAAGTAGAACTATACATAATCTACACATTGCTTTCACTTGAATCCCTGCCTTCTGACTATTTCATCTAATGGTTGCATGTAGACGTTGAATAGGACTGGAGAAAGAATTGACTCATGTGGAACTAAATAAATGAGGGATCTAGTGGTGGAAGTACAGTTTCTCATCACTATTTTTTGGGTGTGTGTCTCCACAAAGGACTGAAATCCTTTTAGCACAATTGCCGGGATCTTGGGCAACTTGGCTGGGAGCAGGGTCAGCACAAAGTCTTTACGCCAAGGAAGCATACAGGGATTATAGGATAAGTGAGAATCAGCCCAAGATGTAAACAAGAACTTCTGATGGTCTCCTTTTCAGGCCCTGAAGCTCACCTCTCAATACCACACAATTGCCAGAGAGGCTCTGGATCTTAACCATTTCTTATCTTCCTTGGAAAGATAGCAAAGTGGTTATTCTCTTGAAGGATGTTTGGGGTACAAGAGGTAGCCAGCAAGTCTAAACTCCCTGGTGACCTTATGGAATACATGGTAGGCCTGTTTCTACAGCATTTTGGTGGGGCATCTCCCTCTTCACTTGCCTCTCTGTTGCCTTATGGTGCCCTTTCTTCTTTCTCTTTGTGTTTTCCTTGTCTTTGCCCTTAGCAATACCCACTTCTTTGTCCCCCATCCCCTTTTCGGGAAGTGTGGAGAATCAGTCACTGCTAAGTGACAGAGCATGCACTGGTGGCTGTCTTGTCTCCCCCTCCTGGTCCCTTGCACTGCGTCCTCAGCTCTGCTTCAGTGAGAGGCAAGCGGAGTGGAAGTGGCACAGTCCACAGAGGAAGCAGAGCTACACTGAAACCAGCAGTACAGTTAATCTGTGGGAGATGGAAGGAACAGGAGTCACTAGCAGCTGGTCTAAATGCAAGGCAGAAATCCAGGACTGGCACAGAGAAATCTGGACTATTGGTAACTATAATGTATTGTTCCATATACTGTTGGTTATTTTTAAAGGATTGTATCCTATGGCATTAGGTTTCCAAGGCCAGCCCTTTTTTAAAAAATGAAAAGAAATGGATGAATGATTTGGGTACTCATGAAAGTGAAGAACGATCATTAGAGCTATGTGAATAACTGATATTTCAGTTTGGTGGCAGAACCAAAAAACAAAACCAAAAATTGTTTTAGGCCAAACAAAACATGTAGCTCAACTCTGTTTTCTGTTGTTTTAATTCAAATAAAATTGAAATACAACTCTAAATGACAAGTAGTTTCAACCTAAAATTAAAGAAATCAAAATGTTTCATTTAGAAAATGTTGACATGAAATGTTTTGATTTTGGTGGGAGGTTTTGACAGAAACAATGCAGCAAATTCATTCAGATTCACAAAATGTTTCAGTCCACCTGAATCTGCGCTTTTTGAGCAAAAAAGTGTCATATGAAGTGCTTTGTCCAGCTCCAACTAGTAGCAGTGTGCAAACAAAATATATTTCAAACAGTTGCCATGCTAACTTCCCCTCACTGATTTGCCAATTCACTTTAAGCCTGACATTATTACATCTCTGTAATGCCAGATCAAGATGAGAGCTCTTCTTTCCCAAAGAGAATGGTACTCATGACTAAAGTGTGGGATGTATTTTAGGAGGTGCACAGATGAGAAGTAGACTGAGAAATGGTTACCCACTTACTTGTGTTCTAAACCCAGATCTGATGTCAGGGTGCCTGTAGCCAATTACAGTGAACTAACCCATGCGCCAAAGCCCATTGCGGACTTTCATAACCATGAACACCATTAGGGCACATAACTCGTGGCATTCAAAATCACTAGACACTTTTTGATCATTTAGGTCAATGCCCTTAAGTTGTTTATGGAGAGAGACAGTTAGTCTATAAGCAGAAAGGGGTGGAACCTATCGATAACTTTTTAAACTGGCAGCATTTTTTGGTTTATCCAAAATGACTTTTTCCTTTTCCTTTCAGCAAGAGCCTGCTCAGAAATTATCTGTTATCATTTCCTCCTGTCTCATTGACTCTCATTGCTCAGTTGGCTTTTTTTTTCCTTCTGTAAATCATATGATTAATTTTCAGTCCAAGACTGGTTTATGTGAGTAAAAGAATCTAATTGGAATACTATAGGCCCTCTCCTGCTCTTCACATCTTTCTTTGCATCTCAATGTGATCTAAATTTCAGATCTCCCTTTCTGTGAGATATTTATTTTTCCACATCATGCAAAAGTCGCACTGAACTTAAATTGAGCTGCTGTCTTTTCCTGCCCTTTTGAGCTCCTGCTGTAAATCAACAGCTATCCAATTTGAGTAAGTTCCTTTAGAGCTCTGCAGTTTATAAACTGTATTTCAGTATTATAGCCCTGTGACGAGGTGCAGGGTGAGGGTGGGGCGAGGGAAAGAAGACAACTACCTGGTCCCTAGCCAGAAGACAAGGAGATAACTCCAGCTTTACTTTCTCCTCCCCTGGCCCAGGTGCTCAGGGGAAAAGCTGTCAGATGGGATGCTGGAGAGAGACAGAGCGGGGGTGGGGGGAAAGCCTTTGGGAAAACAGGACTCCATACATAAGTGCTATAGGATCCCCAAGTTGGGGAATCTTTTTATTATGCTTGTATACTTTGTAATCTTATGGTTACTTGTTTTGATTTATACTGATAAAAGTGTTAGTCCAGCTAAAAAATCCTGCTATTTACTGCTGAAATGCCCTGCCACTTTACAAGCTTATATAATTCATTTGCTTTTTTAAAGTGAGCTTTCAATATGAAGATAATATCTGAGAAGTGCCAGCCTGACAGCTCTGGCAAATGAGGCCTCATCTACCCTTAACATTTAGGTCAACATAGCTACCATGCACAGAGGTGTGAAAAATCCACACCCCTGAGCACTATAGTCACATCGACCTAGCCACCAACATAGATGCCACTAAGTCGACAGCTACCGTCATTTGGGGAGGAGGAGTTCTAAAGCAAAGGAAAAAAAGCCTTCAGTTGCTATAGGCTAGGTCTGTGCGACAGGATTATGCTGGCACATGGCCTGAAATGCTTCCATTATCCACACAAAAGGTAAAGCACAAGGAACGCAAGCTTCACTTCCCAGCTTTCCCCAGGACACTCCATCCTAAAGGGAGCAAACCTCTGGAGAAAGCTACATTCTCAAGGCTCATTCAGTCCTTCCTTTCTTTGCTAAGGATATGTCTACACTAGCAAGTTTCTGTGCCACAAGTTATACTATTTTTATTAAACAACTGGAAGTAAACCACTGTTGTGGGTCCATACTATGCTCCTTGTGATGGTAGACAGCAGTGAATTGTGGTAGCTATCCCACTGTGCAGCTGGCCACAGGGTGCTTTGGGAAGGGTTTTCAGTGCCTTATGGGGCAGGCAGTGTCACATGATGCAGGTTTCCCAATCCCATTGTTCCATGGGCATCCTCCTACATTGCCAGCTGCTCTTCAACTGAAGTTGGGGTGGGGGAGTGTGTGTATGGAGGGTGGAGGGGAGGGAGAGAGACAGTGTGTTCTGGGGCACAGAGAGTGTGTCACCATGCTGTCTTAAGTTCAGACAGCGGCAGGAAGCAACCAGTCCTGAGGTTGAGGGAGGAGAAAACCCCAACATCAGCTCCTGTCCCTCTCCCTTGGCTCTCTGCCCAGCAATCTCTCTCTCACACACACGCGTGCACAAGCATTCCACATTAATGGTTTGCTTTGTATCCCTGAGCAGATCAGCACAGCACACAAGGGCTGTCAGAAGCGATGCTTTGAAAGGGGAGAGGTGCATGTCTTCAGGGTAGCTGAGTTCAAAACAGCGAGCAGAACAGCTGCTTGAGGCATTATAGGATAGCTCCAGAGGACAATTACAGCACAGAAAGCAAATCAAGTATTCGCAGTGCAATATAGCCGTGGAGCCTCTATGCAGATAGCCTTATGATTCTCGTTGAGGTGGTTTTTTGTGCAGCACTGCACCTGAGGAGTTTCTGCACACAAAGTGGCTTGGCAGTGTGTACATGTCTGCAGTGTGAGCACAAAAAGCTCCTTTACTGCACAGAAACTTGCCAGTGTCGACAAGCACTAAGACTCTTTTGCTAAGGTGTTTTGTCACCTTAGGCCCCACCTAGTCTACCATAAATGAACCTGAGACTACACTCATTTCATATACTTACATGTTGGATGGAAATGACTGTCAGTCATTACCACATAGGTCATAGGTGAAAGTGGGCCGGTACAGCGTTTTGGTAAGAAGTGGCCACCGGTACCAGCCCATACAAAGCCAATGTTAAAGCACTGGTGCTTTAATGTTACTGTCCCTTTTCTCCGTTCCCCACCACCACCATCGGCAGCCCTACCAGCAGGGTTGCTGAGAGCAGGGGGAAAAATGGGCAGCTGCCCGGTGGTCCATCGATTTAAAAGGACCCGTGGCTCCAGGCCACCACCACTGCTACTGCAGCAGCAGGAGTCCTGGGCCCTTTAAATCGCTGCTGCAGCCCCGGGAGGCGCCAGCCAGGCAGCATGGAAGGGCTGGCTGGGGGAGGCTGGTCCCCCCAGGCCTGCCTCTTCTACCCAAGGCCCCACCCCTTCTGAAGGCCCAGAAGCAGGCCCCCATACTGGTATGTCTTTTATCTTACTTTCACCCCGACACAGGTGTGAACAGAGCCTCTTGTCAGTCCACCATAAAATCCAATATCACTTAAATAACTACACACTGGACTCATTCCTGCTTGACTTATTTACACAGTAAACCTGTTCACTTCAACAGGATTACTCTCACAAATGACCAAGGAGAATTTTACCCATCAGTTTATTCTATAAAACACAGCAAACAACTGCAGAAGAAAATTATAACTATGTTTCTTCTTTTGAGTTTGATCTAGGGATAAAGTTTAATTGGACTTCTCATATTAAGTAAAATTAATAATTAAAATGAAACCATTGAAATGAATCACTTTCAATTCAGCACTGGTTTTAAATCCATGGCAAAGCAATAAAAAAGAAAGTGACGGATTCTTCATTCACTTGCACTTGTTTTGAACTGATGTAACTCCAATGACTTCAAATTACACCAGCACAAGCTAAAGAATTAGTCTTACTTTGTTTAGTGAATGGCAACGCAGTGATTCTACTCAAGTGAAATTGCATACCATTATGGTTCCTACCTGTCTTGGAGGATTTTTTGAGAACTTATCATTGCTGGCTTCTTTTCTTTTCTTTTCCTTTTCTTTCCTGATTCAGCCAATAATAAAAATAAGCTCTTACCACTTAGCTAGAACAGTAGCAGAAATATTGTAGAATTATATGAAAAGGAACTCAGGGGCTGATTTTGTGAGGTACTGAGCATCTTCTGCCGGAGAGACTGATCCTTAGTTCTGATTGACTTCCCTGAGACTTGAGGGTGCTTAGCAACTCACAATCCAAGCTTTAACAGTCAATATTGCTTTAATTCAGGTCAAAAGCAAGACTTTCATCCACTTCTAAAAGAGCAGAGCAGAGCCTGGAATTGCCATATTTAAACTGCAGCAATATTTTTATGTCATTCTGACAATTGACATAAACAAAACTTCCAATAAGCCACAAACACATTAAAAAATACAGCTTTCAAAATGTTAATAGTGCAGAAAAATTCATGTTGTCTAAAGTGTTCCTCATGAAACAGTGGAGAATCTGACTGAAGCTAGCAAGAACAATAGTTCATCTCACTTTGAAGGTGAAAAGAGAGACAAGGTTGTAATTATATAAATGACTATGGGGCAAACTGTTGTACTGTATTCAGTATATATTCAGAGTAATGTGGAACACTAATTGGAGGAAGCATACACAAAGCTGATACTTTGCTTTTTTCACTCTTTATCTATTATAGCCCCTTAGCCCTGCCTAACTCTTACCTTTGTGTTATTTCTCAGATTTATAAATATGCAGTGCTAAACACTTCATTAATGCAACATTGAGACTGTGTGCAGCACAATATTTAAGTTACATTTGCACTGGGAACGAACTTTGAAGGGTTTTTTTCTGTTAAACTTTTGTGCATTTCAAAATTCAACCCTAGTTTTGCCAGAACATGATTAAGAAAGATGTAAATTTGGCATAGCTGTGACTGAGGTCATATTTACACCAACATGTACGTGCCTATATCTAAAGCTTTATGTTTCTCTACACTGTTAAAAATATACAGCAGAAACAGTTGCCAACCATTAAGACAAATAATGTAGAGTACCCTTATTATAGGAAAAATGATAATAATCCCAGATATTCCTGTGATAACTGCTGGCAAGGAGGTGATGTTTAAATGGCAACCACAAAAGGACCTGACGCTGAAAGCCTTACATAAGTCATCATTAATCACCCCAGCAGCCCCACTGAAATAAATGTGACTACTCATAAGTACAGGTTTCAGGATCTAGCTCATAGTGGAAAACAATCCATCCCTTGGGACCAGATATTATTATGTTTGTGCGTGTTTCCTTACTCACAGCATGATAGAGCTTGTTCTGTAAACATGCAGTCTATAATTTTCAAACACTTATAACTTCACTGCTACTACTAATCCAAATGGCTTAAGTATTTATTTATTTTTAATTTAAACTTCAAAAGACACCTCTCCCAGGCACCAGGCATTCTTAATAGCAATTAAAAATACAATTCAGAGACCAGAGACAGTGAAACCATGAGAGAGAGAGAGAGAGAGAGAGAGAGAGAGCGCACACAGCAGCACATCATCCTTCTTCAATATAACTACTAGCCAGCAATATATTATTTTTTTTTTATATATATATATATATATATATATATGTATATATATATATATATATAAAAACAAACAAGATATTCTCACCCATCGTATTCTCAAAGGAAACCCTGCTCCAGTTGCCTTAGGCCTCTCTATATTCTCGTTCAAAAATTTGTCAAAGGCAGTTATCAGTGATGACTTTTTACCTGCTAACTAAAGGTTTTGGCACTAATTTCCTTTGTTTTTTGTAAGATTTTTTTATAAGGAAAAAAAATCCTTCATGGAAGCATCCAAGATTTGACACAGGAGATCACAACAGCTTTAAAGGAGCCATTAAGTTTTATGATGTAAATATATATTTCTGACCTTTTTAATAACATGGATGACATAAATTTGAATGAAGTGACTTAAGAACATTGATTATTGAGCTGATAAACTGCAGTGGCTAGTCCCTAGGGCTTATTGTGTAAATCATAATTTCAAAAAATTGTTATGCAATAAAAATTCTTATAAAAAGAACTTATGGTACTTTGAATGCTGAGTAACCACTTTTCAACATTAAATATTTCAGCCAAAAATACATTTTTAAATTAAGTGGCTTTTTAATTTATGCAAGTTTAAAAAAATGGTTATAAGCACTCAGAATGTACTCTTTTTATGGGCATAATTTTAAAATAGCCAAATATTTAAATGTCCCTGGAAATTAAGGCAAGTAAAATTGGTGATATATTGATATTTAGACAGCTCATCTAAAGACATTTCTTCCAAAGGAAAACACCACCTTTTGTTGTAGTACATGCCAATGGATGCGCCCCTAGTATAAAAAGTGGTGTTTGAGATTTATATCATTGACATTTTTTCTTGAAAGTCTCTTTGCATCAATTGATTTTAACCTATGAAAAAGAGATATCAGTCATCTAGGATCCGATCAGCAGATTTTAGGTAAGTAAGAATGGGAATGAGCAGATTGCTTGAGTTAGGGGAGAGCTATGTACTTACAACATAAGTAGCACAGAAGATCAAAATGTTCAGAAACAAAAGGCAGTTAAATGGTACTAATACAGAATGTACTAGAATGTTGTTACACAAAGGCAAGGAGCATCTGACACAAGTAACAGGAAATAGAAGTGATACTAAATTAAAGACATCAGTATTCAAGTGAGTATAACTGCAATTTGGTGAGATGATTCTCATAACTGAAGTGCCATCAGTGAGAGGTGCCATCAGAGAAAAAAGAGGAGGTGGAAAGCATGCTGCAGTACCATTAAATAAATTTGCTATGGCATGGTACCCATTGCAATAGCAACACAGTGCAAGAGTGAGATTAGTTCCATGTGTCACAGTTAAACCACAATGACAATGGAGACTGTAGCAGTGAAATGCGTTTGCAGATACGTACATTGAATGAAGAAGAAATGCAGAAAGTAGAGTGGCAAATGTATCATACAGCTCACTGGGACCCTGCCACGCTAAGATGAATCAAAGAGTAGCACTAGCTATTGTCTCAACGTTCCTCACTCTCAGTTACTGGTAATGAAAGTCCAGACGGTGACCTAGAGCTACCACCTTGTTTCGGCTTGGAATATTGCCCTGTTGCAATAGAACCACACAGTATTTACTGTGGAGGAAGGAGGAAGAAGGAAGGAACCTCTGGTAAGTATAGAGTTTGCTTTGAAATTATTTACTTTTTTCTAATCATGCTAGAAAGAGGTAGCGAAATAACCAATAGAGGTAGAGTCACTATCTGCTTTTCATTCCCCTGTGCAATTAGGCAGAGGGAGCCCTGCAGAACAGTTTGTTTATGTGCAGCTGAATGTCCCATAAATCCTCCACAGAGATCGTGAGGAAACTTTCCTGAAGATACGCTGCAATCTTCTGCTGAAGGTTTCTGGGGAGGGCTGTCTTATTTCTTCCATTGTGTTAGGACACTTTCCCATGCCACTGAGCAATTACTTCAGCAGGCATCATTGCAGCACATAAGCTAGAAACATACAGACCCGGTCTGCAGCCAGATTGGGTGACCAGATCTCTTGATTTTATAGGGACAGTTCTGATTTTTGAGTCTTTTTCTTATATAGGCTCCTATTGCCCCCCCTGTCCTGATTTTTCACATTTGCTGTCTTGTTACCCTAATGCAGGAGCTGATCCCTTTCAGGCTCCATTACCCTCAGAAGTGAGATATCAGCTAAAATCTTTACCACCTGTGGAAAACAGTGCCAGTATTCAGTTCAATGGTCCTATCTGCATATACTCAAGTCCATAAGCTATCCCCCGCATTGTCCTAACTTGCCTCTTCTCCTCTGGGTCTTACTCACCATGGCTGGGACTACTGCTGTACTCTATGAATCCCAAGGAGAAGTGAGAATGTAGTATTTGCAACTTCTATGGATCAAGGGGAGTAAGTTCAGTGTACCAAATTTCCATTTATCTTGTGAATACACACAAAAGTACCTCTATGCAGCTGGACAGATGTATTTTTAGCAAGTGGAAATATGGTCCTGTGGGGTCATGCCATCTACATCAGCAGAGTGGCTCAGCCAGATAAGGAGGAGAAGGAAAAGGATGTGGGATCACACATTGGAAGAGGTCATGCAAGCCTTCAGTGCTTCAAATACCAAACACAGAGCTTGGAGGATCACAGTTTTGAACAGAACAGACAGGGCAAGTGTGGAGCAGGGAAAAGCACAAAAAAAGGAGAGAGACATGCAGCAGGAGATGCTAGCGCTTCTCAAGAGGCAAACTGACATGCAAGAGACTCTTGTTGACCTTCAGGTTCAACAGACCCATGGTCGCCTTCTCTACAGCCCACAGAGAACAGCATTTCTGGACCTCCCTACATCCCCTCCCTCCACATCCCATGTGGTGTCCAGGGCTGCTGTACTACCCCTACCACTCCACCCTAGAGGACAGTACAGACAGTCACAGTGGTATGAACACTGACCTGAGAGACTCAGGGTTGGTATACATGTTTGTGAAAGGAAAATGACTGTTTTTTTCCCCTTCAAAGCTTCTTTTCCCTGTATTTATAAAGTTCAATTCAGTTATAAATTTGTTTGTATAGGTTTGGAGGAAAATTCTAGTTATGGACACTTAATTCATCTTTATTAGTTCACCGCATATGCTGGCTGGGGCTGACACTATTCACAGATAATAGCAATAGCTGCTATTGCAAAGTTATATGACTACACACACACACACTCATTGCAAGGTTCATAATGGGGTACAAAAAAGAAATGTCAGTCAGAGCAGGCTGCAGCAACACACATTACCGTGACTCATTACTGACCTAGGCTTTCAAAGCCACCCTGGGCTGAATAGCTCCACGCTGAGCTTTTCTTATAGCTTGAGGATCCGGCTGCTCCAAGTCCGCAGACAGACACTCCACCTCCTCCCTCCAGCCCGCTGGAAACATTTCCCCTTTGCTTCACAGATATCAAGTGCACAGCAGGCAGCTATAATCACTGGGATATCATTTCCCCTGAGGCCTAATCTAGTGAGTAGACCACTCTAATGGCCTTTCAAATGGACAAAGCCACATTCAGCTGTCATTCTGCACCTGCTGAGTCTGTTGCTAAGGCGCTCTTCGCTGCTGTTGAGGTGGCCAGTATATGGCTTCAGGAGTCATGAGTGTAAGGGATAGGTGCGGTCTCACAGGATCATTATTGGCATTTCAACATCCCCAGTGGTGATCTTCTGGTCTAGAAAGAAAGTCCTTGCTTGCAGCTTTCTATACAGGCCTGTGTTCTTGAAGATGCAAGTGTCATGCACCTTCCCTGACCAGCCTGCCGTGGTGTCGATAAAATATCCGCAGTGATCCACCAGCATTTGCATTACCATAGAGGAGTAGCCCTTTCCATTGATGTATTCTGTAGCAAGGTAGTCTGCTGCCAAAATAGGGATGTGTGCGCCATCTATCAGCCCACCACAATTTGGTAACTCCATTGCTGCAAAACAATCCACTATGTGAGGCTTTTCACCCCTGGGGCCGGGGCAGCACGGCCTAATGGCCAGAGTCCATGAAGCGGCCCTTAGGTGCAGGGAAGTGCGGCCTTGTGGCCAGAGTCTATAGCGCAGTCCTTGGTACAGGGCAGTGAGGCTTTATGGTCAGAGTCTATGAAGCGGGGGTGCCCTCAAAGAGGTGGGGCAATCCCGGTAGGGGGGCCCTAACAATGGGGTAGTGCCTTGCCACTGACTCAGCAGGGGAGGTCTTACCAAGGTGGGAGGTACCACTGAGGCTTCCCAGGTGGGAGGTACCACTCCATCACCCTCCCTGGGTCACTTCCTACCAGTATGTGAGTCAGGATCTCCGTGGACAGTTGAGACAGTCGCCTCCTCTGCTCCTCCAGTCACTCGGCTTCAAGCAGGCCCAGGGTGGGGGGTTTTGCTCCAGTGCCCAGCACCGCCAGGGGCTGTGTATGATCCTCCGCAGGAGCTTCCCAGGCAGGTCCTTCCTCTGTGTCCACCAGCCCAGAATGAGCTGAGTTCCCTCTCTTTATACTTCCAGAGCATTTGGAGCATGCCAGAGAGGCAGGACTTCCACTGTCAATACCACAGGTCTGACACTTCCTGGGCTAGTGCAGGGTACGCAAGCCTCATTACAGTCCTGCACAGTGCCCAGACTCACAGGCCTTCATAACAGGACATGATTAATGGCCCTGCACACTTGTATCAGAGCAATCCCCCCAGTGGATTTCCAAACTCCAAATTGATTCCTGACGTATCAGTAGCAATCTGGCATTGCACACAGCAATCATCACTCGCTTCTCCACTGTCAGTGCAGCTCTCATGGTGATGTTGCTCTGCTGGAGGGCTGGGGCAAGCTCTGCACCCTTTTCCAGGAATGTGGCCTTGCACATCCAAATCCAACAGTTCTGCAGCCACTGCTCATCATCCCATGCCTGCATAATGATGCAATCCCACCAATCAGTGCCTGTTTCTTGGGCCCAGAACCTGCACCATCTGTAGCCACTCCTGTTTCTTTCTATGGCCAATTCTACACTACCCGCCGGATTGGCGGGTAGTGATTGATCTATCGGGGATTGATTTATTGTGTCTTGTCTAGATGCGATAAATCAATCCTTGAGTGCTCTCCCTGTCGACTCCAGAACTCCACTGCTGCGAGAGGTGGAAGCAAAGTGGATGGGAGAGCGGCAGTGGTCGA
Source organism: Dermatemys mawii (assembly GCA_007922305.1). Classification (NCBI taxonomy): domain Eukaryota; kingdom Metazoa; phylum Chordata; order Testudines; family Dermatemydidae; genus Dermatemys; species Dermatemys mawii. The sequence continues at coordinate 5,092,659 of ML677351.1, forward strand.
CTCAACGCTGTGAGGACGTCAAGGTAAGTCGACCTAAGATACGTCAACTTCAGCTACGCTATTTGTGTTAGCTGAAGTTGCATATCTTAGGTCAATGCCCTCCCCCCTACTATAGACCTGGCCTATGTTTCACAGCAAGGCAGCCTCCAGGGAATCATCTCATTCTACCACCCGTCTCCTCTGGTGACTCTGCAAATGATGCAGGATCAGGCACATTGTGCTCGTAACACTCATCCTAATAGCACAGACCAGGATCCATGCATCTCACAGAGAAAGCAGACACACAGGTGAGCAGAGCTTTTGAAAAGAGACACCAAACATTATGAGATACAGATACAATCATGGGATGGAGAAAGCTGCATCATGGGTCTTAGAAACCATGTTCCCAGTCATCTCTATGTAACTCGTTTGCCCCCATGAGGCATTGCAAACCTTTCCCAAAACACCTGGAGGTAGAGGGTGGCCATGATGGAATAGCCACCATGGGATTCTTATGTTTTGAAACTCTAATCGAGTGTGTTTAAGTACGTAGGTATATACATACTTTCCCTAACAATCACATTTCTCACAGGTTTAGTAATAGCTAAGCCCGATGAATACCTCAAAAACTATTTCATGAATATTTGAAAAAATGAAATATTGAGTTTGTTTTGGCTGCATCTATCCTCTTTCTATTTACTTCCTACAATACTCTATGAAACAAGTTTATTGGAAGCCAAATTAGCAAAAACTATGTTATGCCTACTTTAGAGAATATACTGAAGCAGCAAATTGACCTCAGAAAGTTAAGTATTCACATCAGAAACCTGGTTCAAAGACTTATGCTCTTGAATCACAAAATGAAAAAATATCATGCAACTTTCCCATCCAATCAATTCAAATGTTGAATACTTGACAGCCTGATTGCAAACAATCTATCAACCAACATTCGTAGAAGTTGGGTGAATACTTTAAAAAAAATACATCTGAGAAAACTAATCAGCTCACAGAGAAAAAGAGGCCAAGTTTGTCAAATAAATTATTCCCTATGAACTATTCACTGATCTCTCATAGCAATGTAACTAGTTTCTTTCATGGATTTTAGTTATCATTCAGAAGCATTATTCAGTTTTGTTTACGAATGTCTGGTAGATAAAGGATTAGTACAGAAAGGAGCATGTTTGATGTCAGTAGGGGGTTATGAACAAGTGAGAGAAAAGTCAGTGCTTAGTGTCAAGGCTACAAGAACTATCACATACTTTCTCTTAATTAATCCAGGCTAGGAGACAATCCTTAGGAAGGACTGAAGATCAGATGGAGGGAAGCATTTATTATTGTATCCATTACCATTGCTTATTTGAGCACCTCTCTTAGTGATTCTACCACTTTAACTAAATATGTAATTTGTAGGCTTTGATCAGATTGGATTAATAAGTAGGATACATAGGTTTGGCAGGATTAAATTTGTATTGGTAGAGGCCAGTAAATATCTATTTCACCATATGTACATAGAAAAATTATTTTCATCAATAATAACTGAAATTTACAGATTGGCAAAGTAAAAAAAAAAAGCTGCTTGAGAATTTAGAGTCCTAACTTAATGTGTATAAAACATGTACTACTGGCATTAGTGGATCTGGAGCAGGGGTGTCATTTAGGTGGCTTTAATTTTTTGAATCTCAGCATAAATTATTGTCTGACACCCTACACCCCATAATTTCTTACAACTATGAAAATTTAATTTGATAAAAAAATCTTTAAAATGCTTATAAACAAACATTAATATTATCTGTCAAAATTATAAAAAAAATTGAATTTTCCAACCCAGTTTATAAAGTGAATCAGCTCATGTAAGAATTCATCCCATATTTAAATATAGATAGACCCAATCTTGCCAGGTGTGGAGGAACCTTAACTTCCATTGACATCAGCAGGAGCTCAGCTTTTTACAGTAAACATTCGACACTTCCCAGAATTGTGTCCTTTATATGCAACATTCATAGATTCAAATTCTATGCTTTCTGATGTTGCTTTGCATAGTAAGCCCTTCCCCACCCCCACCCTCCTTCTGTTTCAGTGAATGTACACCAGATATTGTATATCAACTTTGTATTTCCTCTAAACCAGGGGTCGGCAACCTTTCAGAAGTGGTGTGCCGAGTCTTCATTTATTCACTCTAATTTAAGGTTTTGTGTGCCAGTAATACATTTTAACCTTTTTAGAAGGTCTCTTTCTATAAGTCAATAATATATAACTAAACTATTGTTGTATGTAAAGTAAATAATATTTTTAAAATGTTTAAGAAGCTCCGTTTAAAATTAAATTACAATGCAGAGCCCCCCAGACCAGTGGTCAGGACTCAGGCAGTGTGAATGCCACTGAAAATCAGCTTGCATGCCGCCTTCGGCACCCGTGCTATACCCCGTTGCCTACCCCTGCTCTAAACAAATCTGTGGTTTTCACTGTTAGATATTTAGGCAAATGACATTTATTTTTATTTCTTTTTGCGCAATTGCAATATTATTCAGTGCACACAAATTTTACCATATCTGGAATGTAAATACTTGCAATGCCAGCTACAAAAGTGCCATGTGAATGCCTGTTCTCACTTTCAGGTGACATTGTAAATAAGAAGCTGGCAGCATTATCTCCTGTAAATGTAAACAAAACTGTTTGACTTAGTGATTGGCTGAACAAGAAGTAGGACTGAGTAGACTTGTGGGTTCTGAAGTTTTACATTGTTTTGCTTTTGAGTGCAGTTTTGTAACAAAAAAATGTACATTTGTAAATTGCATTTTCATGATAAAAAGATTGCACTACAGTGATTGTATGAGGTGAATTAAAAATACTATTTTTTTCTCATTTTTACAGAATATTTATATACCATGATTTCAATTACAACAGTACAATATCTACGAAAATATAGAAAAACATCCAGAACATTTAATGTTTCAATTGGTATTCTATTGTTTAACAGTGCAATTAAAACAGAGATTAATCGTGATTAATTTTTTAATCCTGATTAATTTTTTTTTAGTTAATCACATGAGTTAACTGCAATTAATCATCAGCCCTAATAGTAATTAATGTTATACACATCTATTGGTGTGTACATGTACACACATTAAACGTTAGCTCAAAGGCAGATTTTATTGAAGGTACAATATATACCCTTTATTTTGTGCCTCGGCAAATCTTATTGCTGTTATGAAATAAAATGTCTACATAAAGATGAGGTAATGTATACAACATAATTCATGGTCCTTTAGAGAAGAACGCTATAGGGAGTTCTAGAGTCAGATTAAACCACTATGTATTGTCTGCAGCAAGTTTTCCAACACTGCACTACTAGAATGTACTGGCTCAAAGGCATTTAGTTGCCAAAGTCTCTTGTGGGATTCATCCTATCTCAGAAAAGGCTCAGAATGCTTGCACTCCTTTCAAATGCTTTGCTACCAAACTGATTAGTCATGGTTTGAATAAGATAATAGTACATTTATTTGTTTTACCATCTAGTTGTATTAGTTGACCTTACACTCAGATCTCTCTGGTAAATGTCATCTTTACATACAACCACCAGGAACAGATTAGGGGTTTGTGGGGCTTAGGAAAAGAGCAAGTGGGGGACCCTCCTTACCCTTTCTGCCTGCAGTTCCCCCGCCTGATAAATGGGGTCAGGGTGCAGGGGCTTCCCTGTCTGAGGGGTGCTTTTGCCGGTGAGTGGAGTCGGGGCTTCCCCCACTCCCTGCAGAAGCGCCAGGTAGGTGGGTGGAGCAGGCTGAAGCACAGGGGCACCCATTTTTCCAGGGGCCCCTGAATTGGCCAGGGCCCCTGGGCATGGACCCCCTTGGGTAATCCGCCACTGAGGACCACTGTCCAATAGCAGCCAGCAACCACTGTTCCAAAAATACTTGATGAATTGGAGCTTTCAGGTTACTTCCAATACTAGACAGCACCAGCTATCCAAATTCTCCTTCCTGAGGAATGAGTGCCTGGCCAGGTTGCAACTAGCCACATAGATTAAAGATAGAGAAATGAGGAAGCTAGACTGCAGAAGAGAGGGAAAGACAAGAAGCATGATATCCCTGAGAGAGAAAAGTAAAAGAATGCCAAAGAAGGGAAATAATGTACAAAGTCTCCTTTTTTTCTATGAAATCATAAAATAACTAATATTATCAAGAGTGAATTTTGCCTTTTTCAACTACAGTACTTACAAAGTTTTATAAAGTTTACTAGCCATCTAATGACTCTTGGATTAACACAGTGCAACACAGTATCCCATGGAGAGGAGAGTCCATGCTTGGGAACTTGGGAAACGAGGAGAAATGCAGTTTGTGGACTGTGGTCCTTCCCATACACTTATCCAGTTTATTGCTATTGTAAAAGGTCAGTTTAAAATGTTTTCTATAGTAACCAGCTAAACTGGAAATTGTTCTTATTTTATTGGCATCAAGGGGTCACGTTTGCAAAGGAGTCTCAGCCTGGCTGCTAGATACGTGCACTGAAAAAATAAAAATGTGCCCATGCCTGAAGCTGCAGCACTTCTTGGATTTATGAGTTCAAGATTCTTTACCACCATCTGACAGCCACTTTGCCAAGCAGATATTGAAGGAGAAACCCTTACAGTATGGCCCTGGAATGAAGGGCTCTGACTACTGGTCACAAACAGTTGTGTCTGGAAAAAATATTCTTGGATATTTTTGCAGATTCACAGTTGCTTTTTGTTTTAGGCAGCTTCAGAATATTTGTGTGAAAGTCTCCAACATCCGGGTAAAAAACACCTCTCTCTGATCTTTGTGATAATACCTGTGTAAACATTCCAACAAGGGTTTTCATTGCACAAATGGGAGTAATTACTCTGCACCTTATTGTACAGAAGTTTCAGCTAAGGTCTCTGGATTTCCAAGAACAATAGGTCTGCTGGTAAAAGTTGGTTATGTTTGTCTATGCATCTTACCTTTAGGAAATTAATCATGAATCCCCACATCATATATTAAATAAGTGAGATAAAGTGTAAAAACAAGGGCTGTACCTGATACCTGAAGGTTGCTATTCTTGACAGCACTTCATCTTTTTCATGCCCCTATTGGCTTTTATCCTAGCCCGTCTATTCCTTAATGTAAGTGTTATAAATTGCTATAAAGTGCCATAAAATATAATAAACATAAATCAATATATCTTGGTTAAAAAACATGGAAGTGCTGATGAAGCTCAGGTTTATTATATGTCCTGAACCCACAATGTGTCTTCATCTTTTTACCTTAATCATTTCCTCTTAATCATTCTCTTTGGTTTGTGTGGGCATACACATTTGTTCTAGACAAATCAAAAAGTTAGTGAAAATTACCAATGTAGACCTACTGAAATATCTAACATAACTGGCAACTTTAGTAAGGACATACTCTAGACTGAAGTGTCATTCTGTTTGATCCTGGTAAATCAGGTATCTGGGGTATGATTAACTACTTAGGAGCCAATAGCATTTAAGCATGCACTTAACTTTAAACATGAAGCCAACCATGTGCTTAAGTACTTTCCCGAATCAAGTCCTTAATGAGGAAGTGTGGTGTTGCAGTCCTATTTGCCATGAAAATTCATCATCATTGTGGAATTCAGCTCATAAAAGAAGAATCTACGATTTGTGTAGGGAATATGAAAGAAATATGGCACCTGTGTGGTGCCTTAAATACCAGGCAACCACATGCATTTACATTCTTCCTATCATATTATTATGAATTATGTTTTTGGATGTGACAGAACATCTTTTATATTAAAAGGGCAGTTTGATTCCACATCCAGATGATGATATCTACATATTTAAATAGGATTATTAGTTAAATTCTCAATTTAAAGCCAGGGATAGATTCCACTGTCCTCGATTGGCTTCAGGGTTTTGGCCACAGGAATTTTTGGGGAATAAGACATATGCAAGTAATGGTCTTTCTACAGGGGAGTCCAACATTCGGCTTGCAGAGAAGTGAACACTGTCTTTAAGAAGGAATAGTTTTATGCTTGAGTGTTCGGCAGAACCCTAGATAGTCATTGACCCTGGTTCTACAATCAGATTCATGAAGCCCCATTGACTTCAATGATCTCAGGATCCAGCACTATTCCTGAAGCTAGTTGTGTAATATGAACTTTAGCAAAACCATAATCATAAGTTTTTTGGGAAAAATTAGCCTGAATTTTTAAGTAACAAGTATGAAAAATTAAGAAGTGTTTTTTTTCCCTCCCTCATTAGATTTGGTAATCCCATTCTCCTTCCCCCGCTTTCCTCTCCGTCACACAAACACACCCCTGATTGGCAATCAGCACCATTCTTCTAACCACTGAGTGCTGGATGGGACTTTCTTTGGAGCTTGTCAATGTGTTTCCTTAATTGTACAAAGAATTTGTGATGGTGAAGAGCCCAGCAAAAAGAATCAGAGCCAGGACTCTACAGCTGCACACACGAAAAAAGGGCACAGCCAAGAAACCCGGTTAAATTACAATTCACCATAAGCAAAAACACAAACAAAAAGATAGAATTTTACTTTGTAAAAAATTACAACTTTCATATATTTCATCCCAGTAGGAAAAACAATAGCCCAGCATTGGCAAAGACATTTAATCATTTTTAAACACCAAAAAAAAAAAAAAATCAAAAAGAAAAAATAGGTGACTGTTCCTCAAGAAACTTTTTAAAAAATATATCCCTTAAAAAAACCAACCCAAAACCCACCAATCTGTTTCCAAAGTGTATATCACATTTGTAAAGTTGTGACAAGTGGTAATTTCTTAGAAGGTAGCATTCTGCCAACTTTTAACACCTGATGAATTTTAATTTCAGAATGAAGAGGTGTACTTAGAGATGGTCAGAAAAATTCCAGCAAAACATTATGTTGGAATTCGCAGATTCCAGGAAATGAAAACCTTTTGTGGAGATGGACAAAGGTCCAACCGACCCCAGGCAGGTTTTGAATTCTGCCCGTTTCCTGCCAAAATGCCCACCTGATTCCTTGGCAGCCCATGTGCTGGATTGCCTTGGAGTCAGAAACCCCAGGGATTTTAGGGTGCATAGCTCTGGGACAGCCCACCTGGTAGACTGCCTCAGAATCTGGGACTCCAGGATTTCATTCCCTTTTCATGGAGGATTTAAAAGTCTTCCATGAAAGGCCCTTTCTCCAGCCAACTCCAGTTATTGTCGCTTACAGTGAAGAATCTTGCTGTTACTATAAAAAATATCCTCCCCCAAAAAACCAAACAAACCCCCCAAACGTTGTTAGTATTTTTGACAGTAACAAGAAAACTTCTCCTATTTGGAACATGAAAGCTGCAGAATACTGTACTTGCCTCAGTGCTCATGTTGCGTATAAATCCACCTTTTACATCTTTCTGAATTAATGAAGATTCATTCCCTTCAAGACCAGCCACAAAGAAAATAGTGATTCAAAGTGCAGTATTTAGTAGTCACTTGAGAAAAACTGTTTGCTAATTGCTAGAAGCAATCAGGAGGACATTTGTTTACCCACTTACAAGCATAGTGCCAAATTCTGATCTCAGATACATGCCCACATAAATCTTATTATGTATTTCAGGGCAGAATTTAAACTGTTAATATGTGGGAGCTTTAGTTGTCTCTTACAAAATGATACTCCAGTCCTGTAGCCTTATATTTAAAGGTTACATTATCATCGGAAAGGGAGCACATATGAATTCAGGATTACAGTAAAGTATAATATAAACATTTTTCCTCCCTGTGCATAGATGAGTGAGTGCTTCTCAGGGTTTGCTTGCAGCTTTTACAGTTAATTGGGCCAGATCTTCAGCTGGTAAAAAATACTATTAGGGAAGTCAACAAATTTATGTCTGTTTACACCAGCTGAAGATCTTGTCCATTGTTGCCAGATAATGTTGTGTGAAAACCAAGCAAACTAACTGTCAATCAAAAATGTTATAATAGTAGCATGAAACACACTAGAGCCACTAATTTTATTGACCACACACAACTTGCTTTCTCTCTCTCTCTCTCTTTTTTTTTTTTTTTTTAAAAAAAAGAGAAAGGTTTCTTAGCATGATGAGGGCCACTGCACTTGAGAAACTGCACGCAGAGCTCAGCAACAAAACTCAGCCCAGGAACTTCAGCTACAATGATTAACAAGTTTCCAGAAGTTAATATACCAGGAAAAAGGGTTGTTCCTTAGAAGGTTGAGCAGTGGAGAGTGGAAGTTAAAATGAGCTGTACACCATTGAACTGGAACAAACTGCTGTCAGGTCATTGATCTGCACTATTCTGTCAGGGCACGATTTTAATATTGTTAATTTTCAATGACAAAAGACTTGTTCTAATATGGGCTGCAGAATGAAGGGGCCAGAAAACTAACAGGAAAACAAGAAGAAACCAGCTTCACCCAACCCAAAACGTGGAGATTTCCCAAAGACGGTGCCACAAATAATACTCACAAACAATAAGGAATCTCTTTTACTACATGAGTCAAACATACCAGACTAGCTTCTTAACTGGTGTAAGTTGCATTGTTCCTTTAAGTGAATGAAGCTATGCTGTTTTATACTGGCTGATGATCTGGTCCATTTACAATGACTTTACAATGACAGAGGTGTTGTGCCTAAGAATGAATGTTTTTTTTCTTTTGTAGGGTGTGTATATATAGAACTGTACAATGTTTTTTTAATAAACATCAAAATCTAAAGCTCTCCACACACCAATCCCTTTTTATGACCCCTCATATAACGATAGGTGTGAAAAGGTGCATAAACCTCATAGAAGTTCATCTATCAGGAAGAAGAATGCTCATTCTAAAAACAGGGTAATGAATTATTGTTTGGATCCTCTGTAATAAACTTGAAATAAAGCCCTTAAATTTCAGAGTTTTACTGTCAGTGAGACAGTCATTAGTTCTTATGACTGAATTTCCACTCCATAACATTCATCAGTGTCCCAAAACAGTCCTTCTGTACTATCCCTAGGGCTCTATTCAACTAAAGTGCAGCTCTGTGGATTCTCTGTCTTGAGGTCTCAATGACATACATGCCAAACTTTACCACAACTCAAGGTTTCCAAGTCCTGTAAACAGTCCAGACACTGCAGATGGTTAAATATTCTACTTTTTCTTCCACTATATTGCCTCTCATCTGACCAAGCAGGGAATATGGCCATCACATAATACAGTGTGAGCTCAATGAGCGTACGGATTCTCAGATTAGGAAATAGTTCTACCAGACATCAGCTCATGATCTCTGGGGGGTTTGTATACAGAGGGAGAAGTGGAAAGTTTGAAGATCATTGAAAGCTAGCTAGTGACCGAGCTTCAATTCCTTCATCACTCAAAACATAATAAAAAGGAGATTTAAATGAAAATTAGTTAACCTAAGAAATGACAAAGAGTCTTGTTGCACCTTATAGACTAACAGATGTTTGGGATCATAAGCTTTCGTGGGCTAAGACCACTTCATCAGATGAATGTTGTGGAAATCTCCAGAGGCAGGTTTAAATATGTAGGCAAGATAGCAAGGTAAATTCAATCAGGGAGGGTGAGGCCCCCTTCCAGCAGCTGATCTGGAGGTGTGAACATCCAGAGAGGAGAAATTGCTTTTGTAGTTGGCGAACCATTCACAGTCTTTGTTTAGTCCTGAGCTGATGGTGTCAAATTTGCAGATGAACCGGAGCTCAGCAGTTTCTCTTTGAAGTCTGGTCTTGAAGTTTTTTTTGCTGCAGAATGGCTGTCTTAAGGTCTGCTATTGTATGTCCAGGGAGGTTGACGTGTTCTCCTGCAAGTTTTTGTATATTGCCATTCCTAATATCTGATTTGTGTCCATTTATCCTTTTACATAGGGATTGTCCAGTTTGATTTTGAGTTAAAGAGTCCAGTTAAACAGTTTGAGTTCAGGACCTTTAAGCTAGCAAACAGAGAAAATAAGTTATCGTTTTATGGGGTTTGTGAGTTAACTTGGGCTGGGGACTACTCAGCCAGTCAGTTGCTGGGCTCAATATAAAGTAGTAATGATACAGAGTAAACATTTATCTAAAATATCCATCTTAATTAACCAGAGAGGATGAAGCAAATGCAGTCACATGGCAGCAGACAGGGACAGGTAAGCTGAAGGAAAGCAGGAAACAGCTTGAATAGGCTAAGCAGTTGCTGAGGGCTATTTGATTATGTTTGCTGTGTGGAGAAAAATTAAAGCAATGTGTTGAATAACTACGGTCTGAATGGACAAACTGTTATGTTTCAAAGTACCAGCCCAAGCCTTTACTCCCAAATGACTATAAACCCCAACTTCAAACTTTTGGGGAATTCAGATAAGGTTGATTTTATTCTCATTATTCCTTGATTGTGGCTCGGGTTTAAAGCAAAAATACTGAAGTGCTAGAGCTTCTCTCAAATTATGGGATCCAATGGTTTACTCCATCATTATAGGCTCAGGAATAGCCTGAATCTCTCTGTCAGGCAGGCTACAATTTCAGTTCAGATTGTCACTTGACCCTTAGATCAGATAAACAATTTTTGAGTTTTCAGAATTTAGATATAGTATCTCTCACGTTTTACAATTTTTTTTTTTAACTTGAGAGGTATCTTTCATTGGCTTAGCAACAAATGTGTGTGCAGCAGTGTACAATGCACTAAATAGACAGTCTGTCTGAAAGAGTTTACAGCCTAAGTTATTTTAGATGGAGGAGTTACAGGTTTGCTTTTTCAGTCTAGACTTAAAGCATATAAATTCTACAAGATCCATCCAATTTTTCAGGGGTATTGGTTTTATTTTTACTGATAAATTACACAGAGAGTTGGAATGCAGTGCATGGAAGTCACAGTGCATGACCAATTTGTTTTATATTCCACTGTGATGTCATTATACCAGGTCTGTGTAACAGTGAGTTGTGCTCTGAATTTAAAAATGTCTAGTTTTGTTAATACATGCAAAAAAGTGACAAGTGATTAGACTTAGTGAGCACTATCTATTCAAGGTTTTCTGGCCATGGGATTACTGCAATGCTATGGATTCATTAAATAGCCCTAGAAACCTTTTGGATCCACTGTACAGCCTAGATTGAAATTTTATAATTTCAGATGCACAATCAATATAGCTACTATTCCAACTACAGTCATGATCTATAAAGTCAACATTTCAAGTGTTTAATTGAAATGAAACTACTGAATTAAATAAACCCTTCAGGTTACAAGGAGCATGGGAGGGGGAAAGGTGAGCTACCTTCCAATTCAGTAAAAAGCAGAAGACATCTTTCTTGATAGCCTCAACTAGATGATCTGTGCATAGGGCCATGCAATATATACATAATGCTCAGCATCCAGTAGCTCTCAGTGTCTCCAACTTTCACTTCTGGTAATCTAGCCATTTATTTAAGTGCCTAAATTGTAGCTGTTGGGTGCTGAACTCTTGTGAAAAAACCCCACTAGCTTTTCAATCATGGAATTGATTGAGCAATTTCTCTGGCACTAAGCAAAGTTATTTCCACCATTTTTTTTCTTAAAGAAATATTTCTACTATGATTACCTCAGGAGAAAAAACATGCCCCCTACATTTATGTTTGAGCTACATGATGACCCCCTCAAAATTTCTTGGCACTGGTGCAGTTAAGAATCTTCTTCCAAACCCACATCTGCTGTTCTGGATTTTCCTTTTTTCTAGACACCACTGAGAAACAATGGATGGCGGTATTTGAAAATCCACAAGATAAGCAGTTTTGTCTGTAGTAGGCTGAAAAAATCAAACTTAGTAAGTGAAGATCCAGAGGGCATCCTTGATCCTGTCTAACAGCATATGGTAGTTGAAGCAGATGAAGTAGACAACAAAGCAGATGAAGTAGACCAAAAACAGATGAAGTAGACAACAAAGTCTTGAGTTCTGAAGCAGCAGAGAGGTCACGTGGATTTATAGAACATAATGTGACCCAAGGATCACTTGATGCCAATTGGCAGAACGCACAGAAGCACATAAGGGTACAGGGATTCCCCCCAATTTCTACAAATGGGGTCATGTCAGGTCTTTATGAAAGCATAAGCCACACTGGTCACCATAACCATTGTGAAATGTATGAACAAATGTGGGAAGTTGTGTATTTATGTTGAAAATCATGTTCTCTAGGTCCTATACTTCAAAGCAGCTCACTCAAAGGTAGTTCGTCTTGGGACAATTTTCTCAAGACAGGAAATGGGAGACACTTATCTCCCAGGTGGACCGCTGTTCTATCTCACAATAAAAGGCTATTAGCATTAGTCAAATGCTAATGAAGAGCTGGTGGGAACTTCAGAAGCAACTTAAAGAGGAAGAGGTAAATGAGTGGGGTATTTTTTACATGAACATCAGGAGTCTTTTACAGTATATTTGGAGATGCTGAGACACACACTAGGATTTCTCCATCTGCGAAGACAAGTTGCCAGCAAGCTTCATCTCATGAAAGGGGCATCTTGGCCAACCTGGCTGAAAACTCCAGGAAAAGGACTTAGGATAAGCTATCACGGAGAAGATAGGGGAATGTCTTGAGAGTTAAGTTTAGGCTCTAGAAAGCCTGTTACAACTTTGTTTTATATGTAACCATTCGTTTCCATATTTTTACTTTAGCACTTGACTCTCTGTTCTGTAATCATAAAAACTCATTCTTGTTCTCACTATATAGTCTAAATGCTGTGTGTTAAATAGACTGGGAATCCTACATTGACTCTTGTAAGGTGGGGTGTATTACTCATTTGGGAAGTAATAAATCAGTGTTATGTGAGTGTTCACAGGCACAAGGGCTGAGCACTCTGATGGAACACTTGGAGGACTTGCAAGTTGGTCTGTGCCTATCTGAGCCTGTAGAGAGATAATGAGGCTGGGAAGGTAGCGCTTATGTTGCCAGATGCTGGTGGAGCCAGAGAGCTGATCTACAGCAGGCACACACAAGACTTCCTTATGCTAAAGGCAGATGATAGCAAAGTGCCTCAAAACTCTGGGTATTTCTGGAATGCATCACATATAACTACCTATTTGATAGGCCAGTGCTCTTTTGCAGCTGTGAAAACATAAATAACCAGTTCAAATCTGATATTTTTCTACATAACGAGACCAATGCTAGATTAATATTACAAAATGTGGCATCCATAAGCAGTGTGTTAAACAAAACTCTCCAGTTCACTCTACACAGTAAGTTATGTTAGAGAGAACGGATGGTCTGTGTTAAAAGGGCTGGATTGCACCTCAGGAGACCTGGGTTCTGTTCTCAGCTACACTACAAGCCTCATGTGATTGCTTAATTACAGTGCTCTCTGCCTCCATATGTAAACAAAGATAATAATTCTCTTTGCCTGTTTAGATATAGATCGCTGGGGCAGCAGACCTATTGTGTGTTTGCATTGTGCCAGGTGAGATCAGGCCCTGATCTCAAATGAGGTCTTAGTCACTACTATAATACAAATCATTTGTCTTCAGTGGAGATATACCACAAGTCAATTTAGCTCAGTGTAACATCAAGTAAGTTTGCTTCTAAAATCCTAATTGGTGGTATATCATCATTAATATCCACAACAGTATAATAATAATAATAGAGCTTTGATAAACTGTTACATCTTGTTCACTTGGGAATTAATTTTGCCACCTTTTCTCATGCTGAGTAGCACTGACTCATACAAGCGTCCCATTGAGGTTAATGGAACTTGGTTAAGTGCTATTCAGTATGAACAAGGATTGCAGAATAGGGCACTTTATGCTGTTACTCCTCTTCAGCTAGATACCTGAAAAGGGCAGACACTACAGAGACTTACAACTGTGCTCTCGTGGGCTTTAAAAAGAATTGCTTGTGGCCACATTAAGAATTTACATTCAGGTCTACCAATCCTATCACAAATATCATTGCAATAATGCAACGTGAAAGGTTTTTCATTAATACTGTGCAGCAAATTGATGCAATCCGCTATGCCGAATACTTACTGATCTTTTCACATCCAAACCAACTGAAAGTTCCACTTTAAGGTTGTGAACTAAAGATGAGTGAGTAACAGAATACCCATCCTAAATGACTGTGCTGGTATCTTACAACTGGTTATATTTCTGGAGGTGTTGGATACCAAATACGCTTGTTTTGAATAAGGTTGCTGCAGAAACTACCACTCCTTAAATCAGGGGTGGTCAACTTTTTTTTTTTTTTGGCCCGAGGGCCACATCGGGGTATGGAAATTGTATGGAGAGTCATGAATGCTCACGAAATTGGGATTTGGAGTGTGGGAGAGGGTGAGGGCTTCGGCTAGGGGTGTGGGCTCTGTGGCAGGGCCAGAAGTGAGGAGTTCAGGGTGCAAGAGGGTTTAGACTGGGAGCGAGGAGTTTAGAGGGCAGTAGTGGGATCAGGGCTGGGGCACAGTGGGGAGTCAGGGGTGCAGACGCTGGGGAGCGCTTACCTTGAGCAGCAGAGGCATGGCCAGGCAGTTCTGCGCACTGCCCTGTCTGCAGGCATCGCCCCTGCAGCTCCTATTGGTGGCAGTTCCTGGCCAATGGGAGTTGCAGGGGCTGTACTTGGGCGAGGTCAGCGTACAAAGCCTCCTGGCTGCCCCTACACATAGGAGACGGAGTAGGGGTAACATACCTCTGCTTCCTGGAGCTGCACAGAGTGGGATAAGCCCCAGACCCTGCTCCCCATCTGAAGCTCAAGAACCAGATTAAAATGACTGAAGGGCTGGATGCAGCTCCTAAGGCCGTAGTTTGCCCACCCCTGCCTTAAATAGTTGATCAACCGGAACTGTATCAGTCTTTCCAAAGGCCCATAAATGTTAATTCATATCAAAGGGATTAAGGGAGAAAATAAAAGGTCCCTTTCAGCATCATTCTCTGGCTACCCCAGGGCAACTTAAATTGACTGCCCCGTTTGAATCTAAATTCCTTGGGGCAAGGCCTGTGTCTTCCTATGTCTTTATGTACTGTGGTAAAGATACTATTGTACTTTAATAACCACAACCAATCCCCAAAATATTGCATTCAAAGGTTGCATAATTCATAGTGACTGTCTATGTAATGGTCTGCACTATTTTAAATAGCCAAGCTCCTGATCTAAAAATTGGAATTTTTATCCTGTGCGATTGATGTCAGGGAATCATTTCAGTACTAGATAGATCCATTCTTGTTCAGAAGTCCCTTATCATGTAATTAATAAATTGGATCAGAACCCCTGCTGGTGTCCCACTAATTTACTGGAAATCAGTTCCTTTATGTTCAGCTAGTGTAATAAAACTGTCTGCTGTAACTCTAGATTATTAAGTTTAAACAAACAGCTGGATCTGTGATTAAAATCCAAAAAGCTGTCCTCAGAGTACATTGTAAAGAGGTTGAGAGGCAATGAAGGAACACAATGTTAACATCCACATAGTTTGAAAGTGAAACAACTATCAGCTTCCATCTATTTCCCTCTTTTCGCCCCAAGTTACAAAAAATTGGGAAATTTTTCTCCAGGAAGAAATATAGCCAAATAACTGCTAGAAAATTGCATAAACATTTTGCTATTAAGGGTTAAGGTTTATTCACCTATATTAGTTTCTTTTTAATTTTCAAACACAAAAGAGTGGGAGGGACTGATAATGCCCTATTGTAGTTATTATATAATATAATGAAAGCTGAGGTTATGTTGACCTGCTTCGCTAGAGTACATCATCTACTTGCAAAAACGAAAACAAGTTGTGTCATATTTTATTCCATCCATGGTTGTAAATGAAAGGGATATTTTGTGAAACTGAATAATACATTAAAACAACTAGGAAGAAAGACTGATAATTAAACGTGCTCTGTAATTCAATCCCAGCCTGAACAATGAATCTACTCTTTCGGTAATATTTCTTTTTAATTGCAGAAATGACAGCTCTGAGTGGCTCAGACCTTCCCTGTCATCTTCAACACAGTCAAAGCCAATTAAGAAAACATGTAAAATACAGTTAATTCTTTTTGCCTCCACTTTTCCATTCAAGTCTCTCCATGGTATGCAGAAGGGCAGCAAGACCTGAAACTGGGATAGTTAGCAGTTATTTTCAAGATTTAACAGTTCAGCAATTAAATTATTCTATTTCTCGGCTTCCCAACAACAGTCCAGGCCGCTGAGAGGACCTTCTGAAGTCAATTAGACTGTTAGCAGAGTAAGGAACTGCTCAGTATGAATAATAGTGACAGAATCAGGCTTTAGGACAGTTACTGCAAAATATCAGAGCAATTAAATTAACTTTGGACAGCCAAATGATTGAGCTTAAAAGGTTGTGAGATCTGCTAACTATAATGGAACCAGGAGGTCTTTACTAAAAAGTAGAGCTGTTTAGAAAAAATTCTGAGAAAACCATTTTTTGGGGCAGTAGTGAAATTGGCAAATATCATGTCAATTTCAGTCAGGGGCCTGGGCCTCCCAGCCTCCTTGGCTCTGCTGTAGCCTACAACACCCAGAGAGCATATTTCATGTTAGAAACACCATATTTCTGAAATGAAATATTGTGGAATTTCAGCTCCATGAAAAACTTCAAGTTTTGGGTGTAGTTAAAAATTTAGAGATTTTGAAAAAAAAAAAAAAAGAACTGGATGGAAAATCCATTTCCTATCCAGTTCTACTAAAGACTCCTAGCAAGGCCAAGACTGATTTCTAGCCCCTATATCAGCATTTAGATACAGTTACACACTGACATAGGGGCTAGATTTCCAGACTGTATTTAAGCTCCTGAAGGAGCTTAAATACAGCCCCTTTTTCTTTATGTAAATCATCATGGGCCCTCTGGAATCAATGGATCTATATTGATTTACAGCTAAGATTCTGGCCTAAAGAACTTGAACAATAGAGAAGCATAGGTCTACCAAGAGTACTCTTGCTGCTCTCTGGCAGGTAACTCTAGCAATTTCCATATGCATGTGCATACATTATTGGTTATAAATAAACATCCTTTCCCTTCCATGCATGTATTAATGCTGCTGCCTTCTTCAATCTATCATTTGGCAGACTGCTCCAGACTCCCATAACACTTTCAGAGGAACAATCCTTCCTGGTAGTTAGTCATCCCTGAATTTAATTTGGGGCTACACATAGTATCCCTGGAATGAACTCTATCACGCAGAGTTAAAATGAACAGGGCAGTGAGGGCCACTTCTTAAGAGCTCTATGAACTCCAGTCGTCGTCTGTGATCCGAAAGTAGCTAAGTCTTTATATTAAGATGACCAGCAGTTAAATAGTCAACACTGTTGACATTTAACTAATCATCAATAGGAGTAACAGTTAACATTCCACACAAAAGAGTGGATCCCCTCAAGGCTGTGGCTGCAAGCTATTTGCAGACTCATTGCCGTGGTCTTGTTGAGGTGACTTTCGTTTGCACCTATAATGGCTGGAAACTGATTCTTCATAAACTGATGGGTTCCCAGGGAAGCATCAGTATTATTACCTTAAACACCAGAGCACTCAGGAGCCCTAGTTATGGACCAGAACCCCATATGTAACCCCAGTATGTGTCAGCTCTTTGAGATACTTACATACAGCCAATTGTTTCTGATTGCTGTGCAGGTGCGCAGTAGTGTGAGAGATGCAGGCTGCATCCCCTCCACCCCACAGAGCATCCCATGTATGGAATGATTGTGTTTGAGAACTTGTGGGTCTACAGCCTGCAGCTGGTGGCTTTTAGGAAGATGCTGTTTCCACACCACCATTCTATAACTCGATTGGAGTAGGGGACAGCAGCTTAGGAACCCTGTAGGCGCAGGCTTCACCAGATGCCATGCCCATTGAGGCCCTTATTGCCTCACTCATGCTATTCAAGGCCTTGAGGAGATACTGTACAACTAGGTGGACCCCTGCTTGCTGCTGCAAATGAATCCTGCTGCATCTCTTGACATTGCTTCTGGTTCTGGTTCCCTGCTCCTGACCTCTCGCTCTGTTCCTGCTCCACTACCATAGCCTTGGTGGACCCACTGGGCTTTGTACTCTGCACAGACAATGACTATGACCTGACCTTTTGGTGCAAGCTGGTTTTTAGAAAGGGCGCTGATCGGTGAGCTCACTTTTGAAGTCAAAATAGGAGTACATCGGGGTGTGTTACGTCTGCAATCCTCTGCAACATGGCCACCAACTGGGTAATGCGGCATATAACAGAACACATGCCAGGAGACATGACACTCTTCTCATCCCTTGAAGACTTGGTCTTTGCAGATGATGTTGTTGTCCTATCACAAAGCCAACACCATATACAAGAACAAACAACTCAACTCAACACATTCAGCCAGCAAACTACCTGAAAATCAACCACAATAAACACAGATATCATGACCTTTAATATTGCCTATCCATCACCAGTATGGATAGAGGATTATCTTCTCACCCATGTAGAAATATTCACATACTTGAGTAGCACCATCAGCCAGGATGGTGGAACAAGCCAGCAAATCTAGAATAAAATCAATAAAGCTAGGAACACCTTCAGAAGCTTAAATACAGTCGGGAAATCATCAGAATACACGCCAAAACCAAATACAAGATTTATCAGAGCTGCATACTTTCAACATTACTTTATAGTCCAGAATGCCAAGGAAGGAGAAAGTATGACGTATCCAAACTGACTTTATTCCATACAACCTACCTCAGAAAAATCCTCTATCTTTTGGCTCAGGACAATCTCAAATCATGATCTATTGACACAGTGCAGCCAAGAGGATCTGAGCATCATCATTGCCAGAAGGCGCTGGAGATGGATTGGTCATGTGCTTCAGATGGAAGCTGATTCCATCACCAGAGCAGCGATAAGATGGACACCTGAAGGCAAGTGAAAACGAGGCCACCTGAAAACAACATGGTGAAGAGCTGTGGAAGCTGAGCTGAAAAACCTGGAGCACAGGTGGGGAGCCATTGAAAGCCTTGCCAGAAACACATAGGAGAGAAGGAGCTTTGTCACTGACCTAAATGCCAGAGGTGTAATAGGAATATAATGATGAATCTTTTGGACGTAGTGGGAAGTGGGGATTTAGGTCAAAGCGACCTTAAAGTTCCTCTCTAGTGTGGTTTCCAAACAGGGTGGATACAAATCAAAGGTTTGTTATCTCAGGTTTTTTAACAACAATTTTTTTTTAAAAAAAAATCTATTTACAATTAAATTTTAAATATTGGTTGTCAAAGGCCTAAATTTAAAATCTATTAAAATTATTTAAATTAAATAAAAAATTATTAGGCACCATGTTTGCTGCCAAGTTTTAAAGGAAGGCAAAGCACTGAACTATTAGAAGTTACTCACTTATCACCTGGAGCCAGTTTATTGAACTGCTAAGTCAGCTTTTGATAGCAGTAGCTTCTTTAATAAAAATTAGGTGGTGGTGCATTTAATTCAGTTTCCATCCAAACAGAGCTTGATACAATTCGGAAGTAAAATAGTAATCCTTTAGTAAATAATTTTCTAACAATGAAAAGTGCAAAAATTAAAGCTCTGAATAAATTTAAGTTAAGCTATATAACTGCTTACATAAAAATAGCACATCTTCCTGGTTAACGAAAACCATAACACACCAAATTTAGTGTAAAGGCTATCATTGGCTGCCAATCAATAGGTTAATGGTTACCAGCCTTTGTTTAGTAAATAAATTAGAGACAAAACATGATTTAAGTTTATTTAAATCAACCTACGTTTCCAAGCATAGTCTTCCCTGACTGATTAGTGAAAATGGGTGCCTGAATTCTTAAGTGAAAATAGTACTGTATAACATCTTGCACGCTATTTAGTGACTGGCTGTTATAGTGGAAAAGTAATGGAAAAGTTAAGGACAACATTTCCGTTTACACAGGTGAAGACTAGTGTTCTATATAAAAGAAAAAGGACTATTCAAAAGCCAGTGGCCCTGGTTATTTGGGACTCACATAACAGCATTTTAGACAGATGAACAACTATTTGACACATGAAAGGTGAGAAGAATGTTACTTGTCAGGGAGCAGTCACACAGTGGCAGTTTTGAAGAGCATATCCTGTGCAATACATTGTAGTTTGGCTGAGCCATAACATACTAGAGACGCTCCATGACCTATTAATTAATTGCAAACCATAGTTTTGGAACCACAGTGTAGTAATAATTTTCTTGGTGTCCACACCGCCTTGATAAGGCTGATACACCCAGAAATCAGTCACGCTTTTAAGAGAAGTCAAGAATGATCCATTCCAGCGTGGCTTGAGGAAGCTGACTGGAGTCCAAGAAAGAAAAACCTTCCCCTCCCTGCCCTTCATCAACACCATGAATTTCTGGCTGACAGTCTCAGACTCTTCACACTTTTGTCATTACCAGGATTTAAGTTGCCAGCGTCACTACAAAACATCTCATTTACTGGTTTGAAGCAAATTAAATCACCAATAGGATCTTCTGTGACGAGAGATATTCTTGTAATGGCATGGAGTACAGTTGTGCCAGCTATCAACCCATTGTGTTCAGGGTAACTGAAGAAAGCACAAATAAATGAATTTAAAACACTGTTTAGGGGTTGCCAGAAATCCAGCTGGAAGCTCTACGTAAGCATCATTTTAACATTCTGGTCTAAATAGAACTTCTGGTATTTCATGTAGTTCATTAAGACTTGGTTCAACTTTATTATCTGTTGGGCGACTACATGATTCTTATAGAGATCAGTGGTGGATCTTAACATGAGAGGACCAGCAATACATTTATAAATTGGGAAGGCAATACTTGCACTGGACTAACTTTATGGCCTATTTTTAATGCAGCTCATGTTTTGTAATTATTTTAGACATGGATGGCAAAGAGCTATATGTAAAATCTGTGAACAACATGCCATTTTATATGCATACCATGTGTGTGATCAGGTGTCTCATTCAAGCAATCTACTCACTTAAACCTAAGAAAACTTGATTCTTCAGAAAAAGTAAGTTTGCCCTTTTATATAATTTTTCCCTTTTCCAGTTAAGTTCTAACCCCAAATATGCAAAGTCTTTGTGCTTGAGGAGACTATGATTAAATACATATTTAACCACAAAGGTTTTACTAGTTTTTTAAAAAATTTCTCAGCAATGAGTTTTGAAATGTGGTGGGAAAGTTGAAAAAGGCTCAGACATATACAAAAAGAGAGCCAAGCACAACTAAACTGGAGTTTCGCAGACCAAAAAAAATAAACATCACTTATTTGGGGTCAAACTTTGCGGCACTATATAAAGCAGTAGAACAACAAAACTAAGTAGGGCTCTACAAGATTTTTTTCCCCATTAGATCACATGACAGGGATAGAAATGTGAGTCTAGCCATTGATCACTCTCACCATCTTTCAGATCTATTTAATTGATTGCATGCACTGAATAATTTAGTGTTAAAAGTGAGGATTTCAAATTATACATTAGATTAGCTGACAACCAGAGTTCAAAAAAATCAAACCATGCCCGCCCCAATCCTCCAAATCTGGAGGATCAAGTGGTAAACATATGGGGAATATTGAAATAAAATAAGCTTGAATCCTGAATGGGGAAATTCTAAAATGCTTCATGAAAGAAATTGAACCAACAAGTACATGTACTCAAAGGGAACAACTAGAGAAGTAAATTAAAGCAGTATCACGGAGCTACAAATAAATGCAGAAAGATTTAGTTGAGTAGAAAGGGCCTACCGAATACTCATGAGAAGCACTTCTTTGATCATTTCATTGCCAAAATAATTACTTTGAGAAACAAAGTCTGTATCCTAAACCAAGCAAGGGAATTCCAGACCATCAAGTTGGAAGATAAGGAGCTTGGGGTGGGATTTTCAGAAACATTCAGAATTGGTGTAACTCTGTTCCCACTGAAGTCAATGGTAAAACCCTTATATGTTGAAGTCACACAGATTCATGAATGACAGGTAATTACCCCTATATACAGGTAAAACTATTGTTGAACCCTGCTTTTAACATCTGAGAGCTAAACTTAGAACTTTTGAATGGGACCATACTATAAGAACCAATACAATAATGTTCTAGTAACATCACCTCGTGTTAAGTGTTCATTTAAAGAAACACCCTGGGCTTCATTACCTACTGCATTACACCTCATGTAATCACTTACACCCAGGCAAAGTGGAAGTGGGGTGGTGAAATGCTACTGTTGTGATCTGACATTTTGCACTTTAGCCTTTTATTTTATTTAAATTTAATTTATATGTTGTATTATACCACCATAGGTTCAGCTCTGATGGCTACAGTTTGAGCAAGTCATCTCAGCTACTTGCTTCAGATTTAGAATCTCTGAAAACAAAAACCAAGGATAGACACACACACTCTCAAGTACAAGGTCTAGTCTGTTTTACAAGTTTTATTCAAATTACAATTAAAGTTATTACCCAAGCATAGGTTTTTAAGGTCAGGCTTAACAAAGCCCTGGCTGGGACGATTTAGGTGTGGTTAGCCCTGCTTTAAGCAGGGGGTTGGACTAGATGACCTCCTGAGGTCCCTTCCAACTCTGAAGTTCTATGATTCTATACAGAAATTCTATAAAGGCCTATGCACAAGTTACAAATATAGTCATACTCACATCCTTAACAATATTTCTTGGGTCCGATGGCTGCCTTGCCAATTGAACATCAGTAGAAGGATGGTTCCTACTGGCATTTTCCCCTAGGAAACTCATTTTACCATGTCTGGTAGCCCTTTTATCTTGTGACTCAGACTACTCCTAACCTTCTATGGATGTGCTTGTATTAGAAAAATGTGATTACTGGGTATCTTGTACTCAAAATTACTTACGGTTAATTTTTTGCAATATCACCTATTGGTACATCCTTTCCTGTAATCTTGTGGAATAGGGTCAATCTTTGGGTCACTTACTTATGTCAAGCACTTCTTACAGCCTAGTATAGCAAAGAAAACCTTACAGGCCTCAGCCTGTAGGCCTTGCATTTCAGCTCTACTTCCTTTGATGCCTAATATATACTTATTACTTACAATTAAGTAGTCTTATACTTCTAGAATCCTACAACTTAAATCTATTTATCATGCAATGATTATATAACATAGCACATTAATCAATCATACCATCACACCACACAACAAATGAATTATAAAATGAAGTAACTGGTACAGCAGAGATGGACATGATCACACACTGGGTAAAGCAGAGAAGATTCGGAGAACTCTGACAGGTCACAATTAACATTCACATTGATAGGATAATTGTTAGTATTCTGTAAAATCTCTGACTAACCTTGAATCACAGTTACTTATATTTCTCCTATCTGCACGTAGATATAATATGATGCATTTATATCCACACAGAAATCTTTGATTACTTTTAGTAGGGTAATAATGCCTCTAGCTCTCAACCAGATCCAGGCCCCTTCAAGCTCAGAGCTGTACAAACATACAGCAAAAGAAAGTCCTTGACCCAACCAACTTAAACTGTGAACTTGGAGAGTTCATGCTTCAAACAACTTACAAAAGCCCTGTCAGGACTTGTGGATAAAAATAGAGATAGAAACAGGAGTGAAAGTAAGGTGGTACGGGTCAGTGCGGTGTACCTGGAAAGAGTGGCCGCCTATACCGGCCCCTACCACCATGGAAGCACTTTAACATCCCTGCTCCTTTGCCCCCGACCTCTCTGGCTGCTGACAGGGTGGGGGCAAAAAGAGTCCTGGGCAGCGCAGGCAGGAGGATGCTGACCCCTCCAGCCCCGTCCCTTCTGCCTGAGGCCCCGCCCTCCCGTACCGGAAAGAGAAATTTGACTTTCACCCCTGGATAGAAGTAACATAAGGTGTGCACTTCCATTGCAGCACTGCTTCCTACTGTACAATGAGGAGAGCAGCTTATTATTGAAGTGAAAATGAATTAACTGTGCCTTGTGTATATTAATCAAACAATCTTTTCCTTTGTTTTAATCAACTGAAAATACAAATTTTCACAAATAAGCAGTCCTGCCCAAGCAGCCAAACTTAAAATATATTTGCATCTAGACAGAATGGCACCTGACATGTCTAGGTCCATTGTGACATTCCATCTCTTTTTACCCTCTGTAAAGTGCCAACATATGGAAGAATAGCAGAAAGTGAGAAATTGTCTGCTGGTCTGGGGACATCTGGAACTTTTATTTACTATGAAAGTTCAGGATGTCCCAATTAAATCAGGACACTTGAGAGATAAGGAGATTGAAACAGCCCCCAAAGCTTTGATCTAATGTGATTAAGATGGCTGTGTAGAGCTAATGATGGACACATTCCAAATTGAAAAAATATAAATAGGTATTAAGGACTTTTACAGTTGTGATCTTAGAAGAATATCTCCAACCAAAGGCTGCTATTCTCTGTTTGAAAATTCTATTGCAGGGATCGTTAACCTTTGGCATGCGGCCAGCACATCCCTCACCCTGCACCTTTTCTCACAGCCCACATTGGCCTGGAGCAGCGAACTGGGGCCAGTGGGAGCTGCAACCTGCCGAACCTGCGGATGGTCTAGCCTCCAAGGGACTTACCCCGGCAGGCCGCATGCCAAAGGTTGCCGATCACTGTTCTATTGTCTGTCATTCATTTGTAACTCTTGGCTTTTAGAATACAATCCTTCTTTAATAATTATTATAATAATTATTATAATACAAACCTTTCTGGGACACTTGAGCCCATCAGCTCGTAAGAGCATCTTTATTTGATCCCTTTACCCTTCTGGGCTCTTTTGCCTCCTCACCCCTCTGTCTTTAGCCTGTGAGCTATATGGGGCAGGGACTGACTTCTGTTCTGTGTGGGAAATGCTCATCGCATTGTGGACATGACCAGAATAATATCTGAAGAGAATGTACCAAGCTTCATAGTGTAACACCACTTTTGCAGGCTAGATTGTTGAATAAGAAAGGAGGTATTTTGTTAGACACCTGACCAGAGATGTGGTGGGACGTCTGAGAGCAGCCTTACAAGGTATCTGTTGAGAGCGGTTTGCAGGCTGTGAGCAAAGATGACATTATCACTTAACTTTCACAAAGAAATATTTCTCAAGAAATCTGAGGACAAAGAAAGGGAAATGTCAATGAATGTGTTCAGTGGAACCAAAACTATCTAAAAAGAAAAGAACAGAAAGAAAATCCATTTACAAGTTCATATTTTTAAAATGCCTGCAAAAATTCTCATTACCCAATGTTATTTAGCCACTAGATAGATATATAGATAGATGACGCATTCTAAGTGACTAAAAAAATAAGTTGCCATTTACATCACATGTGTTTCTCCCCCCACACACACTCCCACACCATGACAGATTGTATTTGATTGAACTGTTGCTGATTTGGAATGGTCATAAAAATGCATATATTTAAATAAATAGTCATAGTATAGTGTATTGTCCAGTCAGTTCACTTTCCCTTTTTATCTAGCTGCATACATTCTATATGGTATTTAAGTTATTTAGAAATAATGTGATTCTTATTAAGGGCAAGGACTGTTATTACAAAATGACAGTTAAGTTGCTTGATGGCACCAATTTTTTTTAAACACTGTCCTCAAAAATGACCTGGTGTCTTTCAGTTCTCCTACCACTGGGCTTCCAGAGCTTTGGGGAGTTGACACACTGGGACCTAGAGGAGACACCTGGATCCTGAGTATTTGCTTCAAGTTCATACAGTGGAACTGTTGTGGTGCTGCAGGAGACAGGGTGGGCACATCCCGTCAGAAAAAGCAATCAGTCCAGGTGAACAGAAAAGGTAGATTAAGGGTTTGTCCACATGAAATTAATGTGGGGCAAACTAGGGTGTACATGTACACCATCCTAGACTGCTGTTCTTTAAGTCACCATGTGAGATCTGCACCATACACTAAAAGTTCCATGAACTTTGACTCATGTACTTTGATACTCTGTGCAGAGTATAGCTTGATTTGACCCATGGACCTGTGCCATTATCACTACAAAAGGCAGAGTTAAGGTAACACAGTTTTGTCATTTCCTCACTTTGAGCCCTTTCCAACCTTTTGCAACATTCTTTTAGTGTATTTTTGTAAGGAATATCATATGGACTATATGGTCTTATCTGTTCTGCCACTTTATAGTGCTGAAACTTTTTAAATCATGGTTGTGAAAACACACATCCCGAGTGATGTAAGTTTAAACATTGTAAAGTGGCAGTGTAGCCATGCCCCCAGCTGCTGATAGCCATGCCCCTTTTGGGGGGTCATTTTTTTTTTTTACAGCTGCGGCAGCGCTTTAACATTGGTAGTGAAGACATACTGTAAGTCTCCCATCCTGATTCAAGAGTTTTGCCAGTAGCTTCAGAAGAAGGATTACAATGTGTATGCATGTCCACAAAACATTATATTATATACATATATATATATACACACACACACACACACACACATATATACATATATATTGTGATGGAGTCAGACCAGAAGGATATAGGAGAGTGCTGGAAGGCAGGTACATTAGTCTCAGGGTGTGCAGGTCCCTGTTCCCTGGATAGCCAAACAAAGGCTACTCCAGGCCAATCAAGACACCTGGGGCCAATTAAGAACCTTCTAGAAAGGAGTAGAAACAGCTAGCCTAATTGGGACACCTGAAGCCAATCAGGGACTGGCTGAATCCAGATAAAAACCTCCCAGTTAGTCAGGTGGGTTGTGGGTGTCAGGAGTTGTGGAAGGAAGTTATACTGTTGGTGAGACTGAGTGGTGGACAACTTATCATACAGAAGGAAGGAGGCCCTGAGGTAAGGGTGAAGTGGAGTTTGAAGAAGCGGGGACTGCTGTGGGGAAGTAGCCCAGGGAATTGTATTGTGTTTTGTGGATAAAAGGTCAGCCATCTTAGCTGATACTATTAGGGTCCCTGGGCTGGAGCCCAGAGTAGAGGGCGGGCCTGGGCTCCCCCTTTCTGCCTCCCCTAATTAGTCTCTGAGATTGGGAGACAATAGAGACTGTGCCAGGAAGGATAGCTTCTCCTCACTGGTTTGTGATGAAAATGGCTCAATAGACTGTGACCTTGTCTCCAGAGAGAGAAGGGCTCCGTGGAGGGTCACAGTGAGCCGCTGAGGCTAGTAAAAATCCGCCAGGAAATGCAGGATCCACGAAGATAAGGACAGAGCTTTGTCACAATATATACACACATACACAACCACAATTTCCAAGAATGCAAGTTTTTTAGCCTTCATATATGCCAGTATATATGTGCGTGCATTTATATCTTATAGACATGTACACATATGACCATCCTCCTTCTACTGAAACTACTGCCAAAACTCTGGATTGCA
Source organism: Dermatemys mawii (assembly GCA_007922305.1). Taxonomy (NCBI): domain Eukaryota; kingdom Metazoa; phylum Chordata; order Testudines; family Dermatemydidae; genus Dermatemys; species Dermatemys mawii. The sequence goes on from ML677351.1 coordinate 5,119,803, forward strand.
GCAGGAGCAGAAGTCAGGCCTTCATTCATTTGAAACGTGCTGACTATGCACATTAGAAGATCATCAATTCTTTTGTGACACTGCCAATGAAAATTAGAAAACAGAGCAACAACAACACAGAAAAGGCTGCGCAGCAACAACACGAACGCAGCGTGGTAACAGAATCAATTCTTTGCAGGTGCACATGACACACTAAGCAGTTATAATAATGACACATATTAGCACTGGTTCTGTAAGTATAATTATTGGTCAAGGACAGATTATTGTAAAACAGCTAATAAACAGGAAACATTAGCTTCTCTAGCACAGGGCCATCATAAAACCAATATTAGTCCTACATGCTATATATACATTTTCTATGAAGCCAATTAACCTCTTTATTTGGAAGCACAAGCTTCGTTATTGTTCAGTGTGGCAGCTAATCCTTCACAGCAGATAATTTTCAATGAGCATAAGTGGAATGAGTTGTGTTTGCCTCAACCAAGTTCTAGTACAATTAAAATAAAAGATTAATTGTTTGATTTACTAAACATTGGTACGTAGGAATGTTAACCAGCTTGTAGCCCTGGATTGTAGAAGTCTAAGCATCTGTGGCTGGAGGGTAGTGCAAACACTTGTACCATACCCATCCTTCCATTGCCTCACCTTCCGGATTGGCTCAGCCCTATAGGGAGTGACATGATCTTTCAAGTCAGCTAAATTCAACAGCATAGTTGTTGGTAACATCACCTCAGTTCTAGCTGGTTTTAAATTGAATCCCATGGACTATATGGTCATTCACATGTGCCCTCTAAACAGTCACCTCGTCAGTTTAAAATCCAAGCAAACTATGTAATGGCCATCTACAGAATGATTTCTGTTGGGTAGTAATTTCAAGCTGGTTAAAACTAGTAATGAGACAATAAAAATATGAGCCTTGGAGATGTCTAACGTAGTATTATGAATGCAAGGTCACAATAAATAATACATTGCCATCCTACCTTCACTGTTAGGTCACTTAATACCATGAGTTGATAGTTGGAGCAGATTCCAATTCATTCCATTCCCTTGCTAGGAAAGAAAGAAAGAAAAACCCAAAGTCTTTCACTCAAAGATTAGTTTGCATAAAAAGAGAGCAAAGAAAGTTAACATAGCAAACAAAAAGACACTCCCATTTGGCATGTGGGGTTAAGGTCCTTCTGGGTGTGGAGGGCTAGAATCCCAAATGCATTCTACTCACCCTTCCCCTTGCCCCCAGATAGCCACTCATAGCTTTTGCCTGCTTGTGCAGACAACTAAGAAGCTAAGTTAGAATTAATTGGTTGCTCAGCAGGGACCAGGAAGCACCACTATTCTCTGTCACATGTTTCAGACAATGACCAGCACAGTGCCAGATTTATGATGATCTTTTTCCTTTCAAATAATTGTTTCTCATTAAAACCAATGTCCTAACTTTTACAGCAGTCCCATTTTCCTTACTTGTTACCACAGATGAGTTCCCCTCACATGCAGTAAGAGTAACTCAATAAACAAAAGGGAATCAAAACCATGTACTCTTTTCTTTTCCAGAGTCCCCCAGCCCCCTAACAATCAAAAAAAAAAAGAGGGGGGGGAGACAAAAAACACAAAGTTTTCACCTACCCAGGATGCAAACCAAACCCCTCTGCTCTGCTCTGCTCTGCTCTGCTCTGCTCTGCTCTCCCCTGCTCTGCTCTGCTCTCCCCTGGGTATCATTTCCAAACACACTAGCCCACTTTTCCTTTGCCTCTTTTTTATATCAGAAAGCTGTTTAAATGAGCTACAGCTGCAATCAGTTCCCCAGTATTTTAACTCCTTCTGCTCTGGTTTCCTATGTTACAGATCTGCCAGGCTGTTCCAAATAAGATTTTACCTTTGAGCTCAAAGTAGTATGGCAATATTAGGGCACAAATGTCACTTTCACACGCAGAAGTAAGACAAGTCCCAATTAAAAATGTGTTGAAAGTGTTTTGTTTCAAATAACGTAAAAGAAAAATCTTGAATGCTCATGGGCATATGAAAGACACACTGCTGGCATAAGATGAGTGCAACGTCATTGGAAGGGGATCTGCTAGGGCCAGCAATGCATTTGGTCCACTGAGTCTATTTGATGAGATAGCATCTTTATGGGAAATTGGAGGGTTTGATTTTATCCAGTCCTCTCAGAAAAACAGAATAATAATATGTTCACCTTTAAAAGATTCAGCTAAGTTGCCTGTCTAATCTGTCTACCTAGGTACTGATATGTCCCTCATCTCTTGTGGTATGGCTTGGAAAGGATATTACATTTCAGTTACTGTATTTGTATTCTGAATACCTACTGCAGTTTTCTTCAAAATGTATCACAACAACATATTAAATTGGGTAATGCGTTATATCTTTCTTTGGACATCTGAAGTAGTAATATAATAAATTCTGATTAGATTTCTATTTTACCAGTGAAAGAATGACCCATGCAGCACAAGTGTGGGTTTTGATAGCCATAAAAGCCCTCACACTGTTATCTAACTGTCACATTAAAAGTCACTATCTAATGTATCCTTTGTGGTTTTTGTGCCTGCATTTTGCAAGGGAAAAGCAGTTGATCATCGGGATTCATAATCACCTTACAAAATATACACATCAAGAATATTTTTACTTGTTTTATTGCACATTTATAAGAAGCCCAGGACTTCTTATAATAGTATCTGGACATCATTTACATAACAAAATAAATCTAACAACTTCTCCAGAACAGAGTAAAATAATCAGTAGCCCCTCACATCGTTTCATATAACTTTCTGGAGGAGAACTGCTGTCATGAGGATATCAGCTGAAAGGATGTTCAGTGTGAAAATTAACTTATAAAATAAATCCGAAGCAAAAAGACGTTTACAGCTGTTCTGCTAAAAGTACCCCACAAAGAATGTGAACATGTGGACCATCTGCAGCTCCCTTCATAATCACAATGCAAGATTGTTCTGAGGTCATCATCAGGCAACTAGCATTGATCACTGTTCTTATATAGCAATGCCACTGTATGTTTACAGATACATGGATGAACTTTTGCCAAAGCTCACTGAAAACAGCTGCAAGGCAAGACTTACTTTTAACCTCCCTGTTTAATACAGGAACTCTGGGCACAAATGCTGCACTGTGACGTTATCCTTACAAAAACAGATTTGGCCAGCAGGACATGTTTACTTCCTGAACAACCCCCTGACATCTTGTATGAAACTACAGCTTTGGAGATATACTTTGGGGAAAGAGAACAACCATAAAAACAAAAGTAAATTCTTGTACTAGCCTAAACAAATACATATCTTTGCTTGATTGCTGACCTGAGAAAGTCCACTTTATATAACTGATTCTAGATCCTCTGATTCTAAAATACAATTAGATTCACTGATGAATGTTATTGAATCCTTACTTCTACACACGAGATGGTCTGTACTGTAGGTTATGTCTACATCCCATTGCTTATCTCAGAGAGAGATTGACAGATTTTCTTGATAAAAGACTGTCACCAGATCGAAAGGAGGGTTTGGGGTGATTACCCTGCCTCTGATGGAATCACCCCTTTGTGTATACTAGGGTGACCAGATGTCCTGATTTTATCCCTGATTTTAGGGGACTTGTCCTACTTCCCAACTGATTTAAGATCGGGACGCCCTTTTGTCCCGATATCGGGATTGCAGGCGCGGCGGCAAGGCGCCGCTGCGCCTCTCACTGCTTCTGCCTGGGGCAGCTCCCAGCAGGAGTTTACAAATTGGGCCCAGGCAGGCACAGAGGCAGGGAGGAGGTCTCCACGCCGCCACCTGCTGCAGGGACGGGGCTTGCAGGCTCCAGCAGAGGGAAGACAGCCCCCTGCCGCGCCCCTGCCACTCCGCTCCAGCCACCGCCCAGCCTGACTCGACCCCAGCAGGAAGCAGAGGAAGGGACCCACCTGCCACTGCGGGACACTTCCCCAGATGCCTCACAGCCTGAGCGGGGCGTGTCTCTGCACCGCCGGCCTGTGACCTGGAGCGAGGCTGCCCCCAGCCCCAGAGCTGTGGGGGGCTCCCTGCACCATGGGCAGGCGTTGTATCTCTCCGTTCCCCGATGCTTCCAGTGGGGTGTGGGCGGGGGTGAGCCTATGGCTCCCCACCCCCACTGTGTCCCGGTATTTCCTTGTTGTCATCTGGTCACCCTAGTGTATACAAAGAATCATCTCTAACAGAAATGATTTTTCTCTGAGACTCATAAAAACACCTTGGAAGAGCAAATATTTTTGCCTCTGGAAAGGGCCGAGTGTATGATTACTTTCAAAAAAATATTCATTATGGAGGATACTCTTAGCCCCTACAAGATCTTCACCCAAGTCAGATTACACAAGCTGAACTCAGTGATATATTATCAGTGTCATTTTCAGGAACAAGTGATACTGTAAATATTTCCAGCAAATGCACTTAGTATGGATTTGTTTGTTAAATGGTCTTGCCTCCCGCCAGGGTTAAAGTTAGAAGAAAATGTTGATTTCAGTGGGAAAACAAATGAATAGATTTCCCTGTTCCCCAGTCTTTCCAGTCTGTGAGCTCACATGCCCTTGGGGTGCATAGATTATCAAATGTGAAGGGAGGAATTTTTTCAAGGAGTTCTTTGCTAAAATAAGGACAGCATCACTGGCCCATTGTGTCATTCTGTGATGCATCATCTCCCTTCTTTTTACAAATAAATCCCCTCTTGAAAACCCTTTTCTGAACTCACCCTTCTAAATGTACATTACAGCCAGCCCATGTGATGAACAGAGCTAAGAAAGCTAAAATAAAAGCTGGCATAAAGGGAGTTTACAACGGAGCATATATCCACTATAGGATATAAAAATCCATTCATACAGCCAGATGCTGTATGGGTGACAGGGGATGGATCACTTGATGATTACCCGTTCTGTTCATTCCCTCTGGGGCACCTGGCATTGGCCACTGTCGGAAGATAGGATACTGGGCTAGATGGACCTTTGGTCTGACCCAGGATGGCCGTTCTTATGTTCTTATGATGCTCCTATCAGTGAAGCTAATGTTGCAAGAGAGGAGTGCCTCCTGTCAACCTAAATGTCTGCAATCTATTATGGCTGGATTACCAGGGGCAACATGGTAGAATGTTCATATCCTCCTAAGCAGCTTGCACTTGTATTCCTAGGAGCACGAGATATAAAAGCATGCTTCCGGGGAATACTACAGGATACTAGATGTGTGATCTTCATACTTAGTTGAAGCAAGCTTCCCCATTTTACATAGGCACAGTGGAGCAGCCACAGCTTGTCATTCCAGTGATCTAGAAAATCCATTGTACAGTATCGGATCATAGTGTATACTTAATGCTTAAAAAAAACCCCCTCAAAGAGTTGGTCCCTGAACGAGGCAAGACTTACTATTATTTTGTAAGACCTACAGACACTTATGCACTTGCTTCACTTTAAGCATGCAGGAGTTCCATTGAAGCCAAGAGGACTGCTCAGAAGCATATGCAAAACTGTAAGCCTGAGTGCCTGCAGGATTGGGGATGTTGTCACTTCCAAGATAGGAAGAAAAAGGGCAAAGACAGCCTTGTTTCCTCATTAGTTGACAGTGAAGAGTCTACCTCTAGCCCACCATACTGTATGGTTTCTTTAGTTCTGCTGCTGCTGCTACTCTGTTAAAGGACCCAAGGGTTCTTTATGGGCACAGTACCATGTTACAGTGAACGTTGACACTGCTAATTAACAATAGTGTCTTATAAATCAATTCATAGTCAACATCTTTCAGTCTTAACCCTGGAAGCTGGAATAAGGAGCTGACAAGCAGAACTGCTCATAAGAGACTGATCTTTATTTGTGGTCCCAGGCAATGAGATGGGTGAGAGTTACAAAAGATTATATATCCCTGACCCATGGATGGGGTTAGTATCTAGTGACCCCAGTGGCTTCAGTTACAGATGCCACTTTTTAAGTTGCAGCACATAAGTACTTTTGTTTTGGAAACAGCAAAAGGACTTGGCCTGTGCTGCTGTGCTACACATTTCATTTCTCAAAGCCATTTCAAAATTACAGCAGTGCCAACATTTCTGTGAATCCAAAACACCAATTTTGCTAACAAACTTCTGTTAAGTGTATTTGCTGGAAAGATTTAGAGTCTACTTTGTTCCTGAAAACTGCACTGGTAGCATGTCACAGTATTCAACTCTTAGAGTTGGTATGGCAACCTCAACCTTTTCATGTTCTCTGTATAGATAGATAGATAGATATCTTCCTACTGTATCTTCCACTTTATACATCTGATGAAGTGGGTTCTAGCCCATGAAAGCTTGTGCCCAAATAAATTTGTTAGTCTCTAAGGTGCCACAAGTACTCCTCACTCTTTTTGCAGATACAGACTAACACAGCTACTACTCTGAAACCTATTCAACTTGTATAATTTGACTTGGGATAAACAATTTCAGGGGGTGCAGGGCATAATAGTATTCTAATTCCCCTATGAACATATTTTTAAAATAACCTCTTATTGGGTGCACCCCATGTACATATTGCCAAATGTATTCTGGGGGGAGGGGCAGTGAAGGTTCAAAATTTTAGTAACTTTTCCTGAAAAATAAGTTTGGTTGCTTTTACATTGTCTGATACCTCTATCTACGTATCTGATCTATCAATTGACATTTTTATAACAGCGCTCATCATCAAAGCATCAGAGAAGTTTCCAAAGAGTTTGAAATTAAGGTCCCAATCCAGCAATGCATTTAAGCAGAGGCATAACTCCAAAGACATAAGCTATCCCATCACCTTCTACCGAACTACTCACACGTTTAAACACATTTCTGGGCTTTGCTGGATTGAGGTTCAAATCCACAAGTGGCCTGTAGATTAATTTCCTTTCCTGATTCCCAGTTGGGCATTTGGTTTTTTAAAAAAATTATTTCCTTTTCCTCTTTCTCTATCCCCTCTCCCTCTACTACTTTTCTCTTTTTCTCACGATTAACCTTTATATGTTTTTGTTCTTCATCCTTCTTTGCTGTTTTAAGTTACCTAATCAAGAATGGATTCAGCATGCCGTAGCAGTCTCTTTTTTTTAACAGATGGCTTCAAATTTCTGAAAATAGGGTCTGAATGCACAATGATACCCATTCCATGACTGGAGCTCCTCAGTGTTACCACAATACAAATAAATGCAACCACCACCACCACCACCACCATGTCAAACTTTTAAGTAGAATAGATACTCTTTAGAACTACTATCACACAGTATTTCCAGATCATAGGGCTTGTTCTCCTTATATAACCTAGAACTTCCTTTTAAATTTAGTTGAAAAACCGCACAGAGTAGAAACAAAGCTCAAAAATACAGAAATCTGTCCTTTTCCTATGAGCAAAGGAAGTTGAGGTCTGGTTGTTTTGGAACATTCTGACAACTTTTGCAATTTCTTGACCTACAGAATATCTCAAGCATATGCAGACGCATCAAAAAATCCATTACGTTGTACAGTGAATTCCTTGATAACATCTTTTTTTTCAAGAAATGGGTTTGTAATTGGAGGTTTCCTATAACCAGAATTGTGAACTGGCGTATAATAAAGGCAATATTATGATCTGGGACTCTCATTCTACTCCACTATCAGTGGTTTTCACCTGTAAGAATTTTCTATAAATGGATTGCACTGCACTTCAATGTTACTAGACAATCTTTTAGACAGTCATACTACACAGACAACACTATAAATCCAAATAGCACCTGTTAGCTGTCAAACAAACAATCTCAGTTTTTTTTCTCAGAGGTTTAGTTTCACATTTTGTATTCCTCATATATAAAAAAGAAAGAAAGATAACAATGTCAGCTTCCAAGATGACAAGAAGTGTGAATACGGCATATTTTATATGTGCACTGAAAGTGAGCAGGGAAGAATAAAGTGCCCTTCATAGCATTAATAATTGTGAAATGATCTAACAGGATAGTAAAATTCAGAAGCCATTTAATGTCTTGATGTGTCTTCATGTTCATTTATTGAAATGCTCATTAGTATTTGCAGTGAGCTATAGAAAGCAGCTGGTGGCCTTTGCATTCTTCTTCCTATCCCTTCACTGAAGTCCTGACCCAGCAAAGCACTCAAGCACATGCTTGATTTTAAATGTGTGACTATGTCCCACTGGCTTCAGGGGAACTACTCACATGCTTAAAATTAGGTTTGTGCTTAAGAACCTAGCAAAATCAAAGGCTAAGTGCTTTGTTGGATCAGGGCCTAAATTCATTAAGGACAAGATCTAACTTCCACTGAAGTCAATGAGTATTTTGATTGACATCAGGAAACATCAGATTAGGCCCTAAATGGAATATGTGAGCCAAGATCTGATCTAATTTTTCACCTTGGGCCTAATCCTGCCCCACTAAAGTCAATGGGACTTTTATTATTGACTTCAGTGTGGGAGAATGGTGGGGGTGGACACGTGGTCCAGGATAAAGCCCTATATCAGGATGTGTAATAATTCTACTGAAGTTAATAGCTTGCCACACATGTAACTGACACCAATAACTGGCTCTGTATCTTCATTTCCTTTCCTCTTGAGTTTCAAAATACACCCTTTTCCCATTTGATGTTGGTGCCAATTACAGAGATGGTGGGGGCAGAATTTATAGTTAGCCAGATTCTGCCTTCAACAGAACTCCTACTGAAGAAGGGAAATGTGTGCCTGACAGCAGAATCTGGCCCAGTATTGCTTCAGGGAGAGGAGAGCCAACACAATGATTACTGTAATACTGGAGATTGGTTCAACGAAGTCAGGAGGAAGCAGTGACAGAGAGATGTTTATTTGGTGAGGCTTCAAAATAACACACTTAAATGAACCCATTATAACAAAACTCTGCATAAAATGCAACAATACAAATCCATAATATTCTTCTGTCATTTGAGGTCATGTTAACCTTCTTGAAGATGAAGCCAGGAACTCCCTAAGTTAATCATCATCTACTTTGGAGCTGGTGATTATTTGATTCTGAGGTTTGTCCAAGACAGAACAAGCATGTGAAAAATGGGTGAAATGCAAGATTCATTTATGCAAGGTCAGAGTAACCTAGATTCCAAAAGCGGTCTAAAATATTATAGGCCTTCACACAAAAAAAGTTTAGTGCATGGCTCATTTAATATTTAAGAGGCCTGTGTGTATGTAAAAGAATTCTTTCCTTTTGCTATGCTTAGGAAGGTCAAATAATTGTTAATATTAGATAAAGTTTATTTGAGAACTAGTTCTCTGAAATGACACTTGGCTTATATTTAGTATTTTCAGTGTACCACACAGTGCATGCTAAGAGAGAATAAATATTTGCAGGCCAGATCCTCTGCTGATATAAATACATGCGGTTCCACTGTCTTCAGTTTACACTAGCTGAAGATCTGGCCCATTTTTTTCCCCTAACTTTCTCTTTAAGTGCACTTTTCTTCACTGAAACCTCTCAGTATAATGGATCTACATAATTTACACCAGCTGAGGGTCTTCCCCTAGTTTTAAGGATGCCAGACTTGTCCATTACACAGCTCAAAAATCTTTTCGTGCAGGTCACTTTCTGAAAAAAGGGTTTAAAATTGAGCAGAATATCTATAAGGCTATATGGGAGAAATGTGCATTATAATGGTAATATTTCACTGACTCAGATCTAAACAATCAGCATATATGATGGAGAAGAGTAAGCTACTGGCTTGAAAATTAACAATTAATTTTATATTAAGTTTGGCAGAATGAGAACAGCACAGTCAATAGCTCTAGCAAACAGTATGATTTATATATCATTTTTAATTAAACATGAATTCTTTAATGTTATTATTAAAAAAATGAGCACATTAAACTTAGTTCTTTTATTATAAATATTTTAGCAGTGGCATAATGGACTGAGTTTTTATACATAGTTTGATTTTTTTTCCCCTTCTTCATGTTTTCCATCTGCCCTACCTGTCAGCATGTCAATAGATAGATCAGGGACACAGCCACTGAAGATAAATGGCCAAATAGGAGACATGCAGAGTAACTGATAACTACGCTGAACAGAATGAGATTTGAGGTGATCTTTTGTAAAGAATATTACATTACATTGAAGTAGTTACTCATTTTTAGCTTTTAAATGTTTGTCAGCTACTGTAATTGAAAATGGAACACAAAATTTGTAACAAGGTGTGATATTTTTCCTTTAAAGTATGTCCAGAAGTCAAAGAGAAATGAGAAATCTTCAGTGTGTAAATTTCCTAATATGTTTCTGATATCTGCTGACTTTTCTGTTCCTGAAGGTCAGATGAAATGTTCATAATGCCATTCAGAGCAAGGACTGCATTTACACGGTCCCACACTGAGGCAGGCACTGTCTGTCTCGGACATCCCTCGGAGCTCAGAATCTCTGACATAGCTTCAGAGGTGCAGTGTGAACTCCCACGAGCCCACTCAATTCCACTGGCTAGTGCAAGAAGGGCTAAGCTACGACCCACTTCCTGTCACATCTCTTTGGTATAGGGAGTGGTGCTAGCCAGAAGCAGCCCTTGTACTCGCGGGATCACGAGGTTTGCTATTGTGCTTGCTTTGGCCCAGTCATTTTGTTCTCCTTTACCTGTGCACCCACACAGAGGCCAGGCACAATGTCCTTGAGGTTGTTGCTTGAAATCTGGCAATATTAGTATGGTTTTAAACCACTACACTGTTGTTGTTTTTTTATAAGTGACCTAACCGTTCTGGGTACCTCTTTAAACTGAATACTTGTGTGTGGAAATATATAGCTTCAAGGTAAAGGGAGAGGAGCTGAATCGTCATCACAAAAGAATATATGTACACTAGGCCTTTAGCCCCTCACTCAGCTGCCCTTGAGGGGAATGAGAATTGCATGTGCTGATCAAAAACAGCACTCACGTTCTGACTGACAAGGCTGTCACTACTAAGTGTTCATTCTGAGTTCTGAGCACCATTGACACTCTGCAGTGAAGCAGAACTGCTGATATTTCTGCTGAATTCCATGGGGAAACCTGAACATGTCCACGTGTGGTCACAAATCTGGAGACAGAGTTTCAAAGCAAAATTCATTTCCATATTAACTGAAAGAGGTTTTTACTCTGGCCCCAATTCAGCAAAATGCTTAATGCTTAAATGTCAACACAAAACCAGTCCTATTGCATACTCACATGCTTGAAATTAGACATGTGATTAGTATCTTGGTGTACAGGGGGTTATACTGAGATGAAAAACTCTGACCCAAATCTCTTTATTTCTAACAATAGATGGTGGACTGTAGGTACCACAGAATGCTGCATTCTTAAATACACTACTCTTTTAGTACTCAAATGTTATCCTCATTGTTCCTAATCATACTCAGAAGCACCATTCCTTATCTAAGATTTAAAAGTGTGTACCTCAAGATATTTCCAGTTCAAAAAGAATTGCTATATAGCCCTCCACAATTCTCGCTTCATTACAGGAGATTTTTTTTTAAAAAAAAATAAAAAACATGGTAGGTGAAATTCTGGCTCCATTGAAGTCAATGACAAAACCCCGTTGACTTCAGTCAGGGCAAGATTTTACCCCATGTTTCTCCTCAGTATTTTTGATCTGTTTACTCTATTTTCTCTTAGGAAATAGTTTAGTCTTTAGGAATAAAGACTTACTTTCCATATATATAGATAGATAAATAGAGAGTGGCAAAGTACCTTCTCTGTCTCACCAGGCTCAAGTCTTTCTTGCCCAAACCCGTCTCTCCAAGACTAAAGAGTCCTCCCAAAATGCCCAAGGCAGGCTATTCCTTCCCTCAGTCACTCTCTTGGCTTGTTTCTTGTCCCTTCTGGTGGGGGAATGCAGCCTCCCTTTCTGGAGAGGCTTGATGTCCTGCAGCATCCAGCTGACAGGAAGCTTCACTCCTCCTCTCCATTTCCCACCTCCTTGTAGCTGTCTGTCCTGGGTTTACCACTATATATATAATAATATATATATATATTATAAAATAATATATAATATATATATTATAAAAATGAAAATTTAACTGTGATTATAAAAATACTGCATATTTACAAGCTGCTGTTTTAGATACATGTTGACATAAAAGGATAACAAAAGAGTCTACAATAATAATTTTGAACTACATTAGAGCACTGTAGAAATCTAAATATTTGATTCTAGCAACTATTATAAAAATGTTGCTGATTTTACTACATTGGGGAGAACAATCATACTGGAGGGCAGGATCAAACCACAGAGTTGTGTGTGTGATGTCTTCTGTAATGATGCCTTGTATCATTACCATTCATGATACCCTGCCCTGTAGATTTAAGACTATGCTTTAAAAGAAAATGGATGGGATATTTCCTCACTGCTCCCTCTGTGTGTGGTAAAGATTTTCCATGCCTGGATCTGCCTGCTCCTCCACTGAATGGGGCACCATCTCCCTGCTTTTCTAGGTCCCACAGAGCATGTTCCACAAGTTTTGAGTTCTGTGCTGGGGAAGGGCATGGAGCCTGGGTCAGCTTGTCTGTAAGGGGAAAAACATTGCCCCCGTGTTGATTAGAAAGAAAAGATAATATTTTTCCATGGGGTTCCTCTCCTGCAGATCCCAGGGGCAGCCATGACCAAGGAAACAAGAAGATGTGATGGGAGGGGCATGGTCAGACCCATTGGATAGGCAGGGGGGATCCACCTGGATGACACTGTCCTGTCGATCCCTAACATTTGGCAGATGAGAAGGCAGGCCCCACAGCCTATTAATGAGTGGGCAAACTCAGAACCCTCAAAAGAACTACTGTATAGGGGACTCTCCCAGAGCTCACTGCTGTTCCTTTGCCTATAGAAGGAGATGTATCCATCCCTGTGTTTGATATATTTTGTGTGTGGGGACATGGTATTTTATTGTGTTCAGAGTTATTTGCATTGAAACCTGAAGATTACAGGTTTCCATTCAATTTCTTGCATGGAGGGCCTTATTATTCTTCACAGCTCTGGACCTTGTATCTTTCACACCTGTGTGACGTGGCTATAAACAGCTACTAGATCAGATTTATTAACTCATTGGTACAGGCCAGAGCATTTTTATCCATTTTACAACAGATATAAATGACTAAAAAAGTTGAAAGGCAGGAGAATTTGGCAGTGTCTTCGTCTGTTTAATGATAGGTGACGCTGTGCCAGCATATTGATTAGTTATCTAAATATAGGTGAGTAGATGCTTGGCCCTGCTAAGCCTTCTTTCTTCTCTTCTGGTGGCACAAACCAAACTTCAAGCTGTCTCAAACATCCTTTTAAGGATTCCCTTTGTTTAGGGGGGATGATTGGGGAAGGGGCCTTGGCTCAAGGCCTGGCTGTTTAGCAAGTCCCAATTTGCTGGCTCAGCTACTTGAGGGTCATCACAGGCAGATGGAAATAGAGAATATCTGCAGCTGCTTTATGTTAACTTGGTGGCCAAACCTTGAGGGGCATGCCTAGATGTAAAGATGGCATATAGCCACCTTTCTTTCTCCATCCCCTGAGGTTCTATGCTGAGCCGAACTCTGCCAGAACCAAAGATCTAGCCTGGGATCCTATATTAATATTTTCTTTTTGATTCTTTTCTTTTAAAGTGTAATATGCTAAACTATGGAATGCAGCACATCCTGAACCAGTTTTCAAATAAACTGGCGACCAATATGTGACATGTTAGACATTCAGGAACAGATTTTCATCTCACTTTTACTAGCTTAACTTTTTAGGCCTGATGTTCCTTTCACTTGCGAAGATGTAACTCAGGAATAGCTTCACTGAGGTTAAACTACAATAAACTAATGTCAGTAAAAGAAGAATTTGGCCCATTGATCTCAGTGGAGTTACTTCATGTTTAGGCTTTACCTAGAGTATGGTTTAAAGATGTGTTCACTAACTTGTTCTAACTAATTTTCAAAGCCTTGTGTAGACAAGGCACGTTGCCATTAAAATATGCTAAACTAGTCCAGTTAAAGGCTATTGGGTAGTCTAAGTTTAACCAGCAGTGAAAGCCTATGCTGACTTGCCTTACACCCAACTATTAGAACGTTCTGCTAACACTTTCTAACAACCCACCTTCCAGTCCAAGTCTAGACAAGACCTTATGCAGGTGAGAAATAAAAATCAAATCCTTAATGTCTCTTACATTATATATCCTATAAATCATGATGAGCAAAAAATTCTGAGTTAAACATTTGGAGCAGTTGGTAATATTCCTAACCAATTACATGTTCAGCAAAGTGAATTTTCTTGTCTCAGTGTCTTCTGATGAACAAATCAACTGTAATCTTGACACATTAATTTATTATGGATTAAATAAACTCAGTCTTAATAAGCTTCAATTAAAACTGCACTCAGTGTTTGTAGGATGAAAATTCAGCAGTTAGGTTCCCTGTCACAACTACAAGAATAGGATCAGATTTTTCCAACCTTATCTAGTTTAGACTGGTTGTCTGTTCACCAAAGATGTGATTTTTATAGGTTTTTGTTAGATATTTGACTGCTTTCTTGGAAATGTTCCACAGTATCTGAATGAGCTGACTTCCAGATGTATCTCCTCTGGGGCATTATGTTTTATGTCACATTATCAACCAAATGCTCCTAGAATAGATAGTCAGAGATGGATGGGGTTTTTAACCTTATTTTCTCAAACTATGAGAATTATACTCTGCCATCTCCTGTTTGATTGTGCAGTTAGATCTATAGAACAGTGGGAAAATAATTTAAAACTTGTTTGATTTAATAATTGAAGCAATATTTTTAATGTATTATTGTTTCATTTTATTGGATAGATTGGATACATTGATTGGATTCCTCAGTTGATATAACTCAATGTAGTTCCACTGACCTCAAATACAACAGAAGACACAATAATTGGTATATGTAACCGCTGCATATCAGAATAAGGGCCAGATCTTTGGACAGTGTAAAGTAGTAATTATAACCTATTTAGGGTGGATGGAGGGGGCAAAAGGGAGGGGGAATGTCACTCAGTCAAACATGCCATTACCTGTTTCTGAATCACTGAAAACCCAGAAGAAAAATGATCTTGAATGTACAGATCAATATCTTAATAAATAGAGCATAACATGGGGTATTAGTTGATGTCTGCAACAGACCACCAAATCACACTATGGACTAGGATGTCTGGGTCATTACACCCTATGTATAATGTGTAGGGAGAAAAGCTGCATGATCACGGGGGAAGAAGGAAGAAGAGAAAGAAGGCTGTATTAGTTAACCAACACAACGAGGTTTAGAGGGGAAGTGAAGACAGCTATAAAATATATATATATAACAAAGCGAATATACATCGTAGAAAACTGATATGGCAAACAAAGGGAGACAAGGAGAAATGTATGGCCAGCAGAGTTAAGGACAATAAAAAGGAGTTTTAAAATTATATTAGGAACAAAAAGAATCCTAACAACAGTATTAGTCCATTTCTAGATGGAAATGGTAGAATGATCAAAAATAATGCAGTAAAGGTGGAAGTGTTCAATAAATATTTCTGTCCTGTGTTTGGGAAAAAAAATCAGATGATATATCATCTGATAACACTCTTTCCATTTCACTGGTATCTCAGGAGGATGTTATACGGCAGCTACTATATCAGCAGGTCTGGATAACTTAAATCCAAGAGTTTTAAAAGAGCTGGTTGAGGAGCTCTCTGGACATTTAATGTGGATTTTCAGTAACTCTTGAAATACTAGGGTAGTTCCAGAACACTGAAAGAAAGCTAATGTGCCTATATTTAAAAAGAGTAAATGGGATGACCCACGTAATAATAGGCATGTCACTCTGAGATCTCTCTCAAGCAAGATAATGGGACTTGATTAATAAAGAACTAAAGGAGGGTAATATCATTAATGCCAATCAACATGGGATTACGGAAATGGAAAATAGATCCTGTCAAACTAACCTGACATCATTTTCTGATGAGATTGCAAGCTTGATTGATAAAAGGAAAAATTGTTGATTTAATAAACTTAGATTTCTATAAGGCATTTGATTTGGTACCAGGTGGCATTTTGATTAAAAAACTAGAACACAAAATTAACATGGCACACATTAAATGGATTAAAAAGCTGGCTAACCGAAAGGTCTCAAAATGTAACTGTTAACAGGAAATCATCATTGAACAGGTATGTTTCTAGTGGAGTCTCACAGATATGAGTTTTTGGCCTTATGCTATTTACCATTTTTATCAATTTGCTGAAAAAAAAATCGCTGATGAAGTTTGCAGAGGACACAAAAATAGGGTGAATGGTAAATAAAGTGAAGGCCAGGTCACTTATACAGAGACGTCTGGATCTCTTGGTAAATTGTTTGCAAGCAAAAAATATGCATTTTAACATGACTAAATTTAAATAGGTACATCTAGGAACAAAGAATGTAGGCCTTACTTACAGGATGGGGGACCCTATCCTGGGAATTAGTGACTCTGATATAAAGACTTGAGGGTTGTTGTAGATAATCAGATGAACAAGTTCTCAGTGTGATGCTGTGTCTAAAGGGCTAATGAAATCTTTGGATGACTAAACAGAGGAATTTCAAATAGGAATAGAGAGGCTATTTTACCTCTGGATTTGGCACTGGTGTAACTGGTGCTGGAATAGTGAATTCAGGGTCCAAATTCAAGAAATATGTTGATAAATTGGAGGGGATTCAGCAAAGAGCCACAAGAATGATTAAAGGAACAGAAAACATGCCTTCTAGCAATTGATCTCCTTGAGACAATCAATTTAGCTTAACAAAGAGAAAGTTAAGGTTGACTTTTATTATAGTCTCTAAGTATCTATGTGGGCTTTTCAGTCCAACTAGAAAAAGGTATAACACAATCCAACGGCTGGAAGTTGAAGACAGACAAATTCAGACTGGAAATAAGGTGCGAATTTTTAATAGTGAGACTAATTCATTATTGGAACATTTTACCAAGGGTCATGGTGGGTTTTCCATCGTTGACGATTTTTAAAATCAAGATTGGAGGTTTTTTAAGAGAGATGCTCTAGGATTCAGTTTGGGGAAATTCTATGGACTGTGCTATACAGGAGGTCAGGCTAGATGATCACAGTGGTCCCTTGGAATCTATCATTCTATGAATATAACTCTCTTGATGGAGATCTACTGTTCTATTCCAGTTGAGGATCTGATCCGTATCACTGACGTGAAGTGGTTATGCATGCTAATTATTGTACCTGCTATGGAATTCCAATTAATACTAAATGTTTTTCTATCACTGAAAAGTTACAGAAGTACTAGTTCCTGCAATTTAGAAAGTGAAGGGATCTTGCAACTGACCAAGTTAAATGGTCAAAAAAGAGGAGATGTGCATTTTGCCACTAACATGAAGAGTAACACACTAGTTGAACCTCTCGCTGCCCTACGCACCATCATAACAGTATGTACAACCACTTTCTGGGTAAAAGTCATGAAGTTGATTTTTTGGTCAACCTCATAGTGTTTTATGAAGCCACATTTAGGGTATTAGTGAGAATTATAATTATAACTAGGCATACAGAATAAATAAATTAGAAAGTAGAAAAGTATTATACTACATATTTCCAATAGTAAACCATTTAGAAATAGCAACAGCTGAAAATGCATGGAAGTATTTTAAACTTGATGGTTCAGGTATCTTCAAGTTTCAAATTTATGTATTAGAAATCAATGGTCACAAGATAAGCCACATTTTGTCCCACCAGAGATGTCTCATTTCACTTCAGGTACAGGTATGTATTTCCAAGGATTCAAATCACTAGAACAAATGCCCCAAACAGCATGATAACATTAAGGTCACTCTCAAACAATTGCGCAGTAGCTATAGACTCCATTTTAACATTAAATTTGATCTCTCCCTTAGTTTTCATTGTCCCTGTAACCTCAGGTCTAAGCTGATGGATATGGTTAAACGTGTAGGTTTTGGCCTTAGAGGAGCATGTTTATCACTTTCCCCATAAGTAACCATTACCCCTGAAAGCTGCTGGAACTTGACTACATAAGCATGTTGATTGTGCTTTGTAAGATTGTCAGCTCAACAACAGCTCTGTTAATATTAAGGATGACATAGTAATATTATGCTCTAAAAAGAAACCAGGACATTTTGAGTCAGTACTTCCTCAGTCCTTCCTTGCCTGGGTATTGCATGTAGAACACATGATACAGCATATGTTACTGTCACCCCACTGCTGAGTGATAGCAGATATCCAAGGCCTTGCAAGTTGGCTTCCAGTTGTAGGAGAAACCAAGGATGTGGAATCTGGATATATTCTTACTGTACTTTGTTTTATTTACATATATGCACCAGTGCTGGACTAGAGGAGATTACATATGGCATGCAGGCAATCCTTTCATCCAGGAATCCCCATCCTGCAAGAATGCTCTATTCAGAGGGAGCAACTTTGTCCAAGAATTGACTCTAGTTAGAATGATTAAGGTAGAGATTAAACTCCTTAGCTGCTAGTCATGTGTCCCTCAGAGAAGCTACATCACACAACAGTAACACAGTAGTTTGTTCCAAGACTAAAAACTCGCTCATATTCTAAGAAAACCTTGTAAGTCTGTGTGGATCAGCACCGCCCGGTGACCCCTGCCATAAAAATATAAAAGAGGATCAGAGCTAAATATGTTGTTACATTTCCTTTACTTCAACCTCATTACTTCACTTGTTACACTTCCTTTACTTCAACCTCATTTTTATTTTATCAAGTATTTTTGTGTTATCTTCCATTTTCCTTCCAAGTGACGGGTTAGTTTGTGTTATGTTAATCTGTGTTGACAACACGGAGCGGGATTCTTCGTCAGAAGCAGGTCTTAACACAACTTGGCATTGACCTTTATCATATAATTAGATTCCCTTCATAATTTCACCTTGATTATCCTCAACTGAGCTATGAGGAGTCACAGGACATTAAAACAGAAACAAACCAAAACTTTTACAATTTAAACAAGTTGGCCAATACCAAGAAGTTTTCAGATTTTTTGTAGAGGGAAGGGGAGTTGAGGGGACAATTTTCCCGCAAAACTTGACAAGGTGTTTTCAATTTAAAAAGGAATAGTACTAATACAAATAATTTAGTATTTTAATGTACTATACCAAATAGACTAACACTTTTATGAATTAATCTAATTTTGTTTGTATTTGTCCATTCTGATTTCTTTTTTCAGTTTAATGATGACCACGGTCTTGGCTACAGCAACATTAAAAAGACGACCCTGCCAATGACAAGCTGTGCCAAAGTTTTTGTACTTGTCCGTTAGTTCAAGACCACTACCATTTAGCCCATGAGAATTTTCTACATGTCAAGAAACACCTGTCTCGCTCATTGCAGCCTCAGTTTCCCCTTGTGGGCTCCCCAATAACTCACAAAGGCTTTCACGTGTCCAATAATACCCCTTTCTGGGCTCCTGTTTATTAACTCAGATTTTAAAAGAAAAAACAAACACTTCCAGCTGAAGATTTTCCTTCACCTACTTTTTCCCTGCACTCTCGACTTTCTAGTTGGTATTGGCTTTCCGCATTCTCCAGGCTACAGTTGGGAGCTAAGAAGAGTCTTTTGCCTAGTCTACGCTTGCAGTGACATGCAGGGCACATGTAGCTACACATCTCAATGAATGGCTGACCTAGGTAGGCAGTGGGGAAAGACTTCAACAGTTTCCCACTGCCAGAGCCTCTCTCTGCAGCCAGAGTTTTTCTTTTCATTGTGGAAAGGCTCCTCTTGGGGAGAGGCAATGGGACATTGCACTACTAACAATAGCAGCATAGATGTGGGAGACGCTGCCTGAGCACGCAGAGCTGCATGGAGCCCCTGAATGTGTAGACTGTTTCTGCTTTCTGGGCCAGATGCTCCTCTGCCATATGTTTGTAAAAATGAGACATAAAGTAACCTCATGGACGATAATGGCACTACACTGGTGTAAAACTAACATAAATGAGAGAAGACTCAGGACCACTGTGTATGCAAGGCAGGCCATTTTGTGGAAAGACCTAAAAAGTGAGAAACAAGACTCTAAGGGGCAGGTCATTTTAGCACATCAGAAGCCAAAACTATACCACAGGCGAAAAAAAGTGAAGCATACACAATTGTACACTAATAACCATTGCACAGAACTGACAAAACAGTGGCATAGAGAAATAATACAAAGATATTACTGATGCTAAACTTTTATTTTATTTAATAAATATATATATATATTTAATAAATATATTTAATAAATATATATATATATACAATAATGCTCCAACTACATACATGATCAAAGCACTCCTTGTAAATCAATACATAAATTAATTCAAGGCTCATTATTATTAATTGAACCTGAATAGAAATGAGTTTAAGCAAAAATAGAACACAGAAACAAACAGGAATCGAGGGAGAGATTATGTAAGGAAACATTCATTAATATGATTATTTCCTCTGTTTTATACTTAGATACTTACTCCTCCCTCTTGCTTGCTTGCTCTCGGGCATGATTCCAAACACAAATCTCCATTATCCTGCACTTTCTGTGTCTATGTTTATGTCATTCTCACTGCACACTTTCTCAAATAAGGCCTGCATAGTTATAGGTTGTCATTATGTTCTGCTTTATTCATCCCTTTTCCAAACAAAATCTAATCTGAGCTAGTAGTGTTCACAAGGACATTTGTCCAAGCTACTTTTGTTATATCAGTAATCGGGTTGTACTTTTGAATTAATAGATCGTTTTTAAAACATAACACAGATATGCTTATGGCCTTCCTAATAACTTTTTAACATTGATCTTTCTTGTAATGGTTTTTTGTTTCTGCAACTGCTGAACAATCAATAAGGTTCCTTTTAGGATGGACCAGCATGAAGTGCCAGGATTAAGCTATTCTAGAAGGGATATTTTGAAGTGATTTAACTATATAATATACATATTTCACTTGGTATTAGATTTACTTCAATCCAAGGAGATTACAATCATCGCTATCCCCTCTTTATCTAGATATTTCTTAAGGGCTTGATCTCCAATGATGAAGAGATGTTTTGCATGGATGACTCTTATTAATACCAATAGGAATTACATGCATAAATCTTTCTAGAGTTGGATCCTTTACCATAATGCATATGAGCAACTTTTATATCTTTGTGAATAAATTATTATGCCCCTCCTCTTTTACGTACTCTGTTTCATATGACATATTTTCATCTTTTCCTATAACAAAAAATGCCTGTTTTGAAACTGGAATGTCTTTACAATACTTTAGTTTATCTGGTAAATGTACTACACTGGATGGTAAGTTCACATACTTTGTGATCTTTTTCTTATATAAATGTGCAGGTTTTTTTCTCAGTCCATTTTATTTCGTAAGAAAGACATTAAATATCTGCCTACTGATATTATAATAGCAAATATTATTTTTCTTACTATTGCAGAAAACTAACAAAACTATATATTCAAAAACACAGATATTTCTTATGAAACAAAAATATCTCCACTAATACTTATTAAACCATATGTAACTTAAATAGAAAAGCTAGTTTATATTTTCCCTTCAAATAGTATATATAATTTCCCTTCAAGTTGTTACAATCTTCTACTTCTGATTCAAATCAACAAAGTATACAACTTTGTGCAGAGGGAAAAATTCATTGTCTATAATATAAATAATGCCACACGGGTTTTGTATTCCTGCAGTACAGAGTGTTTATAATTTACTATATGACAGTATTAAAGAGAATTTAATGTATTAATTAATGTATTAAAGATAATTTTAAAATATATGACTCAGGAAATACAAAATAGTTCTGGTTTGTTTTTAAATGTTTTGGGGTTATTTTGACAGTCACTTTGACTTAGCCATTGAACTGACTGGTGTAGGGCGAGGGGGTGTGGTTTGTGTTTCCATTCTACTTAAATGCATTCTCTGTTTTATTTAATTAGATCACTTTTTCACATGCAAATGCATCGCAAGACCTCCTTCCTTGGTGTAACTATACACTCCTGTTCACTTGGGGAAAGAGTCCTGATACAAACACTACTGGCTGCTCCTTTTGTAGAAGTGTTTCTCCAAGCCCTGACTCATGCACATATTGTAAAATACCATTTTTCCCTATAATACTATTTAAAGCTAAGTGGTTGGTTGCAAGGGCTTCTTCATGTTGTGATAGCCATGTCAAAACTGCATATTTGCCTGCTAAACATCTCAGAGGTTTCATACACCAAAAGAGACTTGGGATGCATTCCGTTAGACAGTTCATGAGTCCATACTTGCTGACTGCTTCAGCATCTGTGAACTTGGACAATTGGGGCCTGGTCCAAAGCCCACAGAAATCAACTGAAGTCTTTCAGCGAGCTTTGCATCAGCACTTGTTTCGTAGTGTTGTGGTCTGGGCAAAATCTCATTGCAGAAGTTGGGTGTAGCTGTTGAATGTAGTTTCATTCAAGATACAGATAGGAAACAAGTAAACTCCTTTTTAGAAGTCCTCAGCTAAAACAGAGGCATACATAAAACAGCCTGGGAATTAGAAGGATGTGGGTGGACAGTTTTGTTGAGTATTGTTTTGGGTAAGATGGAGACGGGGAAAGTAAGATAGCTGAGAAACCGACTCAGAGAAGAAACAGAAAGCCAGACTTAACCTAACTGGAACAACCTGCAAGATCCCAAATTTGTGAGTAACTGTTCAAATCAAAAGTGGTATGTAACAGAGTCCTTCATGGATGATGTGGCCTAATGGTTAGTGCACTTAGTGCCCCCTCCCTATTTGTCAGTCTTACAGTCCTGGTCCTCTGCCACTCAGAGGTGTGGTGAGGCATACAGGTGCTTCAAGATCCTCCTGTAGTGGGGGCAATGGGAGGGGAGCCCAGGCCCACCCACTCTACTCGGCTCCAATCCAGGGCCCTAGAAAAGTCAACAGTGTCTCCTCCCTCTGGCCCCCGCAAGATGCTCCATGGTCACTTCCTACCACTGCTTTCCTCTCTTAGCTTTCAGTCCCAAATAAGGTGAAAAGAAAAAGGAAAGAGAACCAAACTGTCAGCTCAGCATACAGTCTTACTCTGTC
Source organism: Dermatemys mawii (assembly GCA_007922305.1). Taxonomy (NCBI): domain Eukaryota; kingdom Metazoa; phylum Chordata; order Testudines; family Dermatemydidae; genus Dermatemys; species Dermatemys mawii. Next base: position 5,142,780 of record ML677351.1, read on the forward strand.
AGGAAGGCTTCTCTGGCACCCTTGTCTCAACCCTCCTTCCCAGCAACCCCCTTCTATGTTCCCCTTCAACTCCTTGGAGCATCTCTGCAGGGCTGGAGGGGCATGGCTACCTGGGCCTACTAGTGTCCTTTAACCCCTTTCAGGCCAGTGTGCGGTTTGTATACCCAATCACAAGGAAACAATAGGTTTTATCTTCTCGGGCTTAAAATTGTCTTTGAAAAATCTACAGGTGTTCTAAGATTGGTGTTGTGGTAAGTAACAGTTTGATCTTTTTGTACAGTTCTGCATTCACATTTCTGGCTCACATGAGCCGAGCAGTACGGTTGCAGTCATAGTCTGTTATCACTTTGGTCTCTTTGTCTCTACAGCCAGGTACTAAAATATCCTTTGTACAAAATATCCTTAAGCCCTTGGATTCCTGCTAGTATTTTGCTGGCAGCACTGATATTCTTTAGCTGTAGTTTTGATCCTAAATAGCCATTTGCCAGCTGTTCTGCTTGCTGATACACAAAACAGGGAGGAACACTGACGTTACCTCCCCAAGATCCCTTGCTGATATCCATAGTTGGCAGCCAGTGCTGAGAATCAACTTGTTTTGGCCAGGTCAGGTAGAATTTCTCCAAGTGTAGGCACTTGCAAAGTGATTCCTCCTTTTTCAGTTTCTGCATGTGATTTCAAATGATGGACATTTGCTGTTGTAATGCCTCACTCCATAACACCCACAGCTTTTTCTGTTTGGGTGCTTTGTATTTATGATTGCTTTAGCAAAAGTAATATGGGGTAAACTGCAGTTATTTTGCCTGCCTTGCCCGATGTGGTGAACTGTGTCTGAGCTTATCCTTATCTGATTATGTGGTTGTTCACTGTGTTTCCATATTTGTCTGATGGTGGATGCAATGGCGTGGTCAAATATCACATTGGATGAGGCCTGGAATGGGTTAATGGCCTGTCCTGTATTGGCTCCTATCACAGTCCTTCTCTCATCCCTAGTGCCCTCTCCCAGCTGCCAATCGAGCTTGGCAGATCACAAAGTCCAAATGAACCCTACTGGGGTATTAAAGACTCCAGCAAATAAATACTCTATTTGCCTTCTCTACAGTCTCCAGCCCAGCTCTGCCCTTTGTAAATTCAGACCTTTGTTCAAACTTCTAACTAAACAGTGCCCCTTTTTGGGATTTAGACCTACTTTACCTGTGGCCGGTGAGGAACCCAGGCCTGCCCACCCCTTCAGGTTCCAACTCCGGACCCTATACATAGCATTTATATATTGCTCAACTTCAATCATCTGCTACGTTGTCACTGGGGCTCTTCCTAATAGGACCTTTAATCTCTGTCCCTAGCTCAGGGCCAACATCCTCAGCTTCTTCTTTCCCTTCAATTCCAGCTACAAAAGTTCAGCCAGCCATAAACTCTGTCTGACTGCCAGGCTCCTTTAACCAGAGAGAAGTCCCCATCTTCCCTCCTCTCCTCTCAGCCAGGAACCAACCAACTCAGGCCAGGCAATTCCTCTGGGCTTGGCCAGCAGGACTCTGATTGACTAGTGCTAGCCTCTTTAGCCCTTGGAGGAACAGGTCTCCAGAGAGGCCTCTCTAGGCAGGTCTGGAGGACCCAGCATCACTGGTCTCTTCCTCCCACATAATTGCTTATTGGGGCTGCTGGGCTGCCTGTAGGCTGCCTCAAAGACCAGGTACAGCTCATTGCACCCTTACTCACATTGCACAACACCTTACTCTGCAGGTGATTTCATTGAAGCCAGTAGGAGTAAAAAGCTGGACTCCAGTAGGGGTAAAGAGCTGTGAATGAGGGTATCAGAATCTGGGTCGAAATAAAGACCAATTTTCAAATAAATTCCAAGCACTCTTCTAAAACACTTGTCACTGCTTCAATATTTCCTTTACTGTACACGTTGCACGTGTCCCTCATTGACAGCTGCTATTTTGCTGATGCTGTGCAGCACAGGATGTCCAGTCTTATTATGGTTTGAGACATAGGAAATGCAGCTCAGTCTTTGAATGCAAAAGAGGGAAGGAGACTTTCAAAGTAAGTGTCATTGTTTTTGTTAGAATGCTGGGGGAGCAGGCAGAGTCTATTGGTGCTTTACTTAATTTAAAAAACAAAACCTTGTTTCTCACTTCTAATGTTTCCAATAAAATGCAAGAATAATATGGAAACTATTACAATGGCATTCTATAAATCAATCGTTATATAAATCAATAATATGCCTTCACATGTGTCCAGTTCTGGTCATCCCCTCTCAAAAAGAGTATGGCAGAATAGAAGGGGCTCTGAGATGCATGGTGCAAATGATTAGGACGTGATTGGCTTGAAAAAACTCTCACGAAAAGATATTGAAAGGAATTGGATTGATTATCTTAGAAAGGAGGTGAATAAGAGAGGATAAATTAAGGTATGCAAAAGAATGAATGATATAGAGAAGGTAAATCAGAATTTTCTACTTTAAGGTGAAGATTGTCACTAATTATTGAGGGTTTGGAAAAAAAAATTCCTAAAACAGGTAATTATCTACTCCAGGGGTTCTTCCATCTTCTCTAGGCATCTGCTGCTGGCCACTGTTGGTAACACGATACTGGATCATATAGACCATTGGGATGATCTAGTAGAGTTTCTTAATCAAAACTGGCCCATACACATGGCAAACCATGAGGAAGGCACAAAAATTCTAACCAAAAGTCTATCCTTTGTTCCTATTGGACTTTCTTGTCTCTGGGTTTGTTCCTCTAGCATTGTTGCCAGTTTATTGTATTAGGGTCCCATATGAATCCCTTCTGCTCCATAAGTTGTATGTTTTGGTTTGGTCTGCAATCTTGACAGATGATGGATTTTATAATGTCTGAAGCAACATATTGTGGGCCAGCTGATCTTGGTTGAACCAAAGTTCCTGTGAACTTTTCCCATTGTAAACCAAGATCAGAATCTATTCATAAGGTATGGATGATAGTCAAGAACTGACTCTTGGAAACCATATGAAATACTGTCTTGCTATGAACTGCAGCTCCAGGCAATACTGTTTTGAAACTGAAAAACATGACTGAAGTGGAATAAGTTGTTTACATAGCACAAGTACAGAATACTTATCTTTACCTGTATCAAAGGAGAATAAAGCTGAACTTGAACTATAAGTAAAATTTAGCTGATTATTGTTGCCTTTTCTGAAATAAAGAGATGAAAGTCACTGATGTCATGATTTCTTTTTCACATTCTGCTTGTCTTTATTATTACTCTGATAATTCAGGAGACTAGAACCAAGAGCTGGATGTTGTTTTTTTGGATTTGTTCCCCCTCCTTTTTCTTGCCTGGGAATCTATTTAGATTATTCACCAGTCTATGCTCAGTGAAGGTCATTTGGTTTACAGTTGAAATGTTCCGTTGGAACCTCATCTTGTAATTAGAACTTAAAGCTGAAGTAAGATTGCGTAGCTCTTGTGAAGGGGTAGGTTGCTGTATGGGTAGCTTCAGAATGTTAAATTAGTTGTAATGATAGGTAATTTTTTGAGGCTTAAATTGCAAGATGAAAACACCCATCTTGAATAGCAACCTTTGGGCTATAAGGAACACTATCCTAGGCCTCTCCTAAATGTTAATTGTATTACACATTAACATTTCCTTTACCTTAAAACGGCAGAAGCCAAGCCAGCAAGATTTTAAAGTCTTGAGAGGTAACACTTTCATGTCTTGTTTCAGACCTCTCTCTCAAAAGCAAGCTGCTTGCTGAACATGTCCCTTGAATAAACATCTACTTACATAGAGTGGACACTTAAAAAGTCAGCATTTGGCGATAGTTGCTCCACAGCAATGGTTGCTGGCAAATGTTAACTTTTTACTGGTTACCATGGCACATGAAGCAATCTTTTCAAATCTGTACACAATGCATCCATCTCTGCCTTAGGTGTAAAGCACCAATCATGTAGCATCTGGGTGTCCCTAGGGGAGTGGAATGTCATGGAATTTGATGTTTTGTGAACCTCTCAAACCATGGTGTTTTCTGAGGTTGCCAGACCATCTGGAGTTTGCAAATCCTTTTTTCTCTAATGTGTTCCTCACCCAAGCAAGATTCAATTTGAGATTGTAAAATGAAGCCTGTGCTCCCTATTAAGGGGTGAGAAACCCATCCAATAGCTAGACTAGCACAAATGGATGCCTTACACATGGTGAGTTGATATCTGCATAGCACTGAAGTGACATCTTCTTTTCCACCCCCAATCACTGGGAACAGGGCAGAGAAAATCACATAGCTGATCTAAATTGTATCAACAGTTAAAGTCTCCTTGGAGTTGTTATGCTGATTGGGATTACTGAAGTACAGTGTGTTACAGCCATGACCTGTTGTAATTCTCAGATGCCTGGTTAGGGTTGTTGAATAGTGTAGTTGTACCACCAGACGTGTATTGTACTAGGGCCATTGGATTGGCCCTTTGTTTATAATTTACATTTGAAAATGTGTGAGTTATCCTCTACCCCGTGAGATCCTGCGGAGTTTGATGAAGGGGGAGTAGAGTATCCCCAGATACTCAGACAGAGTAGCCTTGAAGCCACGCTTTTCCCTGTATGCAGTCATTTACACCTGTGCAAAATGAGTGCATCCTGATTTGCTGGTTTTACACACTCACTTTGCACAGCTGTAAATGCCTACACAGGGTGCAAGGACTAGAGAATCAGAATCCCCTTTCTCATGGATTCCAGCTCAGTAAATCAGATTGCTTCACAGAAACTAGCATTATGTGTACTATGACCAGGTGGCAACCTCTTGTGATAGCTCAATGCTTAGACACAAAAGGCAGCACTGCATATTTATCATATGGCTTTATGCCCACTGTGACACTCTGCACCCCATATTCACCATACTGATATGATTATGATATGGTTATAGTATAATTATGATGCATCTTGTACAAATATGTCATGTGAGGTATCAAAGGAAAAGTTATGGTTTGCTGAATATCATTATACTATTTGTATGCATGTATCATTTTTGTATTGGGAGTTATGAATATTGACCATACATCTATATTTCAAGTGTGTTTGCTCCTGAGTAACACCCACAAAGTAGTTTACATCCAGTCTAGCCATCACTTTGCGAAGGGACTATCCAAGGCAATGGCCAATCAGTGAAAAGAATGGGCCATGGGAAAAGCTTAGCCTCAGCTGATAAGTTTTCTTGTGGACACTTCAGCCAAAATATGAGTAATGGCTGTCATAACATATCAAAGCATGTAAGGGCATGTAACTAAATCATGTGATATTGGACTCCTTTTTGTCTGTGTTCTTCCACAAACTGTGCTGGGGGCTTTGTTTGGGACAATGAAGTTCCCTCCACATGGAAGAAGCTATAAAACGGGGAAGTGACATCATCACGGGGTCTCACTTCCCCCACAACACAACCTGAAAACAACTAAGGAAGAAAGATTGAACTGGGGATGGATGTCCTAGGCAGGATAGAAGAAGTTCAGTCTGTGTATGCAAAAGCTATAACCTGCTTGTAATAGCTAACAGGGTGAGACGCTGCTTGATTAAAATCCTATATAGTTTATAAAGCATAGATTGCATTTTTGTTTTATATCTCAGGTAATCTGCTTGGATCTGCATGCTCACTACTTATACTCAAAATATTTCTGTAGTTAATATATTTATTTATTTTAATCTAACACTGTGTTTTGCTCTAAGTGCTTGGGGAATCTCCTCATTAACAAAAACTGGTGCATTATCCTCGCCATTTTGAGGAAGGGGCGGACTGGGTAATAAACTTACTCTGGTCAGGCTTTTGACCGGGACAAGACGGTCTAGTTCTGACAAGCAGGTGATAGCTTTTGCATACACAGGCTGAACTTCTTTTAGGCTGGGGAGCTGGCTGGAGGTTTTCTATTCTCAGTTCATGAGTGGTGGAGGAGAACTGCAGGTGGGTATGTTCCTGCCTGTGTAAAGGGTTGAATGAGTGCAGGACTGGGAGCAGTCTGCAGCATGTCACAGCAGCACAGTGTGAGGAGCCCAGGCTGGTGAAACAGAGGGTTCAGTAGTACCCCAGTTCCCGAGGGGTCCATCATACCCACTTTGCTCTACTACAGTAGATACCCATAGAATTGTGACTATTGCCTTTGACTGAAGATCCTAGACATGCTACTGACCCTTTGTGCCTCTCTAATGGTAAGGGGATGGAAAGCTGCCTTGATAGGGTCAGCTGAAGATTTCCCACAAGGGAATCCTTACTTGGAACAAAGGCAATGTAACCAGCTCTTCACAGCCCTCTCCTGATCTCCCTGACAGAGGACATACCAGCAGGTGTGGGTAGAGCACACAGCTTTCCAATATAAATCAGAGCCTGAGGCTGTTAAATTGATGTTAGCAGCCAAACCACTCTCTGGCAGCCTCTGGGATCAGGAAGATACAAGTTATTTGACTTCACCCTCAAATCCCGTGTGGAGCTTGCACAAAATCACATTCTATCTTTCTGAAGCAGCTTATGTGAGGGAGAGCTAGACTCACTTCTGCCAACTAACAGACTCTGTACCATTCTCCACAGCTCAGTGATGGGGGGAAGGAAGCTGTTTTAGCTCCCATTTAAAAGGCAAATTCAGCTGGATGTGCTGTTCAATAGAAATCTTGCTGCTTCTCTCAGGCTGGCAACCAACCACCAACATATCAGTGAATGCACTGCTCCTTGAGGGAGCCAGGAATTTAATGTGCTGAGTTGGATTAAAGTCTTATCACATTCTTTTACTGCAGATACTGTACACAGCCTTAGGAAGAGACTATAGCAGAAAGACTGCAGTTCAACATACTTTGCCTTTCCATTGCTTGTGCCACCAGATGTAAATGGCTGATCACGAAGCCCATTCTGCTAACATTTCCTCAGCAATAGTGTAGGTAGTGCCCCCTTCTAGGGCATACTTTGGTTGATCTTGCTAAGCCTAATTAATTTTGGCAGCACGAATGATAACAACAGACAATTGTTTGTCTCAAGTCACTGAACTTTGTTACAAAGTCACAATAAGCTTGTCCAGTTGACTAGTCTCACATGTAACAAAATCAAAATAAACCTTCACAAGGAATCATTTTCAAGTGCCATTTTTCTTTTGTGTTAGGCACACAAAAGTCTCCTGTTCTTTCTGATGTGTCAGATATAAAGCAAAAGAAATAACCAAGGAAACAAACATATTCTCTAGGTGGCTTGCTGCGGATAAAGTCCTTAAAAACCATCCATTTCTCCCCTCCCCTCCTTGTCCTTCTTTTCCTTCAGTGTTCACTGATTAGGATGGATGGTGTGTGTCTTTGGTGGTGATGGGGAACATACTAGTGTTATTTTAAAGGCCTATCATTCCCAATTACCTTACCATTACTGGAAGTGGTACGGTGAAACCACCTACAAGCCCATCATGAAGCACTACTCCATTATGCTCGGTGCTGTACAAATGGAGAATAAAGACAGTCTCTGCCCCTGTAACAGGGTCCACACAGGCTGCTCCCTGGGCCCTGTGTTCTGCAGTCCCAAAATAAAGGCTTCTACACCCTTTCTTTGGTGTTTCCCAGTGTCTTTATTTACAGTGTCCATTTGGTGCTTCTGGTGAAGGCAAAGTACTCCCCACATCCCCAACAGTTACCCTCTCAGTCCAGTTGCAGGGTCTCCAGACCCCCTGAGGCTCCCTGCCCCTGTGAGGGAACAGAGCAACAGTCTCCTGTTCCCCTCCAGGCTAGCCTCCCACTGACTAGAGCCCAGGGTTTTTCTAGCCCCACTGCTTACCACGCCAGCTGTGCCCACTCAGCTCCATTTGGTGCTCTGAGAGCCTTCATTAGGGCTCTCAGCTGGGCTCCTTGCAGGCTGCTTCTTGCCCCCTCTCCTAGTCCTTTTGCCAGAAGGCAAGGTTTAGCCTGCAGGGGTAGGGCATTGTCAGGGTTTTTACCCTTGCCCTGCCACAGCCCCTGAGAACCTTACATTCTGTACTCTGCTCCACATCTCCAGGTACAATGAACTCCTGCTGCCTATGTTATTTTTCAGAAGCTCTTGGTTACCACAGTTGTTGTTGGGTGTGTTTTTTTTTTAAAGAAAAAGATAAAATGAAATCCACAATTTATTAAAAGATTCAAGGCTTTCTTAGCACAAGGGAAGTGGTAAATTCAACTTTATGGTGCAGAGCAATGTATATAAAGGGATAAAAGCATCTCAGGTCAAATGTTCATAAGTGACTTAGGAGCCTAAGCTTCAATTTCAAAAGTGTTTTGGGGCTCTTTAGAGCATTTAGTCTCATTGATGGTCAATGGGCTTGGGCTCCTGAGGCCCAGATTTTTAAAGCTACTTAGGCATTGCTGCAAAGCAGCTGTCATTTCATATCCAAAAGGGCACTTAGGAGGCTGGGATTTTTACTTTCCCTTTTGAAAATGAAATGTAGGCGTTTCAGTGTTGAGCACAACAATGCCTAATTACATTACCTTTAAAGAAAACTGGGCTTAAGTGCCTTTTGAAGATAGGACTTAGGCTACTAAGGTCATTTAGGCATGTCTGAAAATGTTACCTCTTGATTTTAAGGGACATTTTCACATAAATCCTCAGTCTTGTCACTGATAGTCAACGATAGATTGGCAATATTGGGGTCCAGGTTATCATAGCAAGGTGCTCATATGCTACCAATGGCAGGACTGGGACCTAAAAGAAGTGCAGTCTTAACTTACAAAGAAAAAAAGTGATTTGTGTTTAACTTTGGCTACAGTTAAATTAAAACTCATAAATAAAAACCCCTCTCTGAACTCTAGTCCAAGTACTGCAGCTTGACTTTGCACTGAAGCAATCAAACAAAACTTCAGAATGACATAAGGACCAGTGACCTATCATTTAGCACCACTTTGCATTTTTCCGTAAAAGTAAACCTGTTTGTGCTAGAAATGGCCAAAGGGTTTGTCTCATTAAATTTTGTTTGAATGAGTATTTTCTCTTCTGATCAAAAATAAAATGTTATTTCTAAGTTACCAAAAAATATGAAAGTTCCTTCCTAAAACAAAGCACAACTGCTTTCTTTTAAAAGCGGGGATCATAATTAAAGGCTGTTATTTCCATTTCTTATAAAGATATTTTGGCAATTAAGTCTATTCTGAAGAGAATTTTTTCTTTTATAAAATGAATAATTGTGTTTCCAAAGAGTAGTAAAGTGGACTAATTCACTCTGGAAAGGATAAAGACAAATGCTCCCTTGCCTATAATTTCTTGCTCTTGACCCAGAGGGTTAGGATAATAAGTCATGATGATATTTATATCTACCTCTTTAAAGCAAAATGTGTTGGTACTGGCAAAAGGCTGGTTTAAAAACAGAGCTAATAAGTGATGAAGGACAGAATAACTTCACTAAAAAGAGACTCAGAAAACCTCTAACTTTCCAACTTCTGTGGTTTCAAAGTCTATTCCTGAGCTTGTCCTCCACATCGGACTAACTTTATGATTGCATTCCAGTACTGAATATTCTGCAAGCAGCTCCATTCAGGCATACTCCCTGCATCTGTAGTGTCCCATTGTTGTCAATGGAGCTCAGTGCAGGTCGAGATGGAGAAACTTTAAGCATTACAATCTATATTAGAGCCCAGATCCTCACTGGGCATAAATCAATATCACTCCATTGACTTCCTCCAGCTGAGGATATGGCCCCACATTTTCAAAGAAGCTTTGTCTAACTAGTCTTCATGTGTATGAGTGCAACTTCCCCCACATTCTCCCATTCTCTCACAAAGGGCCTGCTCCAAAGCCCAGTGAAGCCAAAAGGCGTTTTCCCACTGACTTCAATATCCCGTATACACATTATAAAATTTAGACACAATATTCATTTCTGCTCAGTTTGCAGATAAAATGGAGTCTATGGGCCATATCCTGAGCTGTTGTTAACTGGCATAGCTTTGCTGTAATGAAGTCAAGGGAGCTAACTTATACCAGCCAAGTATCTGGCCTTATGTGTATATTTTATCATTTGATCACAGAGGTTAGTCCACAGTAATTTATGCATACAAATGACTGCATGTGGAAAAATGTAGCCACACAAGCAGAGGTCATGTTTTGAAAATGTAGATGTTTTAGTAAGGTAGAAGATGGGCTTTTCTTTTGAACAGCTTATGACAAGCCTTAGTCCTACTAAACGCCTTATGAAGTTGTTTGCCTCTTTCCCTTAGAAGTAATTTTACAAGCTTGTGTAAACATGTATGTGGTTTTTTTTCCCCTAGGGCTAAGGATTATAAGGACATTGGCATGGGCATGACTTCTTGTTTAGCTCATCTGCTCCTATTGGCTAACCTTCACCAAAAGTGACAATTCTCTTTTAGAGTCCTCATAAATGTACAAATATGATGTTGTAAACTAAGGGAACATCACTTCAAGTGATGGGCAGGAGCAAAACAGCCTGGGCTTCTGAATAGCTATGATCTTGTTATCATGAATAAATTCCTCACAATAAAAACAATTTAAAAGGAAGAGCAATAATTTTTTAAAAGAGTAGAAGCACCATAAACAGTGTGTCTCCAAGTCTCCCCTAAACCATATGTGGATCTTTAACGATCTGTGCAAAACTGTGTATTTTATTAACATTCACTGAGTGAAAAATGGAATAGGAGAACTCTCTTGGCGTGACTTGGAACCCACTCACGCATCATGGTTTCAACAGTTTGATTTTAACTCAGTTTGGTGTCCTCTTGAGAGACTTGGAAAGAACAGATGGGGATGTGAGGATGAGTAGGGAGGACAAGAGTCTACAGCAGCTTGTGCTGCTTTTCTTTAAAAGCTATCCCCCTACACACACAATTCTTGGCAAACAGTGATCAGGTTCCCCCTTTCTTCTCCTCTCATGGTGTAAGTACAAAAGCAAAAGCAGTTTAAATTGCAGTTTTCATTTCCCTGCATGGGGCCTTTAAATTACAATTTTTTAAGGGCAGAGATATTGAGTCAGAACCTCAGCTACATAAAGGCAGTTTTGCACTGCAAAGTTACTGTGTCCTTACCCTGATCACAGAAGAATTTATCCTGCATATAGGGATTCTCTGGTAGTGTGGAGCAGCAGGGGCACAGACTGTGATTGGGATATAAAAGGTGTGATCCAATCTTCCCTACAACCACAGCGTATCAGAGGGGTAGTCGTGTTTGTCGTTTTTACTTTTGTAGATCCAGACTAAGAGTCCTGTGGCACCTTATAGACTAACACCCGTATTGGAGCACAAGCTTTCGTGGGTGAATACCCACTTTGTCAGATGCTTTGCTTTTACAACCACAAAGGCACCCTCCCAAAACTAAAAGCAAGTTTTAGGCTGCTCCAAATGGTACTAGAAGGTCTTCCTAATGCAAATTGGTGAGGATAGAAGGGGTATTCAAGGCCACCTTTGCAGTCCTCCTACACACTGAGTTTTCTCTAGTGCTCCTAATGACAGTTCAGTATTGGCCCATTGACTCGTCCATACCATTAAAAGCGCCATACACAATTTTTATGTTCCTGTACAGATAACAAATGATACCCAACTACATCACCACACTATTTACTCCAGTAGTAGGAACACTTCTTTCAGTGTTAATATCTCTACTTTGAAAATATTGTGCATTTCTAAGCATTTTGTCTACTTGCCACATTTTGACTCCTAATTACACAGACTATCTAGGTGCGTGTTTACTGAAAATTAATTAAGAATACTTGATTATTTCCATCTTCCCAGTGCTTTACACACATTAATTAATAATGTATTCCCTGTTTTCAGGCATGTTAGTGTTCTTGGATGTTAAGAGAGATCCTGCTAAATCACTATCTCACTGCATCTCTTCTACTTTCTGTCTAACCCATTACATTGGTCAGAATGCTGATTACTGAGCTCTGCTATAGACAGTGAGTCTGCTTCATAACTTCTCCTAAGCACATGCATCCAGAAATGCCTTTATAATTTAGACCAAGATTCTAAACAACACTCATTGTGACAGATAGTAGTGTCTGAGTGCATAAGCCAGTATGATCTTAACAGAAGCGGAATGCCTTTTACCTGGCTAAACACTACCACTCCTGTAATTTGCCTAAACTTAACAGGCCAGGGACTTGCCCATGGATTCAAACAGGTTTTGTCATTCTGTCTGACTCTCAGTCTGGAGTGGCTCACAACTGAGAATGCCAAACTCAAGGCAGACTGTCAAAAAGCAGGGCAGACACTCTGAACTGGTGGTGTGTTCTATAATTAGGTTTCATCAACCCCAGTAACAAACGTGAACTCCTGGATCAGTATACCAGTCTTACCAAGGAGTTACAGACTGGCGAGTCTAAAGGGACTGCCTATCTTGCTATCCAGGCAAGCTGGATTTAGTGATAAATGGTCTCTTACACCAGGGTTCTCCAAACTACGGCCTGGGGGGCGGATCCGGCCTGCGGCGTCAATTTGTCCAGCCTCCCAGCCCCAGCTGAGTAGGCACGTGGAGAAGCCGCCACTGCCCCCCCCCCGGCCCCCGCGAGCTGCTGCTGGTGGCCCCATGTGCGGAAGGGTGAGTGCTCCAGCAGTGTGGCTAAAGGAACAAAGGGGTGAGTGCCGCTGTTGCGTAGCCAGAGAAGCAAAGGGGGAGGTGGTGTCGTGGCAGCAGCTGGAGGAGCAAAGGGAGGCGGGGGGTGAGGCAGTAGCCGGAGGAGCGAAGGGGCGGGGGGGGGGGGCGCCATGGCAGCGGCCCGCAAAGCCCCTTCAAAAATCTAATATGGCCCTCATCTCAAAAAGTTTGGAGACCCCTGGTCTACAGTATGGCTAGCGTGAGCAGCGATTTAAAATATACTCCAGGACAAGCACTGAGGGAAGTAGCACAGGCCGATGCTGCTGTGCCATAAGTGGACCTGAGTCAGGTAGTTGTATAGGACTATCTTCAACTGAAGAGATCAGAAGAATTGCTGAGGCAGAACGCAGATGTATTCTCTCAAAATGATCTCAACTTGGGCTGCACTTCCATAGTCAAGCATGAGATACCCCTGATGGGTACTATTGCTCTGAGGCAACCCTATTGGAGAATACCTCTGGCACAATACCAGGGGGTCCACAAACACTTCCAGAGCCTGATGATGCATATCTTGGGGAGATTTAAACTTCTCAGGAGTATGGATATATCTTGTTGATGTCATAGTGTTCTCCTGTACTTTTGAGGAACATCTGCAGTGCCTGGAGATGGTTTTTGATAAACGCAAACCATTTTGACTCAGACCCACCGTACTCTGACCTGGAGGAGATGGACCAGACCATGGGGACCACGGAGGAGACCAACCAAACTGAGGAGAAGCTGAATGAACCTAATTGGATTGGAGAAGGGCAGATAGAATGGCACCAGATTGGAGAGGTGTCCAGAGATGTTGAGCACCAAGGAGCTGCTGAACTAAGACAGCCAAGAGCACATGTCTGGCTTGATTTAGAACATTGGGCTGTCTGATGAAAAAGGAGTGGAGACCGGGAGTTGGCCAGTGCTGCTGTGGGGCGATGGGCAGCAGAAAGCTCTTGGAAACATTTGAAAAAAGGGGGTGGCACGTGATATTCAACCTGAGAAGTTTTGAGTAAGGAAGGGGATGAGGTCAGCCTTTCGATAAGTTGAGGAAGGGTGTAGCCCAAAGTCCAGTATGCTTTAACAGCAGCCCTGGGAACTATAAGTTGTGGACTACAGACTGCAGCATGTTGGGAGAATTCCTGGTTCCTGCCAGAATGTATCCTCTTCTCCCCAGCAGGAGGTCTAATCACTGACTGATCTGCGAGCACGTAATGGGCAAGCAGAGAGGAGACTGCTTGTAATCCTGTTCTATGTTCTTCACAGAATGAAGCTTTGTTCCTGGTGGTGGGTCTGGTCTGAGGTGAACACACACTGACAAACAATGCAGAGCATACAAAGGAGCCTCAGGCCCAGTTTCCCAAAGTTGTGTAAAAAGTCACAAGCCACTTCCCCTATCTTTAATAACCTCACACTGGGCCAGTGAACAGGAGAGGGGGTTGCATAAATACCAAACTTCAGATTAAAAAAAATACTTAATGAATATAACCAGAGTTAGATTAAGATTTTGTTATATGTATAATGTTTGTTTATTATGATGTGGTAGCATAAAAATTGTTTTCTTAATTGGTTATTGTCTTGGTGTGAAATTTTGAGCTGTTTAAAATATGCAATCAGTAAACTTTTGCCAATTAGCAAACTTCATGAAGCTTTATGGATTTTCTGAAGTTAAGGGTCAATTTCTCCAGACTGACTGAGGAACACTTGGCTCAAGTTCAGATGGGGAGAAAAGGCGGCTTTAAACCATCATTGTTCTCTCCAAATCTTGGGGCTGCTGGCCTCTGACCTGATCCTTGGTACCAGAAAAGTAACCTAAAGGGTGCTCTAACTTGCTGTCCCTTATAATAGGAAAAAGAAGTCTGCACATTTGCCTTGGACATCTCATTTCCGTAGGTCAAGGACCCTTTGCTAATATTTGGTAAGGAGTGATGGGTAGAAGCTGCCTTGGTGGCTCTACTGTACCCCAAAATTGTCACAGATGGGAGAATGTTCAAGTTTTTAGGGTAATTTGATCACACTAGAGATTTGGGATGAGTTTTTGGGCATGGAAATAACAATGCAAAGTTGCTGGATATTTCCATCTATTTTACACTTAATTCTGGGGTCAGATTAGTAGAAGGGACTGAATAGAATACAAAGATAAAAGCATTAAATCATCTTCAGGAGTGAGTAGCAACCCCTAGGGCAACACATAACTGAAGATACATGTTGCATGTTCCTCCATCCCTGTGCTAAAATAGAGTTAGTCAAAATAATTGTTGGTTCCAAGCCCAGTAAGCAAGGCTACCACATTATCCATTTCTAGAAATTTTATAAATATAGGACTTGCTTAACGTAGATTGCTTGTACAGTTTTAGACATGCTCATAGGAAGCGAATTCCAGGTCAGCAGTCCCTGAAGGCTGTCCGAGTATTAACTTGGCTATTTATAATGACTAGTCTGAGAGTTATAGTAGCCATAAGTTCTTAGACAGGTGGTTAATTTCTGCATGGCAAGGGTAGACTGAAGAGGTGCTGGTTCTGTAGCAGCATCTGTAGAGCAACACTATTCACTTGCTTTACATTTTATTTTATTGGCACTATTGTAGTTGCAGGCTTACCTAATGACTCCATACGCTTCAAAGAAAGAAAAGAACAATGAATTTCCATACAACTCCAGTTTTTGGAAACTTCAAAAATTAATACCATAATTTAATATTTAATAAAAGTTACTAATCAATTGACCCCTGAAGCAGTAGTGTGTTTGAAAAAGAGCAGTGTAGTGGATTTAATTGCATTGCCAGGAGTGCTACCTGAAGAGGAAATTCTTTATGCTGATACAACAAAGCTAGCTTCACACTGGTTTCTGTGTATCTGTTCTTATATCCGAACATGAAAACATACAAATGTACAAGGGAAGCTTATAGAAACTATAAGTACCACAGATCTTTTTGAGAGAATTATAACTGTTTGAAAAAGTGTGTGATGTGTTGAATTCAGACTCATTTCCCACAGGTAGAGAGAGAAAGGGAGAGAGAGTGTACCTGCTGCTCTCCTCCTCAGTAATTTTATCGATTAGTGTGTTAAGTTCTGTACTTCTTGTACTGTGCTTTAAGTGGATGATATATCCAAGGATGAAGCCACTCACTCTGCGGAACAAACTAAGGACAATTTCATCTAGATTTAATATTGGAAAGTAAGCTGTTTAGTGAACAGAGGCTCTTGATGATGTGTGGGGAGAACTGGTTTTCTAGAGGGGAAGTATCAAAAGAGGACACTTTCCTAAGTTCCTTTTTAAAGTGTCTTTCATTTCAAGAGTTCAAGACACAGATTCTGATAAGAGAAAATAATATGGAGATGAACCATAGCTGAATGTATTACAAACAGTGACAAAAAATCAAACAGTATAAGACAGGAGTAATACAGCTTGAGCTGTCAATCCAGTGAGCAAGTCTCCTGAAGAAGCTGAAGTTGATGGCAAATCTCTGCTAATAGGCAATCACGACAAATGAGCCTTGAAGTCAGATGTTGCTAGCATGTCCTAAGATAAAGTTACAGCCTCTGTAAAATTGTACAGTGAAAAAGAACGCCTTTGAACCAAGTCTGAGTCATTATGTTTACACAGCCTGGGCATGGTGGACAGTGCTACCAAGTTTCTTATCCTGACTCACTGCCTTCAAAGGAGTCTCTTCAGTGCTTCTCTAAGTGATGGCCTCTTGGCTGACAAGGGTTAAATCAAACACACTGACCCTTTATACTGCTCTTCATGGGCACACTCCTGTGGCTCACTGACTCACAGCCATCTGTCTGTGCAGAGCAGCTTATGTGTTCTGAACCTTAGTTAATATATGACAGTGTGATGCTGACAGACCAGGTGCCAGCTCTTGCCAGCTCTGTAGGTGTCAGCTGAGCACTCACACATTCATAGCTGGAAACCAGCTCAGCCCACCTGTGCATTAGTATTGTTTGAGTCAGATGTTAGATTTGTAAGGATTTGTTTAGTGATTAGACTCTCTAAAATGCTTGTAAGTTGTGTCATGCATTAACCTTACTTATGATATCTGTATCCCATGCAATAAGGTAATGTGAAAGTTTGTTTTATAACTGTAAAACTGCCTGCTCTGAACTTGTGAACTCAGACAGGGGGAGTGGTTCTCCCCACCCATCAAGAAAGACCATCAAAACTAAATGGACCATTGTAGGACAAAATCTTTGTCGATTGACCCACCTACCCAGGAAGAAGTTACATACGGGGCACTTATCCCATCGGTTTGAACTCTGGGGGAAGGGCATATAAAGACGCTCACAAGAAGAAATAATTACCTCTTGGCTGTCTGGCCTCTTTCAAGGGCTGAAGCTAAGAAACGAAAGCAGAGATCTCCAAGGTCAACCTGGATTAGCCCTAAAAGACATTCAGTGACAGATTACTACATCTCTGTCACCTTCCGGAATTATAGACTGTAATTCATTTTTGCTTATGTTGCCTGCTTTGACCTGTAAATAACTCTCTCATTTCTTTTTGATAGTTAATAAATCCTTATTTTAATATAGGATTGGATACCAACATGGTCTTTGGTGTGAGATCTAAGAGACAAATTGACCTGGGGTAACTGACTGGTCTCTTGAGACTGGGAGCAACCTGAATATTTTGTGATCTTTGGTGTAAGTCAGGGGTGGGCAAACTTTTTGGCCCAAGGGCCACATTGGGGCTCAAAATTGTATGGAGGGCTGGCTAGAGAAAGCTGTACCTCCCCCAACAGCCTGACCCTGCCCCCTATCCGACTCCTACTCACTTCCCGCCCCCTGACTGCCCCCTCAGAGCCCCTGACACATCCAAACCTCTCTCCCCCACTCTTTGTCCCCTGATTGCCCCCTCTGGAGACCCCCTCTACCCTAACTGCCACCCCAGGACCCCACCCCACACCTAAGCCCCCCTGTTCTTGGTCCCCTGGTCGCCCCTTTGGGACACCCCCTACTCTAACTGCCCCGCAGGGCCCCACCCCCTATCTAAGCCTCCTGGCTCTTTGTTCCCTGACTGCCCCCTCCAGAAACCCACCCCCTTAACCCCAGGGACCCCACCCCCTATCTAGGCCCCGCGGCTTCCCGTAGCTTAGCCCGGCATCTGGGGCAAGGAGCACAGGGCCCCACAGCTCAGCAGGGCACCCGGGGCGGGGAGCACGGGGTCTCGTGGCTCCCTCCA
The DNA here is from genome assembly GCA_007922305.1 of Dermatemys mawii. Classification (NCBI taxonomy): domain Eukaryota; kingdom Metazoa; phylum Chordata; order Testudines; family Dermatemydidae; genus Dermatemys; species Dermatemys mawii. The sequence continues at coordinate 5,160,478 of ML677351.1, forward strand.
CTTGGCCCGGCACCCTGTGGGCCGGGAGCACAGGGCCCCTCCCCACACTCGTCCGGCCCCTGGGTGTGGAGGAGGGGGCCACCGACACCGGTCCCCCAGCCGAGCTCGCGGGCCAGATAAAAATGGCTGGCAAGCCTCATGTAGCCCGCGGGCCATAGTTTGCCCACCCCTGGGCTACATCTAAATATTTTGGGCCCAAATTTCAGCTGGGGTAAAATACCCTTCACACAAAATTATATAATTCACTTATGCTTGAGTTTCAGACTCTCCCCATGCACCTTTACATGGATAGTCACTGGTAGAGTTACACACACATAGTGTGGTGTTTGAGACAGAGGGCCTAACTAAACTCAACTAATTTTGCAGCTATGTAACTCCACTGATGTTGATGGGCTTCTCTACTGGGGATGCTTGAGTTACCTTCTCTGCATCTAGGTGGGAAAGCCATGGTGGCTTCATGTCATCTTTCCATCCTCTGCTGTTGGGCCCAGCCGGGGGTCAAAGGGGCTTCTCTAATACCCACCTCTCTGCTGCTGGTGAAGGAGTAATAGCTGTGGGGAAGAAAGGGAACATTTGCAGGACTTCCCTTTGTACCACTGATTCTTTTCCACTATATTGGCCATTTGGGACCACTGGCAGTGTGTGCAACTAAATATGTCGTGTGCAAAGGTGGCCCAGGTCAGAGGACCACAAAGACTGACTTTACATCTCCCCATCTGAGCTGGGCTGCACACTCCAGAGCCGTAACTGCTAAACTGGACCTTGATACCTGTGTGTTGCGTCCCCATAAAATCAGTCAACAGAAGCTTAGTTATGGAGACATTTGTCTACAGAATGCAGACTACAAACTGTGCACATTCAGCATATGGATACAAGATTATTTGTGACATTGCAGATTACAGCTATCATAATCTAGGGCCTTTGAGCTCTTGTTTGTAGTCCAAATATAAATGTGTCAGAGTATTTCCCTTTTATCTTGGGGGTGAGCGATAGCTCAGTGGTTTGCGCATTAACCTGCTAAACCCAGAATTGTGAGCTCAATCCTTGAGAGGAGCCATTTAGAGATATGGGGCAAAAATTTGTTGGATGATTTAATTGGGGATTGGTCCTGCTTTGAGCAGCAGGTTGGACTAGATGATCTCCTGAGGTCTCTTCCATCCCTGATATTCTATGATTCTAACTTGACTACAGCCGTTTGCATATAAACCTGCATGCACTGTGGCATTGTAGGAATACAAGTTTCATTTCTGAAAACAATGCAACTAAAATTAAGGTTCTTTTCTCAATAAATACAGAATTTCAATAATATGAGCAGGATTGTGCTCTTTGGTTAACCAACAAGAGCTTTACACAGGACTTCAGTCTGGCCAAGATTGGAACCAAAGTTGTAGAAATTTTAACAGTGGTATCTTGTGTTTAAATTTTCACTATTTAATTGTAGGGGGATATTTTTGGATCACTGGAGAACTGATCATGTTACATGCCATACCATTTAGTCACCATGACATATTTCCTTGAAGTGCACCACCGGCATCCCACTGTCAGAAATAACAGTACATGTGAAAATGTCCTCAATATAAATCTTTGAAGGACCACATACATTCTTTCAGAGGCAGAAGTTTTGACATAAAGTTCTTTCCCTTCAAGAAACTTGTGGGTAGAGTGGTGTGTAGGATAAACAAAGAGAGAGAATCCAAATCCAGAGTAAAAGTCATATTCTGTCATTATAGTTGTTACCTAGCTACAGCAGTATGCCACACATATTCTTAAACAGAAATTTTCTGTTTACTTTCTTAATACAAATGTTAATGGACTTGTAAACTTTAAGATCCTGAAATCATTAGTTCTAGGTTTTATCAAAATAAGTAGGAAACATACAGTATGTGCCATCATTCAATGGTCAGTAAGTATTTTTGATTCTATTAGTTTAACATAGGCTCAAGGGAAGAGCAAAATTGATATTTCTATGTATTTGAGTGTGAGTCTGTGTGTGTGTGTATACACTCACAATGCTGTGAATAGTGCCCCTGATCCTCAGTTTTGGCTAAGGAATGTTCAATGTATTTCAGGAGGTGGTGGAACGGTGGATATGCTCACCCAAACCCTAGGCCATTCGGAGTTTGATTTGTCTCTGGTGCAAATTAGCTGGTTTAATCTGCAACACTGCCAAGCCCCTCAAGGGGCCATTCTAGTAATGTGGGATTGCTGTGAGAATAGGACACCCTCGCTATTCCCTCTTCATCCCAATGCACCCCCTACAGCAGTGCCAGGGGGAGGCAGCATAGGAGCCACTATAGTGGCTTTATGCTACCTAAGGGTTCCCTGATGCAGGGAGGTCTGATCAGTTGTGAGCAACACAAAACTGCCCTAATCTGCAATAGGATTAGGGCCATAATATGTTAATGTGAAGACTTTTGCCTAGTAATCTTTGCCATCTGTTGTCTCACATTAATGTTAATAATGTATAGGTCTTCTCTTAATATCACAGAGGAAGCAGAATGCTAAACCCTAATATAGAAACAAGAAGAGTTTTAAAAAGCAGCAGCAGAAGCTTATATAACCACATGGAATAGCCAAGGAAAGGCTAATAATAGTGGATTTTTTTTAAAAAAAGAGCTTTAATTGAAAAAACAATGCAAATAGCTAACATTGCAATTGTTCCTCCATTGTCTTTTTAGCCTACAAAAACAAGGTATGTTTATCTATTTGGTTCATCACTGCAGTTCATGTAAAGTTCGCATATAAAGCATATGCTCACAATATAGGTATTACAGGTAATAGTTATTGCCAGGGAAAACATTAAAATCAGTCATTATTGTGTATAAGTTACAGCAGTGCTGAAGTAGTATAATAATGTTACCAGTTCAAGCCAGCAGGATCTTCTCTCTATATTTAACCTTGATTTCCTCAGAGACCAAATATGCAAATCACCAAATGGGATCTGCAATAAACATTGCAATCATAAGGAAGCAGCAAGTTATAGTTCTAAATAGTCAAATCAGCCTTTCCTGCCCATGCAGAACTTCAGTTTAATCCTTTAGTAATAGGATTATCAACAGATTCACCATTCACACCGTCCTTCGCACTTTTTGCATGAACCAATTTAGATATTACATAGAGGGACAAAGTAGATTTTTAGTCCTAGTCAAAAACTATGGCAATAAGGCACAAAATCAGCTACGGAAGGGCTTCCTTGCTGAAAATGAACTGGAAGATTGCTATCCGAACAATATATACTGTAGTTCCAAGAAGCTAGACATATGAAGGGTTTGGTATACCCTGTGCTTCTAAACTGTAGGGGAAAAGACCACCTTGGGGATAAACAAGTAACAGTAAAAGGAATAAGTCCCTCTTAATAGAGACTTACCAGAAGATAAACAAGTAAAGGAATAAAGAATCTGTGAAGCTCAGAAATGTGTATGCACGTCATGAAATATAACTCCACTAAGAAATGCAGAGCTCTGACAGACTGCCTTTGATTTCTTTTAATAACACTTGAAGGTCAGATATCATAGCTGTTTCTGGAAATCCTAAAAAGATTTCCAGGGGATGGTTCTACAAGTTCGAAAGAAACTGCCGTATACTATGCTGTACAACATCTATCTATTGACTGAAATATATTAGATTACTTCCTACAGCTGACTCAGACATAGTTGTTAGAAAAGGGTTTCACGTTCAAGCAAGCAGCATGCAGTGGTCTATGTAAACAGGCTTGTAGATGCTGGACACAGAACAGCCTCAGGAAGGTCACAGAGGTCAAGCTGATTACCGCCCCTAGCTTTGGCAAGCTCAGAGCTCAGCTGGGTTACCCGAGTTCACAACAAGCTGTTGACATTCAGCTGCATTGCTTACTCATTACCAGATCAGCAGGGGACTGTCTGGGTCTCAAGTTAACCCTTTTTATGCCATGATTTTTTTTTAAAAGGAACACACTTTAAGGTACTTATGGCACTACTGTGTATGTTTATTCAGAGGCGAGTGCTGAAGAGAAAGCATTCTACATTGTAAGTAGCAACATATCTTTTCCCTTCAATTTTGGCTCATAAGTCACACAATCACTCCCAGGTGAAAGCTTGAAACAAGAATGCAGGTGACATAACAAATAGAACAGCATTTTAAAAAGAAAATTGAAAATTAAAATTAAAGTCATTTTACAGTTTCTTGTTGAGAAAAGCATGACTATGAGATGTGCATTTTAAGTTGAAAGAAAATAGCTCATCATGAAGAACAATTTCAGATGATCTTGGGCAAGGGAGCCACTGAGTGATCTAAATTGATCTGGGTCTCCTTGTTGCCCATGTTTTTGGGATATCACAAATCTCTCAATGTTTAGTGTTTTTCTTCAAGCCCCAACTCCTGATTATGTGAGAATCTCGGTTTCTTTTTTTTTTTTTTAAGTAAGTTTCTAGCCCTAGGGGATTGAGAGAGAAAAGCTTGAAAATGTGAACCGTAAAGGCTTGAAAACCAAAAGCAAATAAAAAAACCTCAGCCTTAGTTTTAAATTCATAATTATTGGGAGAGAGGGGAGGATTGACTCCTGATTTTTGGATGCTTGAGTGTGGCAGCACTGCATCTACCCTGCATAATTATCTCACTGGTATCTCATAAATCCACCTAAAAGAATGTTTGTTTTCTATCATAATTCCTAAGAAATAAAAGCAGAATCAAAAGTAATTCTGGAGCACTGCAATAAAAAAATGCTATTCCACCTCCCTATCAAGTCAAATGCCTCCTCTACAAAGAGAGGCAGGATGTACCATTTTGTCAGAGCTATGACCAAACAGTCAATAGCAGATATGTGGAATGGTCTTATTTATATCATCTTTCCCTGTACCTATTTTTCATGCCAGATTTCATTGGAACATTGAAGTCAACAGAAGAGAAAAGTTCACAAAGCTTTAAATATTAGTTCAATTTCATGACATTTTGATGCTTATTTATATATATCCCAAAGTATGCTAGGTGCTTTATAGACACACAGAAGAAATAAGGACCTTATCCCAGGAGGTTATAATCAAAAATGAAATTGATAAGTAAGCAGTGGAAGAAGGAATGCAACAAAAAGACACATGAATAAGTTTAGCTAGCATGTGGTTAGTGCCACAAGTTATCTTTATTATCAATATTAATTTCTAAAGTCAAAAGAGTGGGAATTAGAGTACATAGGTCACTTCAAAGTATTGTTTCAAGGAGGAGTAATTGAAAGCTTGCTGGACTTGGCCAAGGAAGAAGTTCTAGGTTTATAGCACCTCATAGAATATGAGGAGATGAAAGCTGGAGAAGGACTCAAAGGGGATGGTTAGTCAACTGATATGGGCAGAGCAATGGGGAGATGAACTGAAATATGTGGAGGTATAGGCAAGAACTAAATAGTCCAGGCCTTGAAGGCAATGATGAAGAACTTAAATTTTATACAAAAGGGCAGAGAAGGGGTTTGAAGAGGGGCTGGGTATGACCCAAGCAGCAGGTGAAATAGGTGATACTTTGGGTGGACTGAGGTAGAAGTGATTAGGATCTCAGCAGTTGTTGGACAGAGACAATGGAGAAGGGCAGACTGATGTAGAGGAAGAATTGTCAAGACTTAGTGGTAGTCTCAATGTAGAAGGGAAAAGGAGAAGGGAAGGGGGTTGAAGAGATTTTGACTATTTGTTAGGTTAAGTTAGTACTAGCAGAAGGCCATTCAGGAAGCTGTCAGAGAGGCAGGTGGAGATCCAAGTTTGTTAGTCTGATCAGGAGGGGAGAAGTGAAGATGGAGAAGTAGAATCATAACTCATCACTTTCGAGCAGGGGTTCCCAAACTTGTTCCGCTGCTTGTGCAGGGTAAGCCCTTGCCTGGCCGCAAGACACTTTGTTTACCGGAGTGTCTGTAGGTTCGGCCGCTTGCAGCTCCCACTGACTGCGGTTCGCCATTCCCAGCCAATGGGAGCTGTAGGAAGTAGGGAACCCCTGCTTTAGAGGTTACAGTTAAACCTCTGAAACCAGATGAGGTTACCAAAGTATAGACAGTAAAAAGGAGAAGGCCAAAAAGAGGAAGCTCGGAGAGATACTTATGGAGCGTGAGGAGCTGAAGGAGTCCCCAGAGGAATGGACATGAATAAATACAAGAAACGTACAGAGTTTCTGAAGACTAGAGAAGAAATGGCTTGCAGAAGGAGAAAGTGTGCTGTCAAACTGAGAAAGATGGAAAGGAGGCTTTCAGACTTGGCCACGGAGACATCATTGTTGACTTTGGAATGCGCCATCAGTGCAGTGGAGGGGGCAGAAAGTAGGAGGTAGGGGGATCAAGGAGAGAGTTGGAAAAGTGGGAGCCAATTGTATAGTCAATACATTTGGTGGCAAGAAGAAGGAAACATGAGTTGGCAACTGAAGATGGAGTTGAGGTCAAATTAGAGTTTTTAGATGATAGGGGAAATGATGGTGTTTTTCTGAAGCAGTGGAGAGAGAGAGCGAGAGTAGCTGAAGATGGAGCGGGAGGTTGTAAGTTATTGATTTCAGTGGGAGTTAGGAACTTAAATATCTCTTCAGTATCTGTGCCTCAAGGAAATTGACCAGATTAGCTCTCCATCTGGACAATTTATTCTGGAATAAAAGTCAGTTTGTTTCAGGATAAATATTTTGCCTTGGAAGTAAACTGATTATTCTGAAATAAAAGTGACTTGTTCTATAATATAGTGTCCACTTGGGAAGCTCTTCTGGGACAGCTGTTGTAGACTAGGCTACTTTAAATAGCTGTTGAGGTCAATTTCTCCCATGTAAACAAGTCCTAAGAGGAAATCAGGAGTTGGGAGAGGAGAGGACCAAGGAGTTAGTGGATAACATTAGGAGAAATATGCCCCAGTCTCTGGTTCTGAAGAAAGAGAAGAGGGCTCTTGGGGGAAATAAAAAGGAAAAGAAAATAAATGTTCACATGAGCCTGTATCATTTTTCTTTTTAAAAATGACAGGGAAATGACAGGGGCAGTGTTCGGTGATCCTCAAAGACAGCTAACTTCCACTGAAATCAATCGGAATTAGGCATCTAAACAGTACTGGGGATCAGGGTCTTAGTGCTTAAATTGTTTGCAAGAGCTCTGGTTTCAAAGGGCTGTTTATAATCAGAGGTTCACCACATTTTGCCCATTAAAGGCACAGTGCCCAAGTACCACAACAGAAGATGGGGAGAGGATTTAAGTAACAGCAAATTTGTCATAGATAGAGACTGATAACTAATGCAAAATGACTGCACAAATTTGAAAAATGAATCCTGCTTTGGCCATTCTCACAGCCTTTTAAGGTTCTCTTCTGTGAATATTTGAGTGACCAAGTTCTACTGGTATAAACATTCAGAGAAAACAAACTTCAAAGTCACATGCACAAATGTTCTTGGAAACTGAATTTTAAAAGCTTACACATGTATTCATGTGGGATGTGCTTGTTCACTCATCCAAACAAGGAACAGAAACACAGTTTTGTGCTTGTCTGACCAATCCTGATAAAGCGTAAAGCTTGAATTTAAAATATTTGCAAATGAGCCATAGATTTAAACAAAATGTTTTTTTCCTAATCAATTCAAGTAATAAATAAGCTTGAGGAAATTTACAGAGAAAAATTATTCATTTAGCATTAATTATAGGACAGGACTGAATTAGGTTTGTAATTAAGTTCCTTTGTTCTTTGTACAGTGTCTAGCACAATGGGGTCCTGGTCCTTGCCTGGGACTCCTAGGTGATATTACAGTACTAATATGCTAATATCCTATGCAATACAATACTAATATTGTATTAATATTACTAATATGCTAATATCCTATGCAAACATAGTACAGGTGGCCAAAGGGAATCACATCTATCATTAAATAGTACTACTGGACAGAGGTGAGCACACAGCTATAGTCACCAGGAAAAGGATGTTTGTATTTCAAAGCTTCACGTAAGGATTGCGTTCTAACCACAAACAGAAAGGGAAATCAATTGGAAAGAATAATTGAACTACTAAACTAATCCTCAGCAGACACTGAATTAACAGCCTACAGTGACAAAGTTCTGTAGGCATGTAGTAAATGCCCCAGCATTATTATTAACTCTGGTCATAGCTGTAAGTTACTGAGGGGAAGGATAGACAGAGGAAATGGGGAGTAGGGGGCTATAATTGGGGTGATAATTGGACTACTTGGCTCTTTGAAGCAACTGTTTAACTAACAAGAATCTATTGTATTGGCAAACAGATTTAAAAAACAATACATTTGTTTTGGCTATGAAGAAACACTGTTCCTTCTGATGCAGTGAACAGATGCCTACTTCAGAGGAATATAAACCTGAAAGGTGTACTCTGACTGAGATTCCAATCTTAGCCTGTTTACCATTCTGTGAAGCACTCTTTTCTATTATTCTTTAGTTCCTTAATCCTGAAAAAAAATCTGTCCACCATCTACAAGGAACACACAACCCATTAGCTACATTTTCAGTTTTTACCAAACACAAAAATCATAGTCCAGCTGCTTCATTAAACACCCCAGAGCTGAGTCAATTACTCCCAGGTCATCAGAAATCAGCCTGTGCTGGTTACATTCCCAGGTCTTAATTTAAGTATCTGTAATTATGATTTTTAATATTATGTTTATGATATTAGAATTGGTCTTGCTCTAGCCAAGTATTTCTACACTTAGTTCACACAAGAACCCGTCATACTATACAATTAGAATGGAGTCAGGGCCTGAGCTATACTATAATTATAACTGAGTCAGTTAGAGAGTTGTCTCTTGACCTGGTTACAAAACATTTCTTTATGTTTTAATGTAGCTGAGATCTTAGATATGTTCCTGAGCAACTCTAAAATCCTTTGAAATGTTTTGGTTTTAAGCTATATTAATTCCTAATTAAGCTCTTTCCTTATTAGGATATGCAGGAAATGGTCCAAATTTACTGTTGACTAACAAATGTGAGACCTTCCCCAAACAAGGTCTTTGAATGCCAGATATTTCCACACTGTTTCACACCTGCTTGCTTTCCTTCCTTCCTCCCCCACCCCCCTTCCTGTTTGTAAGTTTGCTGCTTCCTGGCATCCTTATCATGTTGCAATAAATCACCCCTCCCAAACTGGATGTTATCATCTCAGTTAAGATGTGATGCTTAGATACTGAGTTGGATAAGACTGGCCAGTTCTGGATAATCAAGCCTCTTAATAGGGAAATACATTCAAATAGGTCAGTTAGTTAATCTCACAAATCAGAAGCCATCTATGTGAAGGTTGCAACAGAGCTGTGGTCTGGGAGTGTATTGTTTTCCAAAGAAAAACTTCATTAAAATCACTGTAGTATTGCATTATACTTCATTACATTATATCAAAACTGTCATGCTTTAGGTTTCTAGGTTGTTTGTTTGTATTTCTTTAATTGTAATAAAATATATTTTTCATTCTACGTCGTGCTGGCATAAAGTCATACTACATTTGCAGCATAGTGTACATGAAATTAGGTATGCTACCCTGCTAGAGTTAAACAGGTCAGTACACCTGATCCACTGCCCACCAAGCTGAACATGTAGCCCTTACTTCTTATTTTGACTTGATGCCTTTCTTGAGCTTTAAAATATTGCAAAATGATGTGTTACTGAGTTGATCTTATTTGAAAATAAGAAACTGCACATGCACAGTAACCATTTTTTTCCTTCTTTTAGATTTCTTATTAGTTATTTATATTACATGTATGCCTGGAGGCCCTTAGGGACATCCCATTGTGTTAACTGCTATAAAAACATTGCAGAAGGCAATCTCTAATCCAAAGAGGTTTCAGTCTATCTAAATAAGACAGACTGGGTGAAAGCTGAAACAAAGGCACAGAGAAGTGAAGTGACTTACCCACAGTTATACAGCAAGAGTGGAGCTCCTGACTTCCAACTCAGTGCCCTAACCACTAAAACTTGCAGCTTCTCAGTTGCTGTTGTGCCCTACAATGGTGCAAAATTTTGACACCCATGACAGATGATATACATAACATTATAATCTGGTTTTAAATTCCTACAGTACTTAGCTGTAGTTATGAACAATCTGCCTCAAAGGAGAGCCAGTGTGGCCTAGTGGATGGCACCCTGGACTGGGACTTAGAAGAACCACTTCTAATCCTGCCTTTGCCACTAGCCTCTTAGGTGACCTCAGGCAAGTCATTTCACCTTAGTTTCTCTATCTGTAAAATGGGGCTAATGATACTGACCTCCTTTATAAAGTGCTTTGAAATCTAATGATGAGAAGCAATACATGAGTTATATATTATTATTAATGTGCTTTTGTCACATAATCATTCATTGACAATGCATGCACACTAGATACGGATTATCTTACATACATTTATTTGGCTGGGAGTCTGGAAACTACCAGCATTTAATGGGTGAAGGCAGGGTAGTTTTTAAAGTAGTTTATTTGTATCTAATTCAACACAATTGTATCTGTCACACTTCAGGGCAACTGCACCCGTATTTCCCATCCATGTTCCCTCAAGGACACATGCTCTAGGTTCCCAGCTCCTCGGCCATTGCATCTCAAGTGAAAACCCACTTCTCCATCCCTCCTGACCAGGGTTTTTCCAGAGTGCACAGTTCCCTGCCTATGTTGTGATTTTCTCACAAAGTCAGACTGCCTAGACAGGCCAGCATTTGCACTTTGTTTTGCTTTCAAAAGCTTATGAACAGCATAATTGCCAGCAGTTTTAAGTTACCCCACTTCTCTGTATAAGCAAGCACATTTATTCTTAAGGTGAAAGCATTATAGAGAAAACATACAAAAACAATAAAAATTCCTACATGCATGCTAAAAGCATACCAGAGCTTGAATATCAGTCTTATGGGGCCTCAGTAGGCCAAAGTACTTCCAACCCTCCCAAGAAGGATGGGGGGAGGACCTTGAACAGAAGGCTTTATTTTACTAAGTTCACAACCAGCTATTCCCTTTTGAGACACTTATTCACATCAAAGCAACACCGAAGTGTATTACAGAGTTCTCACGAAAGGCAAAAATCATCACATATCTAAGGAGTTCTCATTGCTACAAGGCTATGCGGGTGGATTGTATCTGTGGTGGTAGTCTCCATGCTTTTTCCTAGTCTTCCTTTTATGTCTAAGACAATTTTCTATTTTCCATAACCCCAACCTACATGCCGGTGACCATTCAAATCCCTCATTAAAACACAATACTTTTAGAAAAAGTTTCCAAAGAAACTACTGTCATATACATGTATATTTCACCTATCTGTTTTAAGCACTTAAACAAAATCTCAAAACTTAAACATATGGTTTATGGCAGGGACCAGCAAACGTGGCACACGGCTCCCCAGGGGGAGCACCCTTGGCGGACTCGGCTGGTTTGTTTACCTGCCGCGTTCGCAGGTTCAGCCAATCATGGCTCCCACTGGCCGTGGTTCACTGCTCCAATCCAATGGGGGCTGCGGAAAGCGGCAAACCACGACTTTATGACTTTAAAATAAACATTCCACAGTGCACCACATGCTACTAACTGAAGCTCTGCATAGTATTATTTAAATCAATCCATGAGGCCTAACCTCATAGCATCAGATTGTTCTGAATACCGTCTACAGAAGTGAGGTTGACCAGAATAAAAAAATTAAGAGATGAAACATGGATGGAAGTCAGTGGAACTACTTTTGTGTGAGTAATTTCACAAGTGCATATAAGGGGTTCATAATCTGGTCCTAAACTTACTTAAACATATTTTCATGTGTCTATGCATAACATGTTTTACAATATATTAACAGGTCAGAATTAAGGTTATTTTTTACAGTGCGAATGTTTTTCAATCCTTTAATGTGTGTGTCCTTTGAGAGTGATTGTGTTAGAGTATTAGGCTCTTCACCTGCAAAAACTTCTGCCTTCAGTCATCAAACGTTGCCAGTCTCCATCACCCACTGTTAGATTTTCAAATACACACTTGCATGCTTTTTCCCATCCTGCCCCTCCTGCTTGGGATGAGCTCCCCATAAACTTCAGAAAAACTACCTCATTATCCTCTTTCTACTTCTTCCTCAAAATGTTCCTCTGCCATGATGCCTTTTTAAACCAGCATTCCTGTATGTCACACCTATATCAGATAGTAATGGAAGTAAATTGAATTTTAACCAAAATGAACCCCACCTTCCAGTCCGGAAGAGGACTGTGGAGAGAGCTGGAGATGTTTATTTAACTTTCAAATTTCTCTGGAAGCAAGTAGCAGTGCAGAGGAAGCAGATACTGTAAAATCCTTCACACTGCCCCATTTGGTGCATGCCAAGATACTCAGACAACTGTTCCTCTCCTTTTTCCCCCATCGTCTCCCCTGTGCCCTTCTCTCCCCTGCTCCCCATATCAGGCCTACCTGATCCTACTTTGTTGATCTTTTGGTGTCTCCGATTTATCACGGGCTTCTTTTCAAACTGTAGGGGAAGATGATGGTCCTAGTAATTGCCTTATTCCTTACTCACATTGTGGTTACACTCAGTTACTTTGTGAAGGGAGGGGAGCAATCCTGGGATACCTGCTTCCCACCTGGGCTCAGCTACAGGCTGCAGAGGGCCTCTCCTACTGCCCTATAGTCTTCCAGGCCATGTGGCTAGGTAGGAAAGCAGCTAAACCAGCTTCTTTCAATTGCCTTGATGTGGCAGGTGGCTAGCAGGCACTGAGAGCAGTTGGTAAAGGGACTGACAAGGCAACTGTTTGGGGTATCCTGGATCACTCAGGAACTAGAAGCTGAGAGAAGCCTTGACTGTAGGCAAGTGAGTGAGATAGCATTGGAGAAGTGAGGTCTGCTATGGCCCTTGTTCAAAAAAAAAATCATTAAATAGGCTCCCCAAATCCATGAAATTAGATTAAATATATCAATTTTAAACATAAATATTTGGTTTCTTCTGAAACCAAGCCTTCTGATATTTTTACCCTTGAAGGTTTGCATTTTCAAGCTTTTCTCTGAAGTTATAAGAAACTCGAAACTGAATGGTTGTTTTTTTTAAATGAAAGCTGAAGTTCTCATGTAATAGCACGATTTAAGACAGGCTTCAGAGGATTAGGTTTTTATTGGTAAGTGTTAGTAAATATTAATTTCACCATATACAAAGAAACAAAAAAGCCTTTCTACTGATAGAAATTTACAAATAGGTAAAGCAAGAAAAGTGCTGCTTGAGAACTTTAGAGTTTGACTTAATGATATTTATTTTCTATATTTTGACATGGGAAGTTGACAGATTGTGTTTTAGTGGCTATAAAGCTTTAACTTTTTGGATCTGTCTACTGTCATTAAATAATTGTCTGACCCTGCTGGAAAGCCTTGGGTAAGTCACTTCATCTCTCAGTGCCTCATTTTTCCCATCTCTAAACTGAGGATAATGATTCTTCATAAGGCATGTTGAGATCTACTGATGAAAAGTACTACAGAAGTGCTAGGTATTTGTATTTATTATGATGCTGAGGCCAGCTACTTTCACATTCTGCAGTTTTGCTGTGTAAGCACACAGGACATCAGCACCAGCTGGACTATTTTGCTAATGCTGAGAACTGGGATACCATGCTTTTGTATATGTGAGGGCTGATCTGATGCCCGCTCCTTTGTGTATCTTTGCAACAGAGGGAGCTGGTTTCTTGCCTCCTATGCAATATATAATCTGAAATTGGCATATTCTTATTGTATTCACCTCCCACTCCTAGAATCAGAGCAAGATTTGTATGTATTTATTTTTTGCAGGGGGAAAGTGAGCTAGTGTAGTTTAAGTCTGTCACAACAGGAACTTGGAAAGTGTAAAGTTTTCTGTTTCTGCAAATCTAAGATTAGCAGCTGTGTTAGTCTATAACCTTAAATAAGATGAGGAAGACTTTGTAGCGCCTTAGAGACTTAAGCTTATGCTGAAATAAATTGGTTAGTCTCTAAGGTGCTACAAAGTCTTCCTTGTCTTGTTACTACAAGGTGTCAGTCCAACAGAAAAGCAAGGGAGGTTTTATCACTAAAAAGATGAGATGCAACAAATGAGCCATTGTCAAAATTGTAACATTGTCACTCAAGCACATCTCTAAAATAACCCTTTTGTAAACTGAGAAGCAAGTATTTATATTTCATCATGAAAAATACTTTTCTTGTTGTGAGGTAGGAAATAGTTTAACACTGTAACAGTGCTATCATAATGAAATAATATGGTATTCATGGGAATATCACATGTGCTTTTGTAGGGGTTCCACTACCATTTTAACTTTCACTAATGGCCACGTATATCATACTGATTTTTCTCCAAAGCCACATAATGATCTATAATATTCCTGAATAATTGCACTTTAAGTGGAAGTTAACAGTGTCAGCTACTCCCAGAAATATGTCAAAATACTTTAACTATTTTAAATAAGAACTGAAATACTATTAGTAAGCCTTTAAGACACTTCAATACCTGTGTTGAAAATTCTGCAAAACAAAAACAAAGTTCTAAAATATGCATTGCCCTCCCCCAAAAGGCAACATGTTTTATGGTGGGTATTTCTTTGTAGCCGTAACTTTATTATCTACAGAGGAATGAAGGAACCAACCATTAAGAGAAGAAGAGAGAAGATTCTCTCCACAAGCCAGTAACTTTCTTTTCTTTTCCAAAATTTCTGTTTTGGCTTTGTCTGTGTGGTGGAAAGAGATAAATATTAGATAGTGGCGAATAGTCTCACATTATCAGTTCAGTGGAGAGCTTGAAAAATATTCTTTAGAGTAGATTTCTAAATTGTGGAACGAACAAAATAAGTTTAAAAATATCAAAATGATTCCTTTGCTGGAGGTTAAACTCTGCTGAATTTTTCAGTAACAGGCATGCTAGATAATCTAATTTTTGCAGGATAATCCCACTTTAAGGATAGAATTAATGCATCTCACAAGGAGGTGTCATTATCCCAAGACGATTCTGGCTTTCTCTGAAGTGTGTCAGGAGCCAACTTTATAGCACAGCATAATGGTCCAATGGGAGACAGGCTTACCACAAGAGCCATGAGTGGACCTCCTGAGATGGAACTCAGCACACAGCTGGGAGGCCTGCTTCTCTTTCACCTCCCTCTCCAGATTCAGCAGTAAGGGCTCGCTTCTGATCTCAGCTCCACACATCAGGAGCACTGTAATGTGAAACGCTGGATAGATGAGGGTATGTCTACACTGCAGCTGGGAGCATGCCTCCCAGTCCAGATAGACAGGCACATGCTAGTGCCACTCAACTGAGTATGCTAAAAATAGCCATGTGCATGTTGCAACACAGGTGGTGGCACAGGCTAGTCACCTGAGCTTGGACTCAGGGGATCAGGCCGACTTGTACTGAT
Source organism: Dermatemys mawii (assembly GCA_007922305.1). NCBI lineage: Eukaryota > Metazoa > Chordata > Testudines > Dermatemydidae > Dermatemys > Dermatemys mawii. The sequence goes on from ML677351.1 coordinate 5,175,764, forward strand.
GTAGCTAGCCTGAGCTGCTGTCTATGCTGCAACCTCCAAAATATCATGTTTAGCATGTTAACTCCAGAAGAGCTAGCTCATGACTGTCTACTTAGGCTGGGAGACTTGTTCCCAGCTGCCCTGTAATATACCCTGAGTGTCTCATAGCACCAGTCTCTTTTCAGAGCTGTAGATATGCCAAGATACTGACATCTCTGAAACACACACTGTTTATTAGGTATATGGCTAAATTATATATTGTCAAAAGAGTACTACATAGTACATGCAAAACTGAATTAGATGATACACAGGATGAGGCAGCTCCTTGGCCCCATTCCACTTGTTTTGCACTTCTTGTAAAACAAATAGCTGGAAATTCAAACTGATCTTCTCATCTGTAAATTTTCCAGGGATGGAGTAGACCTGCATAACCACTTATGTCAGCCCTATACGTGAATGCAGACATAAGGGTGTTACCCGAGAAAAGATGGCGGGGCCAGTGCATGTCTGATCTCTAGTGAGCTGCAGCTGTGAGGTCAGCCCCTGACATATGAGAGGACATGGGTAGTACATTCCACAGGACTACTATTGGAGAAAAGTGTGGATCAAGAAATCGAAATGGAGTTAAAGAAATGAAGCAGAGAAGTCTCCTATAGTTCCAAAAGAGCCAATTTAGCATTATTTAAGAACCCATAAACTACTCAAAGGATTTAGCCGTACTGTCTTAGCCAATTCGTTGTGTATTCAAGAGAGTAAGCATTATGAATTTGGAGAGCAATCACCAGATGATGCACAAAAAAGCAGTTTCTCAAAACAAATTGAACCAGGAAGACACTGTGGCACCTCCATAATAATACATGGGGTAATATTTTACAAATCTCTATTTAAGGATTATTCAAAATTATTCAACAAGCCACATTCACACTGTAATGAAACAAATAAAGTGACAATTCTCATCGATCCAGGGGAAACACTGTAGGCACTGACAGTTGTTTTTGTGGCTCTTGTATCTTTACTTTTCCAATGTTTTAACAACAGCACTGGGCAGGAAATGGTTCTGTCATTCTCTGAGAATTTCCTTGCCCTAATCGGGATGAAAAATCAATCTCTAATTTTAACCAATCTGTAATCGGGAAGAAAGGAGGGGTAGAGTAAATCAGGTCAATCAAAATGTATGGTTTTGATTTTGACCACCAATATTTTTTAACCTTTTTAAACATAAATTAACTAACATTTTAAAATGTAAAGTTGGTTTGAAACACGAAGTGTCAAAATGGGGCACTGTGACAATTTCAAAACTTTTTTCTGAAAAAAATTCTAATCTAAAACAATTCTTTCCCATGAACAGTTTTAGTTTTGATATTTTCTGTCAGAAAATTCCTGACCAGTTCTGAGTTATCAGCCACCAATAGTGACAAATCTTCACAGCTGCATGCAGAGTATGGGAGGAAGAAAGATAAGTAATGTAATGGTCCTATAAAATATATGCTAACATCTGAAATGTAGAAAACAAATGTTGTCATTACATTTTACAAAAGGCATTGTTAATATGGTAATGGTCATTTTATTACATGGTATATTTAAAGAATACCCAGAAACAATTGCTAAAAAAAAGTCATGCAACTGGTATTCAGCTCAAAATTTTGAACGTGAGTGGAGTTCAACATTTTTGAACAAATTCACTATTTCTCAACCTCAGGAGTCATTCTTCTTGTTCTGCTTTTACCTTCTCATTAGCATTCTCCTGTAACACAGTTCTATAATACAGCAGCAACCATTACAGTCACTGACAAATGATGCCACCAGTGAAAATAAGAAAGCAGTGATAAAAAACAAGTTTAACACAAAACACCAAGAATAAATCCGTAATGAAATATGACACTCATGGAGATTTGTCTTATATTTCATACATCTTATAACATGCCTCTGAGGCATCTTAAGCATATTCCCATGGAATTTAAAGTTGACGTCTGTTTGTTTTGTTTTAAATGAAATATCCAACAGTTATGTGCTGAATGCTTCAAATAGCTGCAGGTAACATGGGCATTCAGCACAAAGCCTTCTTGAATGTGGATAGCTGTGAAGAGTAATAGCCAGGTGTTAATATAGCACTTTCTATGCATAGATCTCAAAACATCTCACAAGGGAGGAGCTGTATCATTATTTCCCTTCACTTTTAAACCTAACTGGGAGGGAATCCATGAAGCTGGCAGCAATTATTTTTAGGTAGCTTCTCAATTAGCTCACTTTACAAGGGGAGATTGGAAAATGAGCAGTAGTTGGTGAGGCTGTTGCCATCAAGGCATGGTTTCTTTAGGACTGGATGGACTCTCTGTGTTCTTGAGTGGGTGATAGATTAGGTGGGGAAGAGATGTTGATTGATAGGCAGCTGCTGGAGATGGCTCTCCCTACTAGCTTTAATCTAACAAGTGCAGTGCAGCCCCAGCAGCATGGGTTGGAGTGTGAATTTGTTCAATTCCTTCTGGGATTCTAGATACTTACTTGGGTGACTTGCCTGTGCTTTAGCCTATTGCTGCATTGGCTTCACTGGTATTGGTATTCATGCTACGTAGACTAGCTCAGGCTTGTCTACACAAGCTGCAGTCCCACCTCTGATTGCAGGGTAGACATACATTTAGTATGCCTCTTCTTGTGCCTTCTGTCTGTCTTTGGTAGATTGTGCCTTCCGCTCAATTTCTGTCAGTAAAATGTAACATTTACCCCTATGGGGTTTCATGAAAGTAAACTCCAGGTATTGCTTCCTGCTCTACATCCAAGTTCTGCCTTTGTTCTGTACACGGGACTCCCATGGACTTCAGGGGGAGTTTTGCACATGGATAGGGAGGCCATTCATCTGGTTTAAAACCAGACTGGCCTGCTTTACTAATGTTTGATCCCCATCCAGTATTGAGACAAAAACAGACATCCCTACAGGGGGGATGGGAAACACCTTAATGAAAAGCATGCTGCTTTGCCCCTGCTGCTCATAGTGCATGTGAGGTCACACTGAAGGGGGCAGGGTCATGCCATTCCCAGAAGTACTTGTATGTCTGGTATTTCAGGAATGTCTGAATGACCAACCTACACAGATGATCTTTGGAACTGGACACTTAGGGCATGGCTACACTTGCAGATATAGAGCTCTTTGAGTTAAACTAGCCTTCATAGAGTGCAGTAGGGAAAGCGTTGGAGTCTGTCCATGCTGATTGCATTGGTGTGGCCACATTTGCAGTACTTGCAAGGGCATTGGGAGCAGTGCATTATGGGCAGCTATCCCACAGAGCACCTCTTCCCATTCTGGCGCTGTGGCTTGTAGGAAGGGGATAGAAGGTGCGGGGCATTCTGGGTCCTGTTCCAATGCCCTGTGATGCATCGGTTCACATCCCAGCAATCCCTGTGCTTCCGTCCATGTTTGGCACCGTCTTTCAAAGTTTTTTGTGCAGCGTGTTCTGTCTTCCTTTTTGGTCTGCAGAAATGGAGCCTGAACTGCCTAGGAATATGCTGACAAGTCTCGCCAGCACGTCACGTTTGGCAGTCGAGTTACTCCTTAAGATCCAAATTGACAATGTGGACTCCGACGATGGTATCGACTCAAGTAGTGCATACAACATGAGATTCCTTTTGGCATTCATGGACATGCTCACCACCATGGAATGCCACTTTTGGCTCAGGAAACAAGCACTGAGAGGCGGGATAACATCGTATTAAAGAGGAGTATATAAATATTGCTCAGGCATGCAGGAGTGAAATCAGGAAGGCCAAATCACACTTGGAGTTCCAGTTAGCAAGAGATGTTAAGAGTAACAAGAAGGCTTTCTTCAGGTATGTTAGTAATAAGAAGAAAGTCAAGGAAAGTGTGGGCCCCTTACTGAATGACGGAGGCAACCTAGTGACAGAGGATGTGGAAAAAGCTAATATACTCAATGCTTTTTCTGCCTCTATCTTCACGAAAAAGGTGAGCTCCCAAACTACTGCATTGCGCAGCACAATATGGGGAGGAGGTGACCAGCCCTCGGTGGAGAAAGAAGTGGTTCAGGACTATTTAGAAAAGCTGGATGAGCACAAGTCCATGGGGCCGGATGCGCTGCGTCCAAGGGTGTTAAAGGAGTTGGCGGATGTGACTGCAGAGCCATCGGCCATTATCTTTGAAAACTCATGGCACATGGGGGAGGTCTCAATTGTCTGGAAAAAGGCTAATGTAGTGCCCATCTTTAAAAAAGGGAAGAAGGAGGATCCAGGGAACTACAGGCAGGTCAGCCTCACCTCAGTCCCTGAAAAAATCATGAAGCAGGTCATCAAGGAATCAATTCTGAAGCACTTAAAAGAGAGGAAAGTGGTCAGGAACAGTCATCATGAATTCACCAAGGGCAAGTCAGGCCTGACTAACCTAATTGCCTTCTCTGATGAGATAACTGGCTCTGTGGATAAGGGGAAAGCAGTTGGTATGTTATTCCTTGACTTTAGCAAAGCTTTCGATATGGTCTCCCACAGTATTCTTGCCAGCAAGTTAAAGAAGTATGGACTATAAGGTGGACAGGAAGCTGGCTAGATCATTGGGCTCAACGGGTAGTGATCAATGGCTCCATATGTACTTGGCAGCCGGTATCGAGTGGAGTGCCCCACGGGTCAGTCCTGGGGCCAGTTTTGTTCAATATCTTCATTAATGATCTGGAGGATGGCATGGACTGCACCCTCAGCAAGTTTGCAGATGGCATTAAACTGGAAGGAGTGGTAGATACACTGGAGGATAGGGAAAGGATACGGAGGGATCTAGACAAATCAGAGGGTTGGGCCAAAAGAAATCTGATGAAGTTCAACAAGAACAAGTGCAGAGTCCTGCACTTAGGACAGAAGAATCCCATGCACTGCTACAGACTCGGGACCAAATGGCTAGGCAGCAGCTCTACAGAAAAGGATCTAGGGGTTACAGTGGATGAGAAGCTGGATATGAGTCAACAGTGTGCTCTTGTTGCCAAGAAGGCTAACGGCACTTTGGGTTGTATAAGTAGAGGCATTGCCAGCAGATCAAGAGATGTGATCATTCCCCTTTATTCGGCATTGGTGAGGTACTCATTGGTGAGTACTGGAGTACTGTGTCCAGTTTGGGGTCCCACACTACAAGTTCCACAAGAAGGATGTGGAAAAATTGGAAAGAGTCCAGCAAAGGGCAACAAAAATGATTAGGGGGCTGGAGCACACGACTTATAAAGAGAAGCTGAGGAAACTGGGATTATTTTGTCTGCAGAAGAAAAGAACAAGGGGGGATTTGACAGCTGCTTTCAACTACCTGAAAGGGGGTTCGAAAGAGGGTGGATCTAGACTGTTCTCAGTGGTAGCAGATGACAGAACAAGGAGTAATTGTCTCAAGTTGCAGAGGGGGAGATTTAGGTTGGATATTAGGAAAAGCTTTTTCACTTGGAGGGTGGTGAAGCACTGGAATGGGTTACCTAGGGAGATGGTGGAATCTCCTTCCTTAGAGGTTTTTAAGGTCAGACTTGACAAAGCCTTGTCTGAGATGATTTAATTGGGGATTGATCCTGCTTTGAGCAGGGGGTTGGACTAGAGGACCTCGTGAGGTCCTTTCCAACCCTGATATTCTATGATTCTATGATTCTATAATAAGAAGAATCAGCGGGAAAGTGTAATCAGGTCTCCCAACCACGACAGGAGAAAAGCATCGGAAAGGATGTTAAACCCTCACATTGATGTACTCATTCAGGAGTAAAGTAGATTCATTTTGCTGTAATTTAATCTTCAGGATTTGGCCTACATTAATCCTGAGGATTCAGTTACAGCAAACTAAGGCTTGGTCAACATTATAGAGTTAGGTTGACATAAGGCAGCTTACATCAACCTAACTTTGTAAAAGTGGCAAAGAGTCCTGTGGCACCTTAAAGACTAACTAAAATTTTTAGAGCATAAGCTTTCATGGGCTAATACCCACTTCCTCGGATGCATGCAGTGGAAGCATCCAGGGGCAGGTATAAATAGGTAGGCAAGAACCAGGTGGGAGATAACAAGGTTAGTCCAATCAGGCTGAACCAGCTTGTTATCTCTAATCAGGGAGGGTGAGGTATTCCTCTAGCAGCTGAACTGGAGGTGTGAATAGCGAGAGAAGAGAAGCTGCTTTTGTAGTTAGCTAGCCATTCAAAATCTCTATTCAGTCCCAAACTGATTGTGTCAAATTTGCAAATGAATTGCAGCTCTGCAGTCTCTCTTTGCAGTCTGAACTTGAAATTTTTTTGCTGCAAAATGCTGACCTTTAAATTTTTTATGGTGTGCCAATGGATTTTTCACCTTCAGTCCATTTGGTATGATGTCCATCTGTTTGCATTTGGAGAGAAAGATGATATCTGTCTATTGCTAACTTTGTAAGTGTCTTCGCTACAACATTGTTTCCACCAGTGTAAGTCTCGCACAACACCGATCTAATACATCCATCTCCAAAAGAGACTTAGAGATTAAGTTGATATAGTGAGCATGGCACAATGTCTGTGTAATACTGTGCACACCGGCACTTATATCAGTGTAATTTACGTTGCTCAGGAGGGTGGCTTATTCACACCCCTATTAACATAAGTTATACCGAAGGAAGTGATAGCGTAGACATGGCCTTAATTTTGTAGTGTAGACAAGGCTTAATGCTATTTTATTTCAGAGTGAAAGCACCCACATGAAGTTTTAATGTGCTTTAATTTATATGCATTGACTTGATACCGTTGGTTGATTTGCCTACACTTTTCCGAATGTCCCCTTGTAGATGAGCCCATAAAAAGAACTATCTACTGATGTAAGAACCAGTTCCTTATTATTCTCCACTCCTACATCAAGAGTGATGGTAAAACCTGTATCCGGATTCCAATTTTACAGCTGGCTGCTATACCCCTAAATTTTTCGTAAAGTTCAAAAAAGCTTCTGATGTTAGAGCCTGGGCTCATATTATCTTATCAACTTAATTTTTTTTATCATGGCCAGTTCTCCTTCACCATTATCAACAAACTGTCACAAACTTTTCCTAGAACTGTCTGTTCAACATGATTTCCCTTATTTGCTGACAGGAGAATTACACTTAGGAAAAAAATAAAGTCCTGCTGATAAACCACAACAAAAGCAGGAACTGGTTCTTGTCATTTCAGGGGACATAATACTTTGTATTAAAGTGTTTTATTAATATGTGTCAACATATATAGGGCCACATTCTAGTCACATTTATACTGCTGGCACCTTTGGAGCAATACCACTGAAGCCTGTGGTGTTCCTCTGGGTTGAAATTGTAAATGGCATCCAAATCTGGTCTGTATTTTAAGTTTGTGTCGGGAAGAAACAGACGGAGACAGCTTGCGGAAGGAGGCGACCTGGGAAAGTCCCAGCTTGCCGCTTTTATTAAGTACAAACGTGCTGTAAGGCGTGTATGACAGTGATAAGTAGGCTTGTTTACTTCATTGTGATAGGCGGTGAAAGAAGAGCTCTCCTCATGGTCTCCTCGTGGACAGCTAGAGGGACAAGCATGCCTGTGGTTTTCCAGTGCTTAAGCTTACTACTAGACCTTGAGAGATAACAAGGGTTCAGAAGTTTATAGAGCGTGGTTTGCCAGCGCTCAAGGCCTTCATCTCCCCCTTTGTTTTTCTCAAGTACATATGGTTATAATATTGCTGATACTATGGACAATTTCGCAAGCGGGGATTTGATGGGGGAGGGATAAAGGCCCATAGAGCGTGGTTTGCCAGCGCTCGAGCTTTCATCCCTTCCTTCAGGTTTTTATTTATAACGGTAATGTTTCTGATTCCATGGACAGCCCCGCAAGCAGAGATTAATCAGAGAGGGGATGCACTGGACAGTGCAGCATAGGAAAATCAACAGCGCCAATGCCAACAGTCCATACGTAATGAATGCATGTAACCATCCCCATCCGGGGAACAGAGATGCTAGCCAATCCCACCAACTGGCAAAGGGGTCTGGATCGACACGAATTTGTGCGGTGAGGTTTTTAATAACATCAATTTGATTTTCTATAGCGTGGGAATGGTCGGAGATATTAAAGCAACACATATCATTTACCTTTTCACATCCAAAATGATGCAGTAGCAGAAGATAGTCTATAGCAGCACGGTTCTGAAGAACCCCATGGCGGAGTTCGACTTGTTCCCCATTAAGTAAGGCAATGGCGGTGGAAGTAGCATTAAAAGCTTTAACTGCAGCACAGGCAAGTTTGTTAATATTTAGGCTATTGCCTGTAGCCAATCCTGGGATTCCTACCAGGGAAAGGGCTAATGCCACAGACTCTGTTTTCGAGAACAAGTGAACCTCAGAATCACAAGAGGCATCCAGGGCGACAGAGCGAGAGGTACGGGGGTGGGGTGGAGTTTTAGGGGGTAATACCACGGCCAAACGACTAAGACAGCATAGCGTGCCATCTGAAATATTGGCGGGGATGTAACTGAATGTTAACCCTTCACATGTTCAGAACCACCCCAGAGGGAGCTTAATGTGTTTGTATAGGTAGGAGACATTGACTGAGTGAGAACAATTTAGGCTTTTCCCACCGAACCTTTTACAACTTATCAAAGTACAATTTGCCATTCGAGCACATGAGATATTTGTACTGGCTACATAGGGAGTACGTAATTGTAGAGTCTGCTTGGGTTGAGAGGTGGATTGTTCCCCCCAATTATGATAGCCCTTATAGCCCAGATTTCATATGGTAGTGTTGGGTCCCAGACTTTGAAAGAACCATGTCGCACCTTCAACCTCAGAAGCCTCATGACATATAGGGATGAGGCACGTACCCAAAATTTGTCCCACCGCCACCTGTTGAGACAGGCAGAAACTGGTTTGGTTGATCGAGAGGGCTAAAAGGCCCCAAACATTATCTGTTAAGGGTGACGGGGGGGGAAGGGCCGTACTCGGGGAAGGGCTAAAGATTGTCAGGATTAAAACGATTAATACCACACAGGAATTGGCCGAGAGGCAAGAAATCACTGCAACAACATAGTTCTCAGGGGTTTTCTCAAGTTGTTAACTCTCCATCACTCTTTCGGCTTGTTGTGCCAGGCTCTTTATCTGTCCCCATGTCACCGGGGGGTTGCACTGCCCCCGGTGCCGGGCAGTGATCACCTTGGTGATCGGCGGCGTGATGTGGAGATTGAAATCTGGAATTGGGTTCGAGGTTTCTCGATGCCATGCTATGCTCGAGTGGATTCTGGGGTAGTTGCTGATGCACGTAGGGGCGGACACAGCGAGCTGGAACCCACACTGGGCCGGCCGGGGTGGAGACTGCAGCGTAACCTCGACCCCAAGTGATGAGGGGTACTGGATCGCTCCAGGTACGGCTTGGGAGCAGCTGGTAAGTTACAAGCGGTGCCGGCAGAATTTCTGTTTGGCGAAAATGTTTCTGTGTACGAGACAAAAACTGAGAGCCGTCGTTAGACAAATTTAAATGGTTAAGCGTGAACAAAACGGAAGCAAGCCATTCTTCTTTATCGGGTAAGGAGGAGGGAATTCCCCCTTTTTGCTTTTGACGATTGAGGGCCACTTTAAGAGTGTGATTTGCCCGTTCAACAATGGCTTGGCCGCGGGAATTATAAGGGATACCAAACGTGTGAGTGATATTCCATCGGGTACAAAATTCAGCAAAAGTGGTAGAGCAATATGCGGGACCATTATCAGTTTTTAAAGAATTAGGAACGCCCATGACAGCGAAACAGCGAATACAATGATTAATAACATGCTTTGCTTTTTCACCCTTTTGTGGTGTAACCCACAAATAACCGGAGAACGTATCAACGGAGACATGTAGGAAGCGCCAGGGGGCGAAGGGAGGGAAAGAAGTAACATCCATTTGCCAAAGTTGGTTGGCACCTAACCCGCGGGGGTTGACGCCCGTCGGGGGAAAAGAGGAATGCTGTGAGCATTGGGGACATTGTTGAACGATGGCGCGGGCGTCTGAGAGTGGGATGGAAAATTGTTGCGCTAAAGCTTTGGCATTTTGATGGTGGAGTTCATGACTAGCAATTGGGGAAAGAGAGCAAGGGTACAATGACTGGGAGGCTGCATCAGCACGGGCATTGCCTTCGGTAAGAAAGCCGGGGAGAGGTTGATGGCTGCGTATATGGGCAATGAAAAAACGATGCATTCGAGCGTGAAGGACGGCCTGAAGTGAAAGAAACAGCTGGAAAAGAGCAGATTCTATGACAGGGGAAACATAGCTTCCCGAAATGCAGGAGGTGACGTTGGCTACATAAAGACTGTCCGTAATGATATTCAGGGGCTGGGAGGGAAAAAGGACAAAAGCAAGAAGGACAGCGGCTAACTCAGCTCTTTGAGGTGAGGAAAAGGTGGCAGTGACTTTCACATTTCAGCAGTCAGAATACCAGGAGACAACACCATGGGAGGGACCGCCGTCAGTGAAGACAGTAAGCGCATCTGGGAGAGGCTGCAGGGAGAGGAGGGGAAGAAGCTGGACAGGCATCCGCTGAACAAAATACAAGCGGGGATCAGCGTAAGAATGATAGGAAATCGAGCCAGTATAGCCTGCCAGAGCGAGTTGGAGAGCATCCGAAAAAGCAGTGGCTTCCCCTGTTGTATCTGCTGCGAAAGAGCGGCGATTTGAGGATGGAGGGATGATGCTACGGGTTTGGAAGATTTTGTGGACCCGAAGCCTCCACGGCGAATAGCCGAAGAGGACTGATTAGGAGGTATGAAAGGGAGAATCAGTAACTGCGCCCATGTATCACCTTTAGTTAAGGTGAGGGGCAGCTGGCCCCACATCTGGACATAAATGATTCCGGTGTAATCGGAGTCAATGACGCCGGGGATGACCATGATGGCATGCTTATGGGCAGATGAGCGGGGTAGGATTATGCCCACCGTGCCTTCCGGCAAGGGGCCGGTGAGTTGGCTCGGCATCAGCAAGACTTCCCCTGAAAGGGTGGCTTGCATATCCATAGTATTGATCAAATCAATGCCAGCGCTACCTTTGGTAGCAGGTGAAGGGAACTTGTGGGTGACCCCTATCTTTATTCCTGGGCCCGGGGGGGGCCCGTCGGGAAGTTTCCCGGAGGGGGGTTTGATCGGCACTGATTGGCCCAATGGAACCCCTTGTTGCAGCGAGGACACTTTTTCGTGGAACGCTGATTAAGACGCTGCCCTGTCACAGCATGCGCCCCTCCTCCCGGAGCCCTGCACTCACAGCGAAAATGACCTGTCTTTTTGCAGTTAAAGCAAGTACCGAGAGGCTTCCCTCCGGCCCGCAAGGCGCCTGCCAGCATGGCCATGGCATGGGTCTGAGTACCTACTTCCGCGCAGGCCTGAATCATGTCCGCTACGGTGTATTGCGCTCGATGAATCACGGACTGGAGGACCTTTTTGCAGTCTGCATTAGCTTGTTCCGCGGACAAACGCCGCAAAAGCTCAGTTTGAGCCTCAGGGTTATCAATCTGGCGAGCTATTGCCTCTTTAAGTCTGTCTACGAATTGATGAAAGGGCTCGGAAGGAGTTTGGCGGATGCTGGTAAAGGACGCTAAGGGCTTCCCTGAGACAGGGACGCGGCGAAAGGCGCGCTGGATACACATGGCTGTTCTACGAAAGGAATTGGGGGGCAGTTGCATTTGTTCTTCCCCGGTGGAAAACTGACCTGCCCCATAAATTTGATCGGGAATGTTGTCTGGAGTGGAAATGGCTATGGCTGCCGCGCGAAACTTACTATCCCACACAACATACTGTGCGGGAGAAAGAATCATGCGGAAGAGTTGTTTCCAATCCGCGGGGGTCATCTGATGCCCATTGCTTATCCCCTCGATCAACCCTTCTGTATATGTCGAGCGCAGGCCCGACTCCCTCACTGACTTATTAAGTTCTCTAATGATGGAATAGGGCAGGGGGATATAGGTAACTGTGTTTTCCCCATTCTGGTTTACCCCATATGTTACAGGAGCAAGAACTGGGGGCTTGCCTGCCCATTCCTCCAAAAGAGGGCTGTGGGCAGACTGAAAGGCTTGCTGAAGAGCGCTCTGGACCAAGCCCAGACGCGGCTGGGTGTGTTCCAAGGGTTGTTTCTCTATCGCAGCCAAAGGAGGGGAAAGAGAAGAAGGATCGGAGAGCGGCTTTAAACACGGTGCCGTAGGGGTAAGAGAAGGAGGAGGAGGAGGAGGAGAGGGAGACGTGGCAGGGGGTACCTCCGCCCGCAAGCGCCCCACCGCGTCTGCACAGTGCTGCCATAGAAGAAGATAGCGAACACTTGTCCTAGGCTCTCGAAAGAGCCTGTCCCCTATCTTTTGCCAGTCCGCGATCTCCAAGGAGCCTGCCTCTGGGTACCAGGGGCACTTATACTCAAGAAGACGCACTAACTCTTCTATGCTCCTTTGTGAGACCTGAGCACAGCCCGTCTGCTTAATGATTGTAAAAAGCTCCTTCGCATGAGCCTTTTGAGACACGGATAAATCCCCCCCCATACTCACGAGGGAGCGTAAACGCTGAGGTGCACCAAGGCTATGCCAGCCGGTGAGCCGAGGGGCTGGATCACGTCGGGGTCACCAGATGTCGGGAAGAAACAGACGGAGACAGCTTGCGGAAGGAGGCGACCTGGGAAAGTCCCAGCTTGCCGCTTTTATTAAGTACAAACGTGCTGTAAGGCGTGTATGACAGTGATAAGTAGGCTTGTTTACTTCATTGTGATAGGCGGTGAAAGAAGAGCTCTCCTCATGGTCTCCTCGTGGACAGCTAGAGGGACAAGCATGCCTGTGGTTTTCCAGTGCTTAAGCTTACTACTGGACCTTGAGAGATAACAAGGGTTCAGAAGTTTATAGAGCGTGGTTTGCCAGCGCTCAAGGCCTTCAAGTTTGTTATTATTTTAATTAATTAATCAATTACATTTATTATTACTTAAATTTTTCCATTCCATTTTCTTACTGCCCAGTTCCTCCCCCTCCCCCGAGTGCAGCCCATCCCCACTCCTCCCCCAGTGCCTCCTGCATGCAGCAGAACAGCTGATCATGGTGGGTGGGAAGTGCTGGGAGGAGTTGATTGGTGAGGCCCCTGTTGGGCAGGAGCCTCGGGGGTGGGAGGAGGGGAAGGAGCTGGCTGCTGGAGGGGCTGGAGCACCCACTGAGTTAGTGTCTATGGAATCAGGCCATGGTTATTCTGGAAGACATGTGTTTAGCATTTCCTGGGAAAGACGGGATACGGTGAGGTGTGCTTATTAGTCCTTCCAAGACATTGAAAGCAAATTTGTCTTCAAGACCAGGGGCTTATATACACTTACAATGCTACAGCAGCACAGCTGTATATTTTTGCTGATAAAATCTTTTTTAAAGACTGAAGGCCTTGTTGTCATTGACATAGAGGGTATGTCTGAATTGCAATCTCAGGGTGTGACTTCAGCTTGTGTAGACATACCCAAGCTAGCTTTAAACTATATTGGAGCAGTGAAGCCATGGCAGCTCCAGCATGAGCTAACCTGGTGAGTAATTACTTAGCTCTATACTGCCTACGCTACAGAATGTGCTGTTGCTCCAAGACCTGATCTAGCTACATTAAAGCTAGCTCAGGGATGTCTACTCAAGCTGCGATTGCATTATAGATATGACCTGAGTTTGTTCAAGTATCCTTCAGCAGATATTATGTACATTACATTAAGGCCCTTGCATACTGCCAGAGTGGTATAAAGGGGCCGTAGTACAAATGACAATCTAGTGCTTAACAGAACAAGCTAGCAGGAAGAGAAGCGACAGATCTCAAGTGGAAACGAGCTCCACACTTTACGGCCACTACAGCTGAAGTCAGGCTCACCCACTGACCTGAAACAAACTGCTGAAGTCCCTGAAAGCCTGATGATGTCTCAGTGCAGACTGCCATCAGGACACGTTAAAGAAGAGGTTTCCAGTGTAGCCAAGGTTTGGCTATACTATTAAAATAAAATGAGACAACAATTAGTTTCTGTTCAATTATTCCACTACATAGCTTTGTCAGTCAATTAGTATGAATAAATAAATATAGTTCTTGAATTATTAATCTGCAAATAGGAGAGAAATTTGCATTTAATTTTCTATTGTTCTTCCTCTTTCCCTTTGCTTGAAGGGCTGTTTCAGATGATTCCTTGGAAGTATTTTTATATAATCTTAACTGTTTCCAAGCTTCTAATTCTTCTTTTATGATAATGTGCTTACAAAAATAATACACCTTTAATTTTCAGAAGCTTCTTTATTCTGAGACGTAAAGGGCCAGATTGTCTTCTGGTGTCACCCCACAGAAGTGCATGGAAGCTCAGTATTTTTGGATATCAGGACATTTATTTAGCTACTTAAATACAGATGTAGGCTCCCACTTAAATCTTGGTCTTAATCTTTTCCTCCATGAGCGATAGAAGAGTAAACCATTACTGATTAGTCTACTAAGTAATCCCTCTCTTTTCATAGAGCACTCAGAAACAAGCATTAGTGAGGGCTAGAACATATCATGCTTGTATCAAAGGATATATCTTCACTACCTGCCGCATCGGCGGGTAGTGATCAATCTAGTGGGGATTGATTTATCGCATCTCATCAAGACATGATAAATCAATCCCCAAAGGCGCTCCCGTCGACTGAAGAACTCCAGCTCACCAAAAGGTGCAAGTGGAGTCAACAGGGGAGCCCGCTGCTGCTGTGAGGACGCCAGGTAATTCGACCTAAGATGTGCTGACTTCAGCTACGTTACTCACATAGCTGAATTTGCATATCTTAGGTCGACCCCTGCTAGTGTAGACCAAGCCTAAGAGTTTAACTACTTGGGGCAGAGACTGATAGTCAACTATTCTAGTCAAGAAAGAGAAGTATGCTAGACCCATAGCAGCTCTTTGACTTTAGACTCCAAAAATGAACCACCCCTCGCAAGTTCTGAAGTAAACATGCTATTAGCAGAGAGATTCCTATTGACATTCCTTTAAAATTCTCAGTTGTACATGACTAAAAGGATACCTCACTTGTCTTTTAGCCCATTTCCTGTTGATGCCCAGCTAGGAGACAGATCACAGTATCTTACATTTTTTCTCTTCGATGGTCACTGTTTCCTAGTAGAAACAGCTCATTATCATCATAAGCTTCGCTATGTACCAAACCTTTCATATATGAAACAGGAGCTTCAGTGTCTGTTCCAAAGGCCAGCTGTTGTATTTCATTCTATAGAAGTTTTATACCACACTTATTCCCATAGTATCTGAGAGCTTTCCAGGAGTTCAATAAGCAACATGGCTACACATCTGTGGCTCATTGTTAGTTCTCTCATTCTCTCCCTGGAAGGAAAAGCGCATGCAGTGGAGTGTCTCGTTTTGACAGGATGCATGTTAGTATATTTTAATATAAATATATTTGTTGCTATGTAAGAGAAGTCAAGCTCAAAGACCTTGTACTTGGAGCAGAAAGTGGTGGAGTTAGGGATGGTCCTTAGTTCCTGGGGGAATTCACTCAATAGGTTCAGACCAGCCCAGAAAAAGTTCTGACTCCCACACAGACAAGCTTTGCTCTTATTGTTGAGAGTGCCATTGTGCCAGAGGAGCACAGTTTTCAACCATTGTCTTCATTCTGGAGTTTTCAGTTGTCTTTAGATACACCAGGCCAAAGTTTAAATAATAATAACTTGCATTTAACACCCTATTGATGATCCAATAGCTCCATACAAATAAAGCAACAGGCACAAATTTATAAGCCAGTCAGGAGCACAGCGCCAGGAAACATCAGAACAATTCTGCTTCTCCTCAGACTTCAAGCTCTTCCCTGCAGGTGGAAATCTGAGGCCTGATCTCACCTCAGGGTAAATCAAAAGTTACTTCATTGTGTAAAACTAGTGTTAGTAAGATCAGAATCAGGCCTTTCATATCTGCAATGTCTCAAGCAATGCTTCACAGTAATCTCTCTTAAGCTTTATCCACTTGACTTTTTATATATATATATATATATATTCCTCAAGACACTTTCTTAACTGCAGTCCTGGGTCAGATTTCTGAAATGAGTTTTTGATTTTTAGTTTTAGGGGTTTTTTTTATATTTTCTAAACTTCTCTTAACCACTTCCTTGCATTCTTTTATGTTTCCTTTTCAGTTAACCATAACTAAAGAGTCTTGAAATCTTGAAAGACTATAGATGCTTCATGCTGTGTATACGTACCATAGATGATACATTGTGCCTTCATTCATAAATTGCCGGAGTCTTTACTCAGTGTACTACCAAATGTAGGGCTCAAGATACATACACTAGTTTTGCTGAGGAATAAAGTATTATTTCATCAGAGAGCAGTTGTCTGTACTTCACCTACCCTGCCTATTTCCAGAGGTAAGATACAGCTTGTCTCTAAGCATGATGCAAAATTATCAAGGGTTGACAGGAATTCACTTTAGTAGCTGAGTGTTAGCAGCTAGTGAGCTATGGTCATGTAAAGTGTAGATGACACAGGTCATTGAATGGCCTATTGATCATGTGACCCTAGAATTCAGATTCAGACACTTCAACACAAATCCCCCACCCACCCACATTAGCATTAATGGCCCAGAACCTGTAAGTTGCTACATATGGTTTGACCTCTAAGCCTGGGAAAAGCCACACTAGAGTCACTGGGGCTCCGTACCAGTGGTCTGTCCAAGGGAAGCAGCGTGCACGATTTGGGCATGTAAATGAGCATGCCTATTCTGTAGACTCCTTTTCTGGCCAAATAAGGCTCTGCTGCAGTCTGCCTCAGTTTCCCCATTAGTGAGATAACAATGAGGTTATTTTAACAATCAAGAACAAGCCAAACTCTCTAACTTCATTCTATGTCCACTTAATAAAGACACTGAAAGGAGCACTTGAACAATGGCTCTTACTTCAGAGCCCAAGCAAAAATTGGAAGTTCAAAACAAGATCTCTCAGGAGTCTGGTCCTGAAGGAGCTAGAGCCAGGATAATTAATTACCAGCCAGGCAGCTTCTTTGGCAGTTAATTTCCACAGCTTCCTCCTAGCCCACCCTGGCTATCTTACTAGCTCTCAGTTTCTTCTACCAGCAGCAGCTTCTTCAGCTGTAAGGCCCCCGGCTTCTTGACTTCCTAGAAACCATAGCAATCTGTTCTCTACTTACTTGGGGTCTATCCTAGGCCTCCCTGCCTGGAGACCTTTGTATTTCCTCCCTTCCCTTTTAGCTTCCTGCTGCTGTTTTTATGAGTCAGCCCCTCCTCAGACAGTTAATTGTCCCACACTCCTCTGAGGTGTGGCAGGCAGGACTAATCAGACAGGCCTGGCCAATCTTAAACCTCTGGCCCTTAAAGGGGCAGGCCACAGCTTTACAGGGCTGTAGGAATATTGTTATGTATATAAAAGGATGAAAGCTGAATGTAATGTTTAGAGGATGATAGACTTCAGCTTCCTTAGGGAAGGAAGTATTCTTCCAGATGGCGGGTGTGTGTGTGTATGAGAGAGAGAGAGAGAGAGAGATCTCACATTTGAGGTCTAGTGCTAAGTCTGCTTGGAAGAACTAAAAAACAATACTTAATATTTCCTGTAATGATGCTGAAACTTTGTATTGAGAATTTCTTCTAACAAATTGTGAAATAGGTTTCCTTTTCCTTGAATGTGCCAGGCTCTGAAAGGAAGAAAATCATACAAATTTAAGTTGTGACATTTTTGTATGATTTTCAGTTTCGTTGGCACTGAAGAGAAAGAAACAAAACTGATTGCCTCCAACAAGGTATTATTAGGGGAAGAGTTCAGAAGACCTTTGAATCCTTGTTTTTTTTAAAAAAAAAAAGGCTGTGTGAAAAATAACAGAAGTAATCTTTTCATTGGCAAACTGGAGCTAAAGTGCCCAGTACAGTTGGAGAAATGAAGCACGTTCAGATTTACACAATGGCTGTTGCTGTTCTTATTTACCATTTGAAAATCACCCCCTTTTCCTTGAGAAAATAATATAGATCTAGAGACCACTGCAGAGAGATGCTTCATAGCAAGGAGGAATCAGAAGTCTGAAATTGACAGTATTCTGCAAAGTAACCTTCTGAAAAATTGAAAAAATAAAAAAACCTTCTGTGACAAATACTAGACGTTTACGGCTAAGAAGGTTTTCCTGCCACATTTATGCTGCATGTCCTTCTGTTCCCAGGGGATTGCGGGGGAAACTAATGTGTCAGGTCACAGGTGGCTTTAAGCACTGTAACAGTCCTGGCTTCAGAAGGATACTGATTTGGAGACTGTCCCGGTGGCTGAAAAAAAAAATACAAATGTATTGTGCATGAACTTCAAATGATGGGGCAGCTCTGAAAAGTAACAGATAGCAGGGAGGAAAGCAAAGAGAGGTGTGGAAGAAAAGTGAAAAGTAGAGGAAGATAGCCAGAGAAGAGAAAACCAGGGAAGGCAAGAGAAGGCTAAGTGACAAAGAACAGGGTGAGAGAGAACGAGAGAGTTGGATAAAGGAAAAAGAAAAGCTAAGAGGGAAAGGCCTGAGAAGGGAAGTGTCTAACCTGTGGAGGCCTGGAGAAAGGTAGGTCAGCAAGATGAAGAGGCAAACAGAGAGGCAGTAAATAAAGTCACAAAAAGTAATAGGGGTGAGAGGGAAGGAGAAGGTGGAAGGTAAGAACAAAAGAGAATGCAAGGGAGGGATTCCTAGCATTCTGACTAGCCACCAAATGGGGCAAACTTATTACAGGTTAGTTTGCAATGCCCCTCTATGTCTGTAATGAGACCATTTATGTGTGTACTAAAGAAACAAAAGTGAATATTTTGTTTGTGATTTGATGGAAGCCAATAGTTGTGTGTTTGCTGAAAGATCCCAAACTGTAATTTTGCTATTAAATCAGATCTTTACAAATGACAATAGCTTCAACAAGGATATCCAGATAGATGGCTAATGATGGTGTGGGGGAAACGATAGGGAAAAATGAAAAACTGTTGCATAAACTGGAACAAAATATAAAGTGATGAAATGCTTTTTAGGTCAGCTTTGATTTTTTTTATTTACCTTTTGCACCATTGGTTTGGGTTTTTTACATATCTTATGCTTATATCTAAGGTGCTTTCCTAAAAAAATAAATCTGAATCCTTCTTTAAAGGTTGCTTGTATAGAGAGAGAGCATTTTAGTACCATGACCTTTTTTCCCTTTGTTATTGAGTCAGACTGTAAATTCTACATGAAACTGAAAATAATTGTCAGATTTTTTTCTTTTTCATTGTACATGATCTAAATAACAAGAGTTACTTACAAACAATATGAAGTGTGTGAACTCTAAAAGTGAATGATGTTATTAGAAGATAATTTATTTAAAGAAGGAGTAGCAGGTTACCTATCTATAAAAATGGGCCAAATTCATCCCTACAATACCCTGTTGACTTCAGTGGAGTTATATTCCAGATATAGATATGGCCCATTATTAACAGGCTAAAAACAAACAAGAATTCTTGAATAGAGATTCTGAATGGGACTGAATAGAGATTTTGAATGGCTAGCTAACTACAAGAGCAGTTTCTCTTCTCTCGCTGTTCATACCTTCAGTTCAGCTGCTAGAGGAATACCCCACCCTCCCTGATTAGAGATAACAGCTGGTTCAGCCTCATTGGACCCACCCTGTTATCTTTAACCTGGTTCTTGCCTACCTATTTATACCAGCCCCTGGATACTTCCACTGCATGCATCCGATGAAGTGGGTATTAGCCCACGAAAGCTTATGCTTTAATATTTTTAGTTAGTCTTTAAGGTACCACAGGACTCTTTGTCACTTCAAGAATTCTTGGTTGCTGTAGCTTAAATGCAGATCTTGAATTGAGCAAGTGTAGCTAATTATTTCATACACCTACTTCTCACTGTTGCCAGTTGAAAAGTAGGTAAGTTAAAAAAAATGGGTTCCACTGCAGCAGCCAGGCGTGGACAGAAATTGAACAGAAAATGTATCATTTCTATGCAGCACTGAACCCCTTTCACATCTACTTTTAGCTGGCACGTTTCTGACTGCCTTGATTTTGTTGGAATCTGCTTTCAGTCCCCTCAGGCTATCTGAGTTGAGTTTTATGGATTGAGTTTTATGTTCTTGCCCCTGCATCACTGTAGGAAAGATTGTCATTTTCTTTCATTGTCTCATTCAGCTTCTGTTTCATTGATCTCTTCACCTACAATGAGGATATCATCTGCAATTATTCTGTTCCCTAGAATATGTCTCTGGTGCTGGGCTTATGCATATCGGCATGCACAACCATGTGTAATGACCAACTGATGCTGCAAACCTTGTCAGCATGCCGAACTCTTCATCCAGGCTTATGTGCCAAAACCTGTTCCTCACATCACAGACTGTGGAAATTCTGGCTTTGGAAAGTTCTGGCTATGTGTCATAAACTGGGGCAGTGGATAGTGGTATCTTTTCAATGCCCAGTTCAGTAGCTTTGGGTCTATGAAAATGTCTAATTTACCTGATGGCTTCTTTACCACCAGTATGCTGCTTATCCAGGTGCTCTGCAGGTGTTCTGATACCCATGTTCTTCAGACTTTTCAGCTCTTTGAGTACTGTATTACACAGTGCCACTGGAATTTTCCTTTGTGAAAAGCACACAGGTTCTACTGTGGGGTCTACTTCCACTCACAGTTTTTTCTCTGAGTCATCCATTGCCTTTGTAACCATCTCTCTTATGCTTTTAAGCCTCCATACTCCCTGGGGCTCCCCATTTTGTTTCTTGCCCTGAAGCTATAAAATTCTGATGCTGCACCCTAATAAAATGCAGAGTTTATATGGCTGTTCTCCTCAAGAGGTCATTGGTGCTTACCATCTACCACCAATAGCTTCAGTTTGTACTGTCTGTTATTTTTGGGGTTAGTTACCATGAGATCACATTTTCCTATGGATGGCTTTATGCTCTCATTATACATAATTAGATTGTGTCCATTCTTTGTAATGGGTGTGTTCAAGTCCAATTCACATTGCAGGAGCCCATGCTATCCAGCTGATATTGCACAGAACATTTCCCTGTTAACATAGTTGCATGCATAGAGGTTGGTATTGTGCCTTGTTGCCTGATATGTTCTCCTACACCAGGAGAGAGTTGTGATGTCATCACTGCTGTCTGTTGTGCTAGTCCCTTCCTGTACAAGCCTAAGTGAATCTTTCCTGGAACTTTTTATGCTCTTGCACACACTGCTAAAATAGTTCAACTTGCCACATTCTTTGCAATCCTCCTATAGTGTGGGTCACTTATTTATCCACTCATGCAGTCTCCCATAGTAAATGCATCTCACTATGGAAATGGAACCCTGACCACCTGTTGTCTTTTGCTATTGTGTCACTGAATTTGGTTCTGGGGTGTTTTGCCTCATAGGGTTTCCATCTTTTATCTTGAGGCTTCCACTACACACACCATATCTAAGTATCTGGCTAATATGTGATTACCTTCCTAGAGCAGCCCCTCCCACAGATGGTGACCGTAAGTGCTACAAACTATCCTGTCCTGAATCAGGAAGTCTGTCTAATCCCCAAAATTGCATGAGCAACATAGGGGTCTTCTCCTCCCCTTCAGATAGGTCTCTAGTGAAAATCCTGAGTTGCTCCATAGTTTCATTCTGCTTTGGGGAGCAATAGGTCCCCAGAGCTCCTAGGACTGCTGTGAGACTCGAGGCAGGGGTGAGCTTCAGAATAGTGCAGACCTCTTTGCCTTGTTCCCCGGTAAGGAAAAGTAGTAATTGTACTTTTCTGCTGTCATCATCCTCCTGCATGGCCAGATCTGTGTACTGCTCAAACACCTCACTCCTGATTTTATAGGGACACTCCTGATTTAGGGGTCTTTTTCTTATATAGGCTCCTATTACCCCCCACTCTCTGTCCTCATTTTTCACTTGCTGTCTGATCACCCTGCTCCAGGGATTGGCAACGTTGGCATGCAGGACCTCAGGGTAAGCACCCTTAGCGGGCCCCGCCGCTTTGTTTACCTGCCTTTTCGCTGACCGCAGCTCCCACTGGCTGTGGTTCGCCATCCCGGTCCAATGGGGGCTGCGGGAAATGGTGGCCAGCACCGTGTCGCTTCCCGCAGCCCCCGTTGGATCGGAACGGCAAACTGCGGCCAGTAGGAGCTGCAGTCAGTGAAACGGCAGGTAAACAAAGCAGGGGAGCCCGCTAAGGGTGCTTTCTCTGCAGTCCCACGTGCCAATGCTGCCGATCCCTGCCCTACTCCCTCCACCAGATCCATCACTGGGTTATGCTTGTGTCTGAAATATCCAGGGCTCTAGGGGGCTCTAGACTGAGTTTCATGACTTACACTGCCAGCTGCTGCACTTCAGAAAACTCACAGCTCCCAGGCGCCACCATGGTTCATTAGCACATAGTGAAGCTGAAAGCAGGTTATATTGAACAAGTGGAACTTTATTAAACCCTGTGTACTGCTCTCTCCATGGGGCTGAGGTGCTTCCAGCCTAACACTATCCCTGGTTTTCCATGTCCCATCAAGAACAGTTTTTCCAGGGAACGTGGGCCCTCTGATTCCAGTGGTATACCTCTGACCCTCCAACAATACCAGCATCTATATCTCCTTTAGCTCCTTCTCATACAATCATCTCTTCATTTTTTTTCCATGCTACCCTGTACGCCTGGAACATATTTGCCAAGCTTCCACCTACTCTTCACTGCAGTTCTTTCTAAAGACTCACTTTACCATGGAGCCTATAAGAAGTGAACTAATTAATATATTCCTTTAAAAAAATGCTTTAACTGCTCTCTTGGGTCCTAATGCAGCAGAGTACTTAAACATATACATAGCTGTAAGTACATGAATCATCTCATTGAAATTAATGGTCTTGGGTTTTGACCATTGAAGTCAATGGGATTAGTAATATTCTGAAAGCTATGCCCAAATGGATTGGGATTTATGATATACACTGTATTCAGTCTCCACAGGGTTTTATTTATGTAGCTAAGAGCATCAATATCTTGTTCTTCCCTTTTTTCCCATTTGTGCCTTTTCTTATCCAAATTCTAGATTTGTTTTTAAGCCTCGTGGGGCAGGAACTTGATTGCATATTTACCTTATGAAGTACCTAGCACACCTTTGGGTGTTGTGCAAATAATAATAAAAATGTCAACAGCCATTTATCCTGATATGGCACTGAAAAGGTTTTGAAATCTCAACATTTTTATGGGACAGGAAAATGGTTTCTAGTATGAGTATATTGCAGTATATTTGCTAGTGAGTGAATGTGTTTCTTGCGTTTAACACTGAACATTACAAGAATGGAGACTAAATCACTTTGTGTCAGGATGATATGAGTAAACTGAAGGTCACTTTGAGCATACTTTAGCATGCCTTGTAGGCAATACTGATAAGGAAAAAGACAAAAGGGCAAAGACAAAATTAACTTTTAATTTCCCACCAAAGATACAACTGACAGAAATAGGGATATGAGTGGAATCTCATGGAACATACAGTACAGGATTGTATATTAAACATCGTATCTGATTTAGCTCATCACACATACCAACCATGTAACTATATATTTATATACATACCCCACCACTGATAAATTTTAGTGACACATTTTTATATTTAATTTCAGTCCAATATCTTTCTATCCTAAATTAGATGAACAAATCTGATATATTAATCTTCTTTTGAGAATGCTTCAGTAATTACTTACAAAGTTATTTACATGCTGATATAAGGCATTATACATAAAGAACTGCAACTTTCTCCTCCTCAAAGGTATTAGGTACCTAATGTGCTATACCTTATACAGTAATGTAGTTTTGTTGTTCTGTATGATCACCAGATACATTACTGAAAAAGAACTTGATTTTTTTATCTGATTTATTTTATGGAACTAGATAAAATGCAGCTAGTGTGTGGTATACAGACAGCCTGATACGGGTATGGTATATGCTATTTTATAAGCAATAAAACAAAATAATGTAATGGCATACACAGAGTACATCCATCCCTTAGGTGTATTGTGAGACAGAGGTCATATGACAAGTGCTTTTGACCACCCACATAGTTTCAGTCTCTAACATCTAGCATAATAGAGTCCTGGTTCGCGGTAGAGTTCTTGTAACTTGTAGTGGTATTGTTACTACAACATTACCTGTGCCTTTTAAAATGCAATATTGGTTAATGAAATGTTATTAGTTATATTTTTTAAAGAAACTACTAATGCACCCCCACACTGGGGATTATATTAGTGTCAGAAACTTTATCAAGTCAAATTCTTTCTTCCAAATGCATATTGCATGGGTCTAAGAACAGAGACAAAGAAACACTTCAATTGCATAGTCACTGCAAATGACATTGGCTTTACCCATAGAAACAGAAAGAAAGAAAACAAGTTCCTAAAAAAACTTCCAAGCTTAGAATCAACATAAATATTTGTCTCTGGTCTTCAGAGGACACTCAGGTATAAGAATCTGGAAAGCTATAGGAAGCTACTTCATTTGTCAAAAAGCTTTTTAAAGAAAATGTTAGTATCTGAATGGATAGCTCTGGAGAATGAAGCATTTTATCTGTTCATTAAATGGGTAACATGCAGGAAGAGGCAATGCAAGTCTTTCCTTGCCTTCAACCCTGACCTGGAGGTCTGGTAACACTTTTAAGTGTCAGAGGGTCATTCTGCATGCCTATTCAGTTCTTGGCCTCTCTGTTGAGACTACTAGTAGGTGTGACAAAGCTCCAAGTCTGTACTTGTGGGTCCTGCGCTTCCTGGCAGATTTAGGGGCCTCAAAAACTCATCTAGGCCCCAGAGTGACCTCCCTTTCTCAGTATAATTGGCAAGAGTCACCGCCTAGTAAGTTACCTTCATCACAGGCCAGTATGGAAAACGGAAAAGGGGGGAGCCCGGGCCCGCCCTCTACTCCGGACTCCAGCCCAGGGACCCTAATAGTATCAGCTAAGATGGCTGACCTTTTAGGCACAAAACACAATACAGTTCCCTGGGCTACTTCCCCACAGCAGTCCCCACTTCTTCAAACTCCACTTCACCCTTACCTCAGGGCCTCCTTCCTTCAGTATGATATGTTGTCCACCACTCAGTCTCACCAACAGCATAACTTCCTTCCACAGCTCCTGACACCCACAGCCCACCTGACTAACTGGGAGATTTATCTGGTTTCAGCCAGTCCCTGATTGGCTACAGGTGTCCCAATTAGGCTAGCTGTTTCTACTCCTTTCTAGAAGGTTCTTAATTGGCCCCAGGTGTCTTGATTGGCCTGGAGTAGCCTTTGTTTGGCTATCCAGGGAACAGGGACCTGCACATCCTCAGACTAATATACCTGCCTTCCAGCACTCTCCTATATCCTTCTGGTCTGACTCCGTCACATAGGATATCAGTTGTAACGATGGTTTTTGTGATGTGGACTGAGACTACCAACGCGTTACACACTTCAGGCCCCTGAACAGCAATGAGATTATGACAAACTCTAGACACTATATAAATGCAATGGCTTTGGAGCACTAAGAAGGGGTTTGCCATGATTGTGTCTATGGCGTTGTGTTCTGATTCCACTATTAGCAGGCGGCCAGAAATATACTAGTGGAATTGCTCCATTCCAAATACCACAGCCAAAAACTTCCCCCCGCCCTCCCACGTATTTAGGCATACTTCTCTTCAGCCTCTGACAGCTCTGCTAGCATCAAACTATTGACTGGCTGTGAGACAGCTGCTTTCCCTGAGTTTTATGTTTTTAATTGATGAAAAATTATCCAAGAATATAAAACTGTCCATGCAGAAAGTAGCATTTATCTGTTTAAACCTTAATGCAAATGGTGTGGAGGCATCTCAAAGTACCTTTAATACATAAGCCACTGTTAAATATTCTTATGTCAAAGGTGGTTAAAATGCAATTTATTGAATTATCAAGATGGGTACTTGATAAAAATCTTTCCATGAAAGGATTAAACTCAAGGTTTTTGCAAAATACTCTTACGGGATCTGATATAAGGCGTGAGCTATGTGGGAACAATGACTTTGTGAAGCCTCTGGAACACAAAGGGCTGGACTGTGCTTTAAAGCAAAGCTCTTTGTAGCGGGCAAATGCAGAGCCACTCAGAGCCCCAGTGGATTCTCTTGGAGGAATTGTTGTGTCTCAGGAATGGTGCCTAATAGCTTCCAAGCATTCAGGAGGAGTACTCAGGCAGAGCCATCTTTTACAATAGTTCAGCCTGCTCCTGCTGGAGCTTCTGGCCTATTCCATGGGCTGTGGTGGAAGGTGCATTTCCCAACAACTCCCTTCCCCCTTGCGGCAACATGCACAATTGAAAGTGTTTTGAGGAAGCAATCCCTGCCCTTTCTGTGACCGTGAGCAGCCTCTACACAGTACATGCAACATAGGGGAGACTCTTCACACCACTCCCCGTGATGCATGCTTTATAAGAGGGCACTACGTCTAAGATTGACTAGACATGACGTGCTGGCAGACATTAGCTTCCACTGTGAAACAATGCACGGAACTGTGTGTTCTAGCTGGAGTTCTGAAAGTGGCACTGTTTGCCTGAAGCGTTGTTAATAATTGAAACCATTGTTTTATGTAAAGAAGAATTGTATGACACAGTATTAAGGAATTATTCTGCAGGATGCTCATAGGACAAGAATATCCTGAGTATTTGCATCATTCATTCCTCTCTCTAACTCAACCAGACCACTCTGGAGGGAGGACAATAACTTCCTTGCACAATAGCTGTAGTTCCAGTACATATACAAACACATTCTCAAGGAGTAAAGGTTGGCTAGCACAGCAATGAAAACTCAGAAGCCCTTGTTACCATAGAAGAATTCTTGAGATCACTATTAATTGAAGAAAGTAAAGCTTGCCAGAACATTCTGCTCAAAAAGGTTTTGTCTAGTAATGAATAGTGGGTATGATTATGCTCTCTCCTTCACCCCCACGCCCTCAAAGCAGTGTAACTCCAGTAACTTCTGCTGTACCAGAGCATAAATGAGAACAAATTCAGACCTGCTATTTCCATGTTGGAAATTTAAATTAATTTAAAAAACTCACTTCTTAAATACAAAGGAATACACAGTCCCTAAAGTGAAAAAATACACGAAGCCTTCAAGTTCTGAAAACTTTGAAAAATTGTCTTCTGCCATTTTGCATGGAAACAAAATGTAACTTTATCTATTCAGGCCTTGGACGTGTAGAACTAGATCCTCTTCTTTTAGCTTTCAACCGGTGGAAAGACTAGACCAGTCAACTAACAGTGATGTCCATCTGTTGACTAGACATCCTAGGGCAGATCTTCAGCTAGTATAAATCAACCTTGCTCCATTGGCTTTAATAAAATTCTGTTCATCTGCACAATATAAAGATTTTGTTGATTCAATATGTGTGCCTCTTGCTTAAAGCAATAACTGAAACTAAAGACAGGACCCTCGAGGTCTGAAGGCAGCAGTTCTGTCAGCCAGGAAAGCTAGAGGTGAGCCTTCCTTTGAATAATTTAGAGAAAACTGTGCTAATCATATAATAGCTGGAAGTTGTTCATTTTAATATTGCATGCTGATATATGACTCTATTTCCTAGTGTATTCTATAAATCAGATGTTGCTCTTGAGCAAAACCTATCAAAATATGAGAGAAAAAATCCCCCCACGCCAAAAATTGCCATTTGAAATTGCAATTAAAATATTTCCCAGTCCTCTTTTACACATGAAGAACTGCAGCATATGAAAATTGACAAGAACTGAATATACAAAGAACATGGTAATATGTGCCTCCCATGTTAAGATCAGATCAAGTCCATAGCGTTAAACCACTTTTTATAACAACTCAATTTTTTTAAGTCATTCCACCATAATTTTTAAACAATCTCCAGAATGCTGTAAGTTAGCTGTTAAATATAACACTGCTGTAAAATTATTGTTGCAAATAAGTGATTTTTTAAGCATGGCATTTGAGAAATAATATAATTGCTTAGCAGATGTTTGAAACTGCTTTTCAGCATCATGTGTTCATTACTAGCAATAGGCCAAGCTAACAATGGGAATTACTTAAGTGGAAGAGTAACTACCATCTTGCATTTAATCTATGTCTTAATGCCATTGTTTTCTCTTTTTCTCCAAGTAACGTGCCTTGCAGGATGCACCTGTATAATTAATTTCCATGGAAATGAAACTTGTTAGGAGTTTTTTTTCCCTGGTGTGTAAACATTAGAGTTGCCTCGAGAGATTAGGCTGAATTCTGACATAAATGGTTTACCTTTCCTGACCTCTGGGTGGGGGAAATGAGGGTCAAATTGGGATTTAGTTCTTCTCCCCTGCCCCTTTTCCTTACTTTCTTAAATAATCCTGAAGGTGCATGTCTTAGTTATGAGCTCAATGAGCCCTTAAAGGCACAGTGCTCCACTGGCTGGTGTGGACACGGAATAGAGTCATGGGTTGGTTACCTCCTTTTGGGGCATTTTGTGCCACCCAGTCCTAGGTGTGTGTGTGAGAGAGCAAGAAATTCAACCTTATGTAGAATCCATGCACCATATAAGTCCCACTTCAGCCCTATACTGAGGTCTTAAGCAGTGCATAGGCCCTGCACTGGTCCCTGAAAAGGGTTAAATATCACCTCAAAGTCTTGATTCATGAGCAAAAAGTTTGGCTTCTAAACCATGGCTAAGATTTTGGCTCACACAAAGTTTTGAGAAATCTTGGGGGGAAGAATCAGGTATAGAAGTTTAATACAATTCACAAGCAGCTTTGACCTCTCTGACTAGCATAACTCAGCAGATGACTACAGGTCTGGTTGACCTTGGCAGCAGTACAGGGTCATATTTTGACATGGCTGAACTGTTCTTGAACAATTTCTCCAGTGCACTGGGTACAAACAGTCTTTTCTTCAGCATCAGGCATGCATGTCTTATCTTTCTACCTATTCTTTTTTTAAAGAACCATAGTTATTGTAAGACATGCAAGGAAAAACCCACTCCCTGTTCATATTGTTTGTTCTCCCGTGCCTCTACTGTTCTATATAAAACAATAATGCTCCATAGATGCTTGTTTTTACTCATTTTTTGCTTGGTTAGTTTTAAAGGTGTCCCCTTCATGTCTTTAGCACTACAAAATAGAGCATTAGGGCCTGATCCTGTGCTATTGGCATCGATGGATGGTTTGCAGTTGATTGAACTCAGTGGGAGAAGGATTTTTGTAGTCAACAGAGAATATTAATGCATGCTGCACTTTTAAAACAGCAGTACATCTTTTGGGAGTGATGATGGGGTGAATGAGAAAGGAGCCTTTTAACCTTCACAACAGTAGGACTAGGTTGTTTCCTTGTTTTTTCTCTCAAAGTTCAAAACTGTTGCGAAGGCAGTAGTTTTTCAGGCATCAATGTGAAGAGCCAAATCAATTTTCTTTGCATGAATTCGGGCAATATCAGTGCCCTACTCTCCAGCAAAGGCAAAATACCAAGTCAGTCGGATGTCAAACATAAATACTTTTCCTATTCTGTCAATGAAACACCAGCGATCACATGTAAAACCTGGAAAATGATCCATGCCAGTGTGCATATTTTTTAACAAGATTACTATTTTTAAGGGCAACGCAGGGCACCACATACACATGAAGACTATATCTGGGGACGAAAGGCAGGATTATTAATTATAAATAAGCGGATCAGAGCATGACACATTGCCTTGCCTATTTTTCACCCACATTCCCATTTCACAGATATTTTTGTGTGAAGCAGACAAATTTCAGATATTAAGCAGCCAAAAAGCATTATATCACAAGGCTTTTTACAACTTTATTGCTCCCTCTTCTGAAGTATTCCCTGATTTTGTCCTTGTCGTTATTTTTAAGCTTCATAGCTAATTCCTGTGTCAGAGAGATAAAAAACGCATGTGTTACATGTATTTTAACTGTGCCAATTTAGGCCATGATTTAACAGTGTGTAATGTTACTTTTAATAATGATATTTGTGTAAGTCATCTATTTCTAGTCTAGAACATTAATCTTACATAATAAATTTGCCAGTATAATTCTATTAAGATCTCCATATTAAATTAAATGAAACCACTACGTAATGAATAATGTAATGTACTATGAAGCATAGTGGAAAGCATCCATGTTCTCACAGGCCCTGCAGACCAGGCATTCTGCACACAATTCCAACTGAAATAATCGGGAGTCAGGAGTAAAGAATGGCAAATCAGAACAAGTTCAAAAGTTTAATCCACATTTTTCTAAATTACCCCAAATTTTCTGTAATCTTACCAAGCTGCTGCCATCACCTCTCCTCAGGCTTGAGCTTCTCCCTGATATCTGAGTCTGCCCCCTGCAGTAGTGAAGGAGTGTGTGGTTTTCTAGTCCCCTATGATACATTCAGGATCTGGCTGGAAGTCTCCTTGTGTTCTTTTGTGGTCGTGGAAACCCCAGTAGATCAGCTAGCATCTAAATCCCAGATCTCCTACGGGGAATGTGACTGTCTACACAGGGTTACATTACTCTCATTAAGAAATATGTACGTATCTCCGAGGGCAGAATTTGGCCCATAGAGTTAACATGAAACTACATCT
The DNA here is from genome assembly GCA_007922305.1 of Dermatemys mawii. Lineage (NCBI taxonomy): Eukaryota > Metazoa > Chordata > Testudines > Dermatemydidae > Dermatemys > Dermatemys mawii. Next base: position 5,206,188 of record ML677351.1, read on the forward strand.
CTTTATTGTTTTCTAATAAAACAGTCTCTTTGGCTCAGATCCTGCAAAGAGTTACTCATGTGCTTATTTTTACATCGTGGGAGTAATCTTGTTTATTTCAATGGGCAAACAGTACTTAAATGTAAGTCTTTTCAGGATTGTGGCATTTGTTTGTGTAAACATTTCAATTCAATAAGTCAGAGTGTAAATATAAAATAGATTCAAGTAAATAGCCAGTTACACAATCCTTCTGCTTGGGGAGAAAAATGAAGGAACAGTTTCACTAATGTTTAAAATGAGGCTTGAAAATACTTCTGCAATCTGGAGATTTTGGAAAATCAGTATTAGGATTTGATTTAAAATGTCAAGTTAGTTGATTATAAGAGTTTCTAGGTCTTAACTCACCAGTGGCCAGAACAAATAGAAAACACAGGAGAATGAAATATTTCCATTCAATGTAAGTAATTAAGGGCTGGAATTTTGCAGAAGCAGAGGCACAACAGAGGTGTCTTGTTGAACACACATATGGTAGCAGAGGAAGAAGGCAAGGATGACAGTATTAGGAACACACATCTGAGTATGTTTTCTAAGTGTCTCTTTTTAAATGAGTATAAATTATGTTGGTGTGTAAAGCCTGTGGGAAGGGAGTTGTGCTTGATCAGATTGTGTGAGGCCCATTATAGAATGGCTTCTCTCCTGCCAACTTTAGCAAGAGCTTAGGAGAAGTTATAATTGGGTAGGGAAATTGAGGTAATGGATGCAGGAATGGGGGGAGATTTTTCCAAATGGAAAACTTTAAGTTCACGATGTTCTATAGTTAGAGCATTTGAAGCTTTAAAAAACAGATCAGGTTTTTATTCTAATATGGATACGAGCCTGAACCTTCTTCATTCCATTACTATAGTTTTCACCCTGGGTAGCGCCACTGAATTCACTTTGTGTTACACTGGCATAAAACTGTGGTAGAGAAGTGGAGAACTGGGCCTTCTGCCTTTCTCTGTTTCCCTTTGATGCCTTCCCTCCTCCACTGAACTCCGTCATCTCTCATATGAGGGAAATCTAAAGCCCTCATCAGTGTATTCCTTCCTCCTGTATCCCCCCATTCTGAAACCATGGAACATGTTTTCATGCATCCCTTCCATATATCCCAAGTTCCTTAACAGGTAGGCCTGTTACTCAGTGGGGGTGGAGGGGAACAAAACAGAAAATGTGGAAATGTCAGAGGTGCTAAATGACTTTTTTGCTTCAGTTTTCACCAAAAAGGTTAGTAGCGATTGGTTGTCTAACTTAATGAATGCCATTCAAAATGACATAGGATCGGAGGCTAAAATAGTGAAAGAACAAGTTAAAAATTACTTAGACAAGTCAGATATCTTCAAGTTACCAGGGCCTGATGATATACCTCCTAGAATACTCAAGGAACTGACTGAGGAGATATGTGAGCCATTAGTGATTCTCTTTGAAAAGTCATGGAAGACAGGAGAGATTCCAAAGGACTGGAAAAGGGCAAATTCAGTGCCAGTCTTTAAAAAGGGGAATGAGAACAGCCCGGGGAATTACAGACTCTCGTCTTAACTTCAGTACCCAAAAGATAATGGAGCAAATAATTAAGCAATTAATTTGAAGACACCTAGAAGATAATAAGGTGATAAGTAACATTCAGCATGCATTTGTCAAGAACAAATTATGTCAAACTAACCTAATAGTGTTCTTGAATAGGGTAACAAGCCTTGTGGATAGGGCGAAGTGGTAGACGTGGTATATCGTGACTTTGGTAAGGCTTTTGATACTGTCTCAGATGACCTCCTCATAAACAAACTAAGAAAATACAACCTAGAAAGAGTTACTACAAGGTGGGTGCATAACTGACTGGAAAACTGTTCGCAGAGAGTAGTTATCAGTGGTTCACAGTCAAGCTGGAAGGGCATATTGAGTGTGATCCCAGAGGGATCAGTTCTGCGTCTAGTTCTGTTCAATATCTTCATCAATGGTTTAGCTAATGGCAGAGAGAGTACACTTAAAAAGTTTGCAGAGGATACCAGCTACGAGGATAAGATTAAAATTCAAAATGATCTAGACAAACTGGAGAAATGGTCTGATATAAATAGAATGAAATTCAATAAGGACAAATGTGAAGTATTACACGTCGGAGTATCCAGTTGTGGGCACCACATTCCAGGAACGATGTGGACAAATTTGAGAAAGTCCAGAGAAGAGCAACAAAAATGAGGGAAGATTGAAAAAATTGGGTTTGTTTAGTCTGGAGAAGTGAAGACTGAGAGGGAACATAATGACAGTTATTAAGTATATAAAAGGTTGTTAGAATGAATAGGGAAGAAAATTGTTCTCCTTAACCTCTGAGGATAGGACAAGAAGCAATCGGCTTAAATTGTAGCAAAGGTGGTTTAGGATGGACATTAGGAAAAACTTCCTGTGAGGATGGTTAAGCACTGCAATAAATTGCCTAGTGAGGTAGTGAAATCTCCATAATGGAGATTTTGAAAAGCAGGCCTGTCAAGGATGGTCTAGATAATATTTAGTCCTGACATGAGTGAAGGGACTGGAGTAGGTGGTCTCTTGAGGTCCCTTCCAGTCCTATGATTCAATGATACCCTGCCTATGTTGCTCCTACTCTGTTTCCCTGTTCTCCTTACACTCTCATAATATTTTCTGGATCCTTGCCGCCGCCACCGCCTTCTTCTTCTTCTTCTTCCTTTTTATGTCCATCAGCTCAATAGTGACAATGGGGATAAATTAAATCTTTCTCCCACTTTCTGTCTTGTATCAGCTTCATGACTTCATTTATCCTTAATCCTTTTTGGTCTGTTAGTCTTTACCATGTATATACAACACATCCATGGCCTTTCTCTATTTCTAGTTCCTTGTGCTCTGGTATGTGATGCCATTTATGGTAACCTTTCTGAGTCCATTTTTGACACCTGTCTAAACTGTCACAGTTGTCTTTCTTGAATCTTCTGTAACAGGGTTATTTTTTGATCCAGCTGTTTTCTTTTCACTTCATTTTTTATTTTCTGCAGTCTTGAAACATTCAGTATTCCCCTCAGACAGTTCATTTCTTCAGTCAGTATTTTTTATTCCTGGACTCCTGCTTCTCTGTGTTTCCTACTATGTCCTCTTAGCCCTGTCTCTTCTGACTTTGGTCAGCAGCTACTGAAGCAAGCCAGAAGTCAGCAACAGGTACATTTTTCTATTTTTAAATGTTCATATTATACAGATTTTTATACTATAGATTTCTTAGGCCAAGTCTACACAACAGACCGATAGGGTGTGAAAAATCCATATCACTGAGCAACGTAGTTATTTCAATCTCACCCCCAGGATGGACAGTGCTATGTCAACGGGAGAGCTTCTCCTCTTGACGTAACTACCACTTCTTGGGGAGGTGCATTAACTATGCCGATGAGAGAATCTATCCCACTGGCGTAGTAGCATCTTCATGAAAGCACTACAGTGGTGCAATTGCCCTGCTGTAGTGCTGTACATGAAGACAAGCCCTTAATAATCCCCTATTAATTCTGATCTTCCCATGCACATTCTCGTGGCAAGCACCCCCTTCCTAACAAACAAAATATCTAATGTGCTGAAAGGCATGTCTCATAAAGACCGAGAAAACAAACCACGTTTAGATTCCACAGGCCATGCTCTACTGGAAATACAATGAGCCAAAAGCAGGGGCATTTTTAAAAAAATGAACAACTGGGACAGTTTTGAAAAATTTTAAATTCCTTTCCTGAATTTTATCAAACCTCCTAGTAGAGCCTACTCACAGGAGCATAACATAACAGGACCCAGACTGGTTATGGCCTGTTGGAACCACAACAATATAATGTTAAATAGTAATAAAGAATGAGATGTAGTACACACAATTCAAGGAGGAATTTTTGAGAGGAGGGATTGGAGGAGGGAGGAAGAGAGGGAGGGAGCATAATATGGGGCTTGTAATGGGATGCTAACTTCGGTTTTAACTGTGGAATGGATTCTGCTGTTCCATTATAGTCCTCTAAAAAACGCTGTCACCTAATTGAGCAAAACTCCAGTCGAGTTTTGCTTGATTAACAGATATAGACTTTGGCTCAATATCATTATGACGAGAGATGCTACAGCATTTAGGGCCAATCTAGGCAACATTGAACTCCACAGCAGTTGGCCCACAGATGTTCCCCAACCACAGTGGTTGCTCTCTATTTGGGGAGGCAAGTATCTCCTCGAGCAGCTGCAGAATGTCGCATTAGGCATTCTGAAGAGTGAAAACATAGACTGGCAGGCTTATATGGCAATTGAGCTACTGGGAATGATGGTTAGGAGATTCAATGACTGTAACATTTCCCTCCCTTTCAACAGAGCTGCAGTTTCACTGTCAAGGAGGTTTTGTTGTTGGCTGCTTTATTTTTTATTTGAGTGGGATATTTGTGGGATTTGTGCATAAAAGTTATATGATATTTTGCACTGGATAAGGCCCTATGTGCATCTGTCTAGATGACAAAAGAAACTGCTTTTTTAAAATTGAGTTAGCTCGCAGGATTTCAGACACCCCTTACTAGCTAGTGCACATGCAGTTTAAACTCATTAAAACGTGATCTGCTAACATGATTGTAAAGGTATTATATTGAGTCTATACTAGGTGCTATGGAGCGTTTAAAATAATGTTCCTTTAGACAGATCCTGTGTGTTTCACAATAATTAATACAAATAGATATCTTTCTAATCACACCATACAATTTAAAATTCTGCCTCAGAAATATGCTGCATGGAAAAGCTATAGTATTAATTCATGATTAAGGCTAAGTTTTAGTCATGGATATTTTTAGTAAAAGTCACGGATAGGTTATGGACAGTACACAGAAATTCATGGCCTGTGTCCTGTCCATGACTTTTACTATATTCCTGACTAAAACTTGGGGTGGGGCTGCCCGAGGTGCCGCCCGAGGTGCCATAAGTGTTTAGGGAGGGCAGCCCGGGTGCTGTGGGAGGATGGGTGGTAGCATGTGGCCTGGGACCCCCACTGGTGTTGGGGGAGGGTGGCGCTGGCATGTCCACCCGGCTCCCTGCCTGTCTCCATGTCTCCCATGCCAGCAGCAGCTGAGTTTGGGTGTGGGGGGAGTCAGGAGATTGAGCCATGTGATGGAGTGAGGCAGTCTCTGGATGGCACTTACCTGGGAGGCTCCCTGGAAGCAGCAACATCCCCCTCACTCAGCTCCTAGGCAGAGACATGGCCAGACAGCTCTGCATCCTGCCTCTTCCCAGAGCTCTGGCCTCACAACTCCCATTGGCTGGGCACCACAGCCAATTGGAGCTGCAGAGGCAGTGCCTGCAGGTGGAGGCAGTGCACAGAGCTGCCTGGACAAGCCTTCGCCTAGGAGCTGAGTGAGGGGGATGTGGCCACTTCCAGGGAGCCCCCAGATAAGCACTGCCCAGAGCCCGCCTCACCCCGTCCCAGGCCCCAGGCCCCTGCCCCCTCACACACCCAAACTTTGCTGTTGGGGCGGGGGAGCACAGTCGCCCAAGACTGTCCCAGCAGCAGCCAGTGTGACTGGCATAGGGGCTGCCAGAGCTGCCCCTGAGCCAGTGCATGGGCCTCTGCAAAAGTCACTGGGGTCACGGAATATCACGGAATCTGTGACTTCTGGGACCTCCATGGCAAACTTGCAGCATTATTCAGGATGTTGTTATCATGCACAATAGTCACTTGGTATTATGCAGAACATATTCTGTGATCAGAGCTAACCTTCTAAAAGTGTAAATACTGTGATGCACTTGGATAATGAGCCCCAGCCATCTTTGCTTGCACAGGAACTCGTGAAACTTTTCTTTGTCTTGAAAAATCAAAGCAGAAATGTTGTTCATGCAAAGAAGCAGGTACTGCATAGAACGGCTATAAAAACAACCCCACAACTCCTACTTAGATTCTGAATTTCAACAAAAGGTAGGTTTTAAATCCATCTTATTAGTGACGTGTACATGTAAGGTTTATGGGGTTTTTTAAAGAAGAGGTACAATTTATGAATTAGCTGTGCACTATCATTGTGGTTTTACTGAAGGCAGGCTGGGAAGACAGGCTGGGACATCCTATGTTATGCTTTCTCAGTATCTTAAATGTTCTGTGTCAGTGTGAAATAGTTTATGAAAAGAAATGCAAACAACATATTTGCACATTTTTTCTGCTGTTATGCCACCGTAATCTGTTATACATGCATTGTAGGCCAGATCCTGAAGTCCTTGTGCAGTGTTACCATAATCCAAACTCCCATTGATTTCATCAGTATTAGCATAGTGTGAACGAAGACTTCAGGAGTTAGCCCAGTAGAGAAGAATGGTGGTAGGATATGCAGGGCTGGTTCAGACAATGTTGCCAAACTTATATCTTCAAAGGAAACCTTGGGGCTCTATCTACCCCACCAGGGTCAAGATGAAATGCTACAGTGATGTTTACTGTTTATGTTCTAGTGTCACATTTAGTGATGCATGAGCTCCTTCATGCTGACTGAAATCTGAGGGAATAATTTTATCCCCTCGGAGGGAATTTATTTATTCCCCCTTTATTATTGTCCTGACTAGAGGACGTTGCAGATTCCCTCATCTCCTGTTTAAAATCCATTATTGCCCTCTCTTCCTCCTCAAATACAGGCTCCAATACATTTCCTGTCCTCTCACCTTCTCTTCAACCATCAGAGCATTTTGTGGGCTTTAGGGGTGGAGTGGCTAAGGTGGGATACTGAATTTTAGGACTTAAAGCAGTGGGTGGGTTGAAAACAAATGGATTTCCTGGGATTGGGGAGGCATATACATCGGTTTGATGCAATGCTGGGTTGAAGGGAAAGAGCAAAGTGGTAGGAAATATCAGAGGGGTTTTTGTTTTGTTTATTCAGTTACAAGTGTCTTAGCATATAATGGGTCAAATTAATTCTTTAAGTCATTGGAATTGCACCAGTGCTAAACTTTGCATCAAGTATTTCCAGTCTGGATGGTGACTTTTAAAAGATGTAAATTTCTTTCCTCCTTCTTGGAATCTGCCCTAAAAATGCACAAGTGCCCTCTCTCCCTCTCTCTCTAGCTAAAATTATAGACCTGTATCCCAGATATAGTAGGCCAAAATCAGAGATAAGTGTAAAAGGGAGTCTATTGGTGTACGTACATCTTCTTTTGGCTCTCTCAGGATGTATGTTACAAAAACCTAGGCTAGATCAACACTAGAAAAGGTTTGCTGGCACAGTCATACCAGTAAACCTTCCTAGCAGAGAGCAGTTTATATTGACAAAAAATGCTATTACTGGTGTAGCTTATATCAGTTTGGTGAGCAAAATAAAACATGTGGCAAAAGTATTTTTGTGCTGGTATAATCACACCTACACTAGGGTTAGAAATGTCACTAAATTTAAACACCCACAAATGACATTACTGTACTGGCATGCAGTGTAGTTGTAGCCATGTCAGTCCCAGGATACTAGAGAGACAAAGTGGGTAAGATAATACCGTTTTTTAGACCAACTTCTGTTGGTGAGAGAGACATTACTGGCAAATGTTTATAGAGCAGGGGTCCCCAAACTGGGCGGCATAGACCCTTAGAGCGGTGTAGAAGAATGCCGCGGGCGGGGAGGCATGGCAGGGCCTAGGCTAGTCCTCACAGGGGGAAGGGAGCACCACCCAGCTCCTGCTCCACACTGTCCCCAGCTCCACCCTCTCCATGGCCCTGCTGGCTACAGCTCCAACCCCGGCCTGGCCACAACTCCATTCCTGGCTCCAGGGGGCCATGGACACATTCCATTACTGATAAGGGGGAGCGTGAGAGGAAAAGTTTGGGCACCACTGTTCTAGTGTATGCCTGGCCAAATACTACACAGCAGCTAGATAATGCGTAACTTTCCCATTTCTCATCCTTTTGATTTTGGCCCACTGAGGCTAACGGGGTCTATGTTGGTATAAAAATTCTTAGGTTGAAGAGCCAAAAGAGAGTAGCACAGGAAGGAAGATAACTAACTTGAGGGTATAAGAATGCATGTAGGTTACCCCCTACTTACACTTGCATATTCTTACACTTTCTTTTGTCTGCTCAGCATGTAAATTACATCAGTTTAGACTATATTTCCTCACATAATGGCAAGCAGATAAAATAGACCTATGGAAGAGCGAGAATAAGGTACTCTTAACTTATATTCCCTTTCAACTCCCCTCTGAATTTGTTCTACTGTGTAAAGCATTGGGTTGTTTAGAAGTAATCCTCATTCTTTTTGTAAATTAAACAGAAACTGCTACTCAGCATTAAATATTGTGAGATTAGGATCTACCTAACAATATTCAATAATGTCACGTTTATTTAGTGTACTTAAAGGAAGAAAGAAAAGAAAGGGAGGGACGTAGAAATTACCGTAGTACCTTTTGTGGTATCCTTACAGTACTCCTCTACCTGCCTCCAGAGAAATTCTTTATATATACTCTGCTGCGTTTGACTTTACTGCTCTGCTTCATTGTCGAATTCTAAGAACTTTACTTCACTGAGTAAGTTGTTCATGAATTACCTGGTTACTGTTAAGTGTTGGTACAGAGTTGACGGTGGGGAGGGGAGTAGCCAGGATTTTTTGTTTGTTTTAAGGGGCTTTTTTTAAAACTATAAATCCACTTTGACATTTCTGACAGAGGAGCTACAACTGCGCCAACTGAACTGACTGACTATAATTATAATAGGACTCAGAATCATATCGGGCTTTCAAAAAATCAAGTCCATTGAAATTTCCCAATGCGTTTAAATGTTTAAAAGTTTTACCAGTGCTTGAAAGGACTCTAGAATTTAGTGATAATAAATATTGATTTATATACTGGGCCCAATCTTACATACCCATAACTGCAGAGAAATTAATTGCAGTTGTAAACAGGGCTGGCCAGAAAACAAGAATTCCATTTCATGAAAAAAACTGAGGTTTAGAAATCTGTTTATGTTCCACATCAAAACAGAAATGGAAACTTGAGAAATGTTTTGTCTGAAAAAAAATAGGGAGAGAGAAAGAGAGACATCCATTCTAGAATAGCCAATAGTGTGATGGTTAGGATGTAACTAGGATATGGAGACCCAAGTTCAAATCTCTGTTTCTAGAGCAGAGCAAGGATATGAAACAGGGCCTCCTGCATTCCAGGGGCATATCTTAATCATCAGGCCACTGGCTGCTCTGGTGCCCCTCTCTGTGCCTAGACATTCCATCTTGGCCCTGAAAAACCTCCCAGACAAAATATTTTGGTTTTGACAAAATGACCTTTTATTTATGGAAAAATGTTGTCAATATTTTTTCAAGCAGCACCAGTTCTGAATATACAAAGATGCAAGATTTCTTCCTATATAATCTGTTTTGGCTCTTTACATTAATATTATGTTGGGGTAGTGTTAAGAATTCTTTAGTTTTGAAATTCACCCCTTACAGAGGGATGGCAAAAATCCTGGATACCACATAAGTCCTTAATATAGGAGAATCAAGTGAGACTTAAGCAATGCATAGGTCTTAGAGCCCTTGTGCAGGATTGAATTTGACTCCATATGGATGTTCATTGGTATTAATTGATGTATAAAAATTAAACTGAATAAACTAAGTTGCATCTCAGGTAGTAACTGTCCAGCAACTTCTTCTTTGTTTTGAAAAGAACTTTCCAATTATCATGGATTGTTTCTAAATGTTGAGCCCAATCAAATATTCGTGCAAATCGCAATCGCTCCATATACTTTAACATTTGCTCATTTATTTCAGATGAAGATTTTGACCCATTGTCTAAAGACAAACCTTGTTATAAATGTCATGCATTTTAAATATTCATTTTAGTAGTTGGTGAATTTAGAGCAGTGGAGGGATGTATATATCTTCAGTTGGATAGCTTTGTTAATTTAAAATTAAAACTATAGCATTTTTTTCTCTGTACCAAATTCTGTTATTCCTTTTGTGCTCTTTATATGAATTGAATTGAATTGAATAAAGGGTCTGAAGTGAAGAAACATAGAAAGAAGTGTGTATATTCGTTCCAAAATTAAATGAAAATGGTCCTAACCGTGCCTGAACATGTGGCTCTGTTTAAAAAGCAGGGCACATGAAAATACAAAAACTCAGTAGGAGGCATAACACAGATTTGGCTCATCTAGAAATCCCTTTAGTTTCTTTTTCTTTCATGTGTGATACTATTATTTATAATTCTAATATTGTTTGCAGGTCTCTAACTGCAATGTTTACTCCCAGGAATTGTTTTGTGATGGCTGATTGCCCCAAATCAAGGATGGCAAGATAACCTTGCCGTCAGCTAAAATCACTTGATGTTTTTCAGCAGATGAAATACTATTATTGATAGAGTACAAAAATCAAATATTTCTCCTATTATAGCTAGGAAGTTGCATAAGGAAGGTCTAATTTTTTTTACAATAATTTGCAGTAAAAATTCTATTCTTGGTAAACTTGATTATTTTGTTCAAATTTAAACTAAAAAAATTTTCATCCTTCTTGTGGGTTTTTTTCTCCATCCCCTCAGACACACTGTTAAAATGTATTCACGGAGCCTAATGGAATAACAAGTCCCTGGAAAATGGGGATGATCTAAGGAGAGAGTAGTTTCCACTTCACTTTTTTTTAATCTTATTCAAAATTTTAATCCAAATAGATTTTACTGAACATGTAGCTAGTAGTAAGTAACCAAATAGTCTCTGCAAACTGCTAGAGGTATAATCACTTAACCACTTCTCACATATCCCTATATTCCTCAAAATATTCTGTGTATAGATTAGAGATGGCTTTGAGCCAAGTCTCTGGATCTAACACTCCTAGCTATATCATGTGGAGAATCCAAAATCCACATACAAATTGTACATCTTGACTTTCTCAAAGTCCACCTTTATGTAGCTGATGAAGATAGTACATATAGGACTAACTGTCATTACTATGGATTGCTATTATGTGTATAGAGATAATGTTGTTACACTGAAAAGACCATCTGTTCTTCCATCTATGTTCTTAAACTAGACTCATCAGGGCATTAACTGAGTGCCTCACAGAGTACAAAATTGACAATGATGATTCAAGCCCATGCACTCAGACAACAGAATCTGCATGCTCATTTGTCATGAAGAAAAATGGCATTTTCCAATTATTGCCAAATGTGGGCTGTTGCAACTTGGAACCATTGTTCTAAGCCTGTGAGATCTTGCAAGACATTATCACATTGGTAGAGCTGAGGGGAGGGGAGGCAGAAACCACTTTTCATGTCTACAAAAACTTTCAAAAGTTTGAAATTTTTTCCCATCCTGAAAGGGGCCAAAAGAGTCAAAATCTAAAATGTTTATAAACTGAAAATCTGAAATTATATATATGTTGTTTCAAGTGAAAGGAAACTTTTCATATTTTAAAATTTTTCATTTTTATTTTTAAAAGGCTTTTATTTTACTATTATCAGTTTAATTTTCAAAACAGTCATTTTGAACTGGAAAACTGGAATTTTTCATTTCATTTCAAGAATATTTGAAACTATTTTTAAAAAGTGAGTACAAAAATTATCAAAACTCTCTTTCCCACAAAAAGTATTTCAGATTTTAAAAAAAATGAATACAAAATTCCCAACCACCTATAATCATAACCACACTTCCTAGGAACACATAATGGAAAGCCTGAAACCAATAGGTTCATACTGGTGCTTTTCTCTCCCTTCCCTTTTTCACCTTTGTCTTGTGTTTTGGTTTATTTCTTTTCCTTTTAAGTTTGACCATGGATGGAATATCTTAGTTTGCCTGCAAATTAGAATATATATAAACATGTATAACTGAGAATATATTGTATGCACTTACTAAGTGGATTCCTTTTTGTATAGACAAAGACTAACTACATATTGATTGAAATTTGTATTTTAATAGCTGTTTTAAAATATTCTTTTAATGATTGCCTAAGATTGATATTATGGCATTAGAAAGGCAAGAGAGTGTTAAAGTATTGTTTTAAGAAATAACATGTATAAGTATGACATCATTATCTTTGGCTTGATTTGTGCTCTGGTCTATAACTTGATGGCGAACCAGTTCTTCTGTACTTTTTGGGCATTGCCGTGGTTACTGTCTTTAAAATAAATAAAAATATCAGCATTTGTGAACAGATGCAATTCCCACAGATTTCCCCTATACATCATAAAGAAGATAACTGTAGTGACCACGTGGTAATGACTGGAAAATGCTGACTTTTGAAATGAGTTCTACTTTGCATATGTTATCTGAATAATTGTTAGCATAAGCTGATGTAATGCTAGTGTGAACTGCATAAAGCTTCAAGTGTTTCATCTGGTAGGTGGCCAAAGTTCAGTGCTGTATGTGTGCAAGCTAATTTTCCAAGTGACAAAGGGTAAATTTTTTCAAAAGGGCCTATGTGTCTTTGGAGCCTCACTGAAAGTGGATGGGACTCAAGCGTCGAAATCCCTAAGGCACTTTTCAAACTGTTATCTGAAGTGCTTTGGGGTCCTTTGGATGAAAAGTACTATATAAATGTAAGATTTATTGTTACTGCTTTGTATATGTTCTGCGTTTGAGAGGAAATAAGCTATTAGTGCAAAAGTGCATGGCCTTATTAAAAAGAAAAGAAATGAATAAAGACAGGAAATGTGATTCTCCAAAGATAGTAAAATGTAAGCAATCTCTATGACTGTATCTGTGCACCCAGCATACAGCCTGACAGGACTCTCAGAGGTAAATTTCAAACAGTCTCATTGGTGTGTCATGCATGTTTATCGGCTGATGGGGTGCTGTACAATGATCCGTACTTGTCTCCTACCATCACTGTCTTTTTTATTGCTGATGAAGAAGGACCTCCCAGATAGCTGTTGCTACAGTTTCTCCTTCCATCCTACATTCTGGTCTCTGACATTATTCTTCTGTTTTGTCAGTTAACTTTTCCTCTTGCCTGAATTATTCCTAATTTCTTTTTAAAAAATGCCATGAGATTCTTTGAGGCTTTGAAGAAAAAGGCTTCTGTTTTAACTAGTTTGTCTTTTTATTTGAGTTTCCTTTGTTAGCTGTTCCTCTTTATTTTCCATTTCACTGTTCAGAATGTCAGGTGAGCACTGTTCAGAATGTCAGGTGAGCAGCCCAGAATTATACTTCAGATATGATCTGAAGCTCTATCTCATGGATGTCTTAGATCAGTGCTTCTGTTGGCCTAGGGCAAATCTTGTCACTTCTGGGTTTTAGGTCTGCTTAAGAACGTTTCCTTGAGCCTTTGGGTCCCATTGGATTTACATTAGACATTGACTGACCTACTTGTAAGTCTAACTCTAAGTCTGTGTAGGAGATGTGGAGGCAGAAATCTTCTAAAGTCATTTGAGTTCTCCAGTTAAAAAGTACACGGCTGTAGTACTCGGCAACAGTGATGCTTGCTCCAGAGCATATCGAGCTGGTTAGTCCCTCAATTGTTTTCATGTATATTCATAGATTAGAAGGCCAGAAAGGACCACTTTAATCATCTAGTCCAGGGATCGGCAACCTTTGGCCTACAGCCTGCCAGGGTAATCCCCTTTTTTCGCTGTCCCAGCCAATGGGGGCTGCGGGAAGTGGCGGCCAGCACATCCCTCAGCCCGCACCGCTTCCCGCAGTCCCATTGGCCTGGAGCAGTGAACTGCAGCCAGTGGGAACTGTGACCAGCCAAACCTGCAGATGCAGCAGGTAAACCAACTGGCCTGGCCTGCCAGGGGGCTTACCTTTGTGGGCCGCGGACTAAAGGCTGCCGATCCCTGATCTAGTCTGACCTTGTGTATAACAGAGGCTATAGAACTTTTCTGAATTAATTGCATTTGAACTACAACAAATCTTTTAGAAAAGCATCCAGTCTTGATTTTAAAATTGTCAGTGATAAAGAATCCACCACAACCCTGAGTAAATTGTTCCAATGGTCAATTATTGTCAATGTTAAAAATGTGCACCTGAATTTGTTTAGCTTCAACATCCAGCCATTGAATCATATTATATCTTTCTCTGCTACACTAAAGAGACTGTTATCAAATATTGGTTTCCCATATAGGTACTTATAAACTGTGATCAAATCACCTCTTAATCTCCTTTTTGTTAAACTAAAGGATTGTTAGCTTGAGCTCCTTGAGTCTATCATTATAAAGCATATTTTCCAGTCCTTTAATCATTCTTATGCTTCTTCTCTGAACTGTCTGCAACTTACCAAAATGCTTCTTGAATTGGTTCTAGCCACAGTATTACAGTAGCAGTGTCACATGGGTCCACACAGGGTCCTCTAGCTTCCCTTGTGGCCTGTGTGCTGGTTTCTCAAAATTAATAAAGGTTTCACACCTTCTTTTGGTGTTTTTCAGATGTTCTTTGTTTACAGTGCAGTTCCTTAGTTATTGTGCCAATAAAGTGCTCCCGTTGTCCCCCAACAGATACCTTTTCTGCCCTGGATCTACAGTCTCCAGCGTCCCGAGACAGTTTGCCCTCAGCAAGGAGACGAGACGAGACGAGACGAGACGAGACGAGACAGCCCAGCCCAGCCCAGCCTCCTGACTGAGTAGAGCTTAGAGCTTTTCTAGCCCTCGTCGCTCCAAGCCCCAGCTGTGCTCATTTAGCCCAGCCTAGTGCTGCGCGCTAGCCCTTGTTAGGGCCCGCAGCTGGGCTCCCTGCTGCTCAGTCCCAACCTCTGCCCCTGGCCCTTCTGCCCGAAAGCAGGGTTTAGCCTGCAGGGTCAGGACAATCATGGGGTTTTTACTCTATCCCTGCCACAAGCGGTAACACCAGTGCCAAATCCAGAGGTAATATAACCTCCCTGCTGCTATTAGAGATTCCCCTGTTTATACATTAAGGGATTTCATTGGCTCTATTGGCCACAGCATCACACTGGAGCTCATGTACAGCTGATTATCCACCATGACCCCTAAAATTCTTCTTTAGAGTTCCCCATTCTGTAAGTGTTGCCTACATTCTTTGTTTCTATATGTATCACTATAGAGTAAAATATTTCATCATCCTATTATATGACAATATCATCTGTTTTTCCCAAATATAGAATGCTCTCCTGGCGAATAGAAGATTTTGTGTACTTTTGGGTCCATTTTTGGGTCCATTTGGGTTCAGAAACATTAGCTAATTGTCATGATGCATCAAGTAGCATCCCTACACTTTCCAGATTGGGAAAGTAAGTGCATCTGAGCCTGGGATTAGCTATGCTCAGTCTCCAGGCATATTAATGAACACAGGTGAGCTACAGCAAAATCACTTGATTGGCAAAAGTGGAATTGGTGGAAAGTCAGTTATACTGACTTAACTCTCAGTGTAGACTGTGCTGTGTTGGTGGGAGGGCTTCTCCTGCCAATGTAGCTACAGCCTCTTGGGGAAGTGAAGTATCTACACCAATGGGAAAAGCTTTTCTGTTTGCATAGGTAGCATCTTCACTAAGTGCTGCAGCTGCACTGCTGTATGTGTAGACAAGCCCTTAGCAAACTATATCAGATTCAAGCAAAGTTTCTCACCATATGCTTTTAGCAGTCTTACTGACTGAACTTCTGAGGTCAGAACCCCTTCTCCTAAAGGTCAGTTGATGCTTCCTTTGTCACATCTGGTGCTGTGAATGCAATGGGAAGGGGAAGTGTGCCTTGGGATGTTTTAGCCTCATTTTTTATAGTGTCAGTCCTCATCTTGAAAAACATTTCCTGATGAGAATCAGGACACAGACTCTATATGGAAACATGTTCCCTGCTGCTTTTTGCTCACCTGCTTGAGTTTCATTTGCTTCCCTTCCTGTGTGATGACTTTGTTTACTGCTTAAATGCAAATTAAGTGAAAAATATATTCCATTGTTGAGACAGACCTGTGTGCCAACCTCAGTTTGGAACACGTGCTAATAACACTACTCAGTAGAATCTTAACTTCACACTGTTGCCACACACTTTTTATCAGGATACTAATGATGAGCAAATTGAGTTTTCAAATGATATCTCACAAGGCATATTTGCATAAAGGTTATTAAAATAGTGTCTGGGGTATGGACAAGGGTACATTCTGTCAGACTTTCAGGTACATTCTGTCTGACGGGTTTTGCTCTGACTACTAGACCTGACCACCCATACCCCAATCGCTGACAGTAAGACAGAAAGATTAAATAACCTGGCCAAGACCATAGAGAGTGTCAGTGTGACAGCAAAGCTTAGAAAGGAGGAGACCCTTATAATTTGTCCCATGATGATCTCGCATGGCTCTTCATGTTTTTCTGCTGCCTTGTTTCCAGAGGGAGGGATACCTGCAGCCATCAGCCCTGGAATCATTGGGTAGGGACACTGAATAACTCATAATCATTTGGAAGAATCATTTACAAATGTTCAGCTCTAGTAATTGGTTACACTTTCAATGCTCTTTCTCTCACTCTCCCTCTCTCTCAGTCCATTCAAGTAAATGGCTAATAACTTAATTTTAAAAAGAACCAAAGGAAAAAAATCCTGACATATCTAGGTCTCCCAAATCAGGGAGGCCCATGTGTGCAAGCATTGCAACTCCAAAGCTTGGTTCTGAAAGCTGTAGCACTGCTTGGTTAATGGGTATCCCAAAGGGGAGGGATTGATATGTTCAAATACAGTAAGTACAACAAGAGCTACCTACCTGGTAGATGAATGTGATTACTTAGCATTTCTTATTCTGTGTTAGTAAAATTATGGGCTGCTGCCTTTTCACAGTAATTTGTCTGTGTCTTGCCAGTCATGTAGTATTCAAGGCAATGAAAATAGGGGAGAGGGATATTGCAGAGATCCTCATTATAATGCTGACATGCAGTGAAATGCATGAATCTAAGTACAACTCTCCTGTTAGACTGGTCTTTGCCACTAATGGAAACCAGATGTATGTTGAAGGTATGTTCTCCTCTCCGATTGTACTAAAAACACCAAAAGAATATAGGAATATGTACTTTAGACTCAAAGTTCAAGAGGCAAATGTTCACTGAGGTCAATGGTGTTAAAGTAGGAATGAATTTGTCCCTAATTTTTAATTGTATAAAGCAGCAATGGGCATAAAAATTATATTAGTTTCCTAAACCACTGAGTATTATTGTTTTGCAAAGCACTATAGTTCTAAAAGCTTAGCATGGAAGGTATATAAAGCATGGACCTGACATTTCTGAACAAGTTTAATCTGATCCAAAACTAACATACTAGCAGCCAATGAACAAAAGCTTTGGCCTTCAGAACCATTGGCCATTATCTCTGAAAACTCATGGCGATCGAGGGAGGTTCCGGAGGACTGGAAAAAAGCTAATGTAGTGCCCATCTTTAAAAAAGGGAAGAAGGAGGATCCGGGGAACTACAGGCCAGTCAGCCTCACCTCAGTCCCTGGAAAAATCATGGAGCAGGTCCTCAAGGAAACAATTCTGAAGCACTTAAAGGAGAGGAAAGTGATCAGGAACAGTCAGCATGGATTCAGCAAGGGCAAATCATGCCTGACTAACTTGCCTTCTATGTTGAGATAACTGGTTCTGTGGACAAGGGGAAAGGAGTGGGTGTGATATATCTTGACTTTAGCAAAGCTTTTGATATGGTCTTCCACAGTATTCTTGCCGGCAAGTTAAAGAAATATGGGCTGGATGAATGGACTATAAGGTGGACAGAAAGGTGGCTAGATCATCAGGCTCAAGGGTAGTGATCAATGGCTCCATGTCTAGTTGGCATCCGGTATCAAGTGAAGTGCCCCAAGGCTCAGATATTTTGTTCAATATCTTCATTAATGATCTGGAGGATGGTGTGGACTGCACCCTCAGCAAGTTTTCAGATGACACTAAACTGGGAGGAGTGGTAGATACACTGGAGGGTAGGGATAGGATACAGAGGGATCTAGACAAATTAGAGGATTGGGTCAAAAGAAATCTGATGAGGTTCAACAAGGACAAATACAGAGTCCTGCACTTAGGATGGACGCATCCCATGCACTGCTACAGACTAGGGACCAAATGGCTAGGCAGCAGTTCTGAAGAAAAGAATCTAGGGGTTACAGTGGACGAGAAGCTGGATATGAGTCAACAGTGTGCCCTTGTTGCCAAGAAGGCTAACGGCATTTTGGGTTGTATAAGTAGGGGCATTTCCAGCAGATCTAGGGACGTGATCATTCCCCTCCATTCAGCATTGGTGAGGCCTCATTTGGAGTACTGTGTCCATTTGGGGCCCCACATTACAAGAAGGATGTGGTATTCAACCCTGAAATTCTATGATTCAGCGCTGATGCTTCCCTTCATGCCCTATCATCTATGTGGCTACTTAGAGCTAAATTCTACCCTTTGATGTGAAGGCAGGCACTCATCACTATGTGTCTTGTAAAATTTAGTCTCCTCTCTGTGCCATTGGATGGAACTTGAGAGATCTGGGTTGTAATTCTGACAATGCTATGGGTTGCCTATGTGATAATGGGCAAGTCACTTAATTTATCTAAGCCTCTCTGAAATAGAGATATCACTTAGCAACCTCTTAGGTGTGCTATGATCTTAAATTCATTAATGTTTGTAGGGTGGGCACTATTATGCTGATGAGCACAATTGAAATAAAGGATACAGCTACACTGCAAGTGAAGATGTGATTGTAAAATGGGTAGGCATTCACACACACCTTTAATCTAGTCAATGCAGGCATCATTAGTAGTGAAGCCATGGTGGTATACAATTTACTGTAGGCTACCCATCCCAGAAGGTCCCCAGGTTCCCTAACAGGTTTATACTGGGATAGCTAGCCCACACTGAAAAAAGTACCGGGATGTCTTCAGTACTATTGCTACCTGAATTATAATCAGACCTTGCTTCAGTGTGAAGGTATACATACCAAATCCTGCTCCCTCCTTTATGGTTGTGGATGATCTCAGATGCAGCAACATCAAGGCAATACTGCACCATGACTGAGCGAGGCTGGTCAGGATTAGCAAAGCGTGTGCAGCCTTGTATGCCAAGGAAAGTATGTTCATCTGCTGTGGAATTTAGGGGCAGGCAATTCCATATCTGGAGAAAATTCCCTTCACGCCAGCTATAATTGACTTACTAGTAGTACTGTGCAATGTGCAAATTTCTTCATACAGAGAACAATGATCTGTGACTATTAAATAATCCTTTGATTTCCAGGTAAATAATTCAGTGCCTACCTTCTCATCAGGCCTTTGTGGAACTAGATGAGGTCTCGGTGTCTCTGCCTGTTAGCATGGCTTGCATTTCAGCCATGAAAAGCAGTTTCCTACCATATTAATAATGTTATGATTGATCCACAGCTGTTACAGGACCTCTCATGTTTGTTGTTTGCACATCTCAGTTCCTAAATAATCCTTGTGGATCTTCTATAGCATTTCTTTTTGGAGGCTCATTTAAATTACCACCTTCCTGAAAATCACCCCATCCATAACAGTAAGTTTATGTCTGCAGTTCCAAGAGTCTTTTATAGTTGGACAGCAACTGCTTATTTCTACAGGTCACCCTTTATCACTTCTTTTAGGGTTCCCAACAATTCGTCTTTCTATATTTCCCCTGCAGCTCCACAGAGCCCTTAGCATAGGGATCAAGCATCACATTGCCACCAGCTTTAACTGCCGCTTCTGCCACATACCTGGGATCACCCGTAAGCTCCCTCTGCCAGCAAGAGGGGGAAGCTGGGCCCCAGTCCTAGGAGCTCTGCAAGGCTGCAGTGACAGTGAGGCAGCTCATTACCTTTGGCCACCCTGTCCCCCTGCCCCTCTGGCCCCAGCTCCTCCTGATGGATACAGTGCCGGAGATCTCCATCCCCAAGGTCCCCCCAGCTTTTTTCATAATTCAAGCACCCATGACAAGTGAGGTTTGAGAGTAGATGAGAGCTAGTAATTCTGATTATTACAACCTGGTCAAGATGGAATTTAAGGTTCTGGCCAATCCATTTATTTCCCTACATTTTAGAGACATAATTACAATTTACTGCTGAGCTTCTTTCTGATATAACCAATGAATGGTAGGCAAAGCTGAGTTCAGACTAGCACTCCAACACTTTTTACAGTGGAAAATTAGTTAAAAAGCAGACACTATGCACCAGACTTTTATCTGCATTGCATCTTCTGTAGCCATTTACATCTGTGCAAAGTGGGTATGAAATGTTGCCATTCTGACCTAGTAGATTTTAACACACACTCGGCACAGATGCAAAAAATTATACAAGAATCAGGACAAAGGAGAACCAGGTCCAATAGCTTGAGTTTCTGCCTTTGGCAGCTTCTGTTAATTCACAGTGCTCATGTTAATACTGTTACAGCTTTGCCTTTTGATATTTTTCTTCTTTTTAATAATAATTATTAATGTAATTACCTTCCTTTCTATTCTATCTCCTGTCCCACCCTGACCTCATCACCAAAGAAAAAATTATAGGGTGCTACTGTACCTGGTAAAGAAAAGACCCATCTAAAGAAAAGCTTCAGAAAACCTAATGATTACACTGCTGGATAGCAAAGTATAAAAAGGGGAAAAAAAAATCAACCCTTCAGAGAAGCTAAAGGCCTAATGATGATAACACAGCAAGACTAAAGAGTGATTTATTAATTAATAACATTCTAAAAGCATAAAAGCATTTTTATAATGATCCCCAAATGAAACAAAGTTCAATCATAAAATGCTTTGGAAATCCTAATAATTAAGATATCCATTTACTGCATGTAATTATTGTCCAGCTTTCAGAGCTGACCTTTCAGCCATTTTCTTCATTTGCACTGGGATGATTGGCAGAGGGGAGAGTTTGTGATAACGATCCACCCATTTTACTGGACTGAAATATCCTATAAGGCATAAAACCCAAAAGTACTATAATTAAGAGAGCAAAATAATGCACCATAGTTTAGTGCACTGTACATTAAATCAACATACAACATGCTCATTTTTTTTTTACTAGATCCTGCAACCTTTACTTACCCAACAATTGGACGCTGCGGGCCAAACTGTCATCTCCACATCTGCGCTGTTTACTCTGCATCATGCAGGCAGCACACAATATACCCACTACACCCAACTAATAGAGCAATCCCCTTACATGGGGGAACTCTGCAGGCATAAGGTCTATGGAGAAGTCAGAGCAATCCCGCCTCCTCTTGAAGAGGACCTCTTCCATATATGGAAATGGAAGGTGGCATAGTGCTGAGGTGGAAGAGCTCAGCCTGCTATGTCTATCTTTCAATGGTGACCTTACACTAGTGCAGGGGTCGGCAACCTTTCAGAAGTGGTGTGCCGAGTCTTCATTTATTCATTCTAATTTAAGGTTTTGCATGCCCGGTCATACATTTTAATGTTTTTAGAAAGTCTCTTTCTATAAGTCTATAATATAGAACTAAACTATTGTTGTATGTAAAGTAAATACAGTTTTTAACATGTTTAAGAAGCTTCATTTAAAATTAAATTACAATGCAGAGCCCCCAAGACCAGTGGCCAGGACCTGGGCAGTGTGAGTGCCACTGAAAATCAGCTCATGTGCTGCCTTAGGCACCCGTGCCACACGTTGCCTACCTCTGCACTAGTGGCTTAAATTAGAGCAGTCCCCAGCTGCTCTAACTGCCCCTGAGCCCAGCTGGCACTGGATTCGGGAGTCTTAACCAGCTTCCTGTGGCCCCCTGCTCTCATTCACTGAGACATTGCTCAGGAAAGGTAAAAAATCCAGCCCCATGTCAGTTTAGTGTTAATCAGGAATTTAGAATGAATGTTTTCTTAAGATTGTATTCCGAGAATCATTTCAGGATGTTCAGCAAGATTTGTTTGGGGTGTTATTTTTTTCTTTTCAGGAGTTGTGGTTAAAAATAAATTACTAAAGTGAGTTTTGGAAGGCAGCATTATCAAATCTTTGTACCACAAAGTCTGACTTTGATGGCATTATACAGTTTGCATGAGGCAGACAGGTCTTCTCTTTCTTCGTGTAAACTCAGGGGACTAAATTACACTATCATTGCACCCTTCAGCTTGGTGGTGTTTGAATTAACAACAGTGTAAGATTGGAATATGAACCACGTTTTTTTCCTTCCTATTAAAGGAATACAAGTGCCTGAGATAGGTTGAAAGTATTGCCAGTGAGGTGGCAAAGTTTGCAGATGATACTAAATGGCTCAAGATAGTTAAGACCAAAGAAGACCGTGAAGGACTTCAGAAAGATCTCACAAAACTAAGTGAATGGGCAACAAAATAGCAAACGAAATTTAATATGGATAAATGTAAAGTAATGCATATTGGAAAAAATAACCCCAACTATACATACAATATGATGGTGGCTAATTTAGCTACAACTACTCAGGAAAGAAATCTTGGAGTCATCGTTAGTTGGATAGTTCTCTGAAGATGTCCACACATGTGCAGTGGCAGTCAAAAAAGCAAATAGGATGTTAGGAATCATTAAAAAAGTGATAGAGAATAAGATGGAAAATATCTTATTGCCCTTATATAAATCCATGGTGCACCCACATCTGGAATACTGTGTACAGATATGGTCTCCCCATCTCAAAAAAGATATACTGGCATTAGAAAAGGTTCAGAGAAGGGCAACTAAAATGATTAGGGGCTTGGAACGGGTCCTATATTAAGAGAGATTAGAGAGGCTAGGAATTTTCAGCTTGGGAAGGAGGAGACTAAGGGGGACATGATAGAGGTATATAAAATCATGAGTGGTGTGGAAAAAGTGAATAAGGAAAAGTTGTTTACTTGTTCCCATAATACAAGAACTAGCGGCCACTAAATAAAATTAATGGGTAGCAAGTTAAAAAAAAAAAAGGAAGTTCTTCTTCACACAGCACACAGTCAACCTGTGGAACTCCTTGCCTGAGGAGATTGTGAAGGCTAGGCCAAGCAAGGTTTCAAAGAGAACTAGATAAATTAAGTCCATTAATGGCTATTATCCTGGATGGGTAAGGAATGGTGTCCCTATCCTCTGTTTGGCAGAGGGAGGAGATGGATGGCAGGAGAGAGATCACTTGATCATTACTGGTTAGGTTCACTTCCTCTGGGGCACCTGCCATTGGCCACTGTTGGCAGACAGGATACTGGGCTGGATGCAACTTTGGTCTGACCCAGTATGGCCATTCTTATGTTCTTAAGCACACCATCACATGTTCTCTCACTTGCTCTGTGAATGTTTGTCGGTATCTTTATTATATTGACCATTGTAATTTTTTTTCCCATACCATGTTGACATCTTGGGACCTTCCAGGGCTAGAAGTGAGTGCTGGTTCCCTTCAGGAAAGCAGAATCTCCCCTTTCCCTTGGTATAAAGCTCCTATTTCTGGCTTTTCATGGGCACAAGAAAAGTAATGACATATTAATGTATAGTAAAGCTATCGTTGGGATCGAGCTGAATCTTACTCTATCCTGGACCTCAGACAGATAGAATTTTTGAAGTTGATCTTTTATTTTTAAATGGTGACTGTTTGAAGCTGCTTAAGAATTGGAACGTAAGGAAAATCCCATGAAAACGTATTAGTTGGCTAAAGGCAGGTAAGCTAGTCAAAGAGGCATGATAAATTCACTGTTGCATGGTCCCACATCAAAAAACAACATGACAGAACCCTAACTCTGACCTGTCACATTGTTATACAACATACTATAAATGTATGTATAGATCATACTTGCGTAAGGTTTTGTTCAGCAGTGCATATTGTATAGCTGATAATGCTTATCTTAAAATTGTAATGCAAATATATACAGTCAAAGTTTGTTCTGTGGCTTTGAATCAGTAAGAAATTCTGAGTATACAATCAGCTTTGCATTCTTTTGTTTGGTATATGGTATGACTGGCAATTTTATAATCATCTTTTTAATTGAATTAGAAAAGTTGGAGCTCTGAAGCCTAAGATGTGGGGCAGGCTGAGTGCCAGTCTGAACCACAACTTCAGATCGCTGTCTACACAGTTACATTTACAGCGTGAGTGCGAGCCCCAGTAGCCCAAGTCTGTGGACCCAGGCTGAGAGGCTTGCTTCTGTTCTGGGGGCTGTGTAGACATACTTTACATAGAGGCTGCTACAATCTCCTGGCTCTAGTAACACCTGTAAAGTGGCCTGTGGAGAGGAAAATGGAAGGCCTCAGAGATGGGAAGTCCAGTCAGATACTCAAAGAAGCAGACCCTGTGTGAGGATAGGGAATGAAGAACCTCTCACCATGTTGAGGGCTGTTTGCAGCCGCATAGGCCCCATTCATGGTTGCCAGCTTCATATTAGAGCTTTCTACCGTGTGAGAGAAGGCCAGAAGGCTCATTATATTTACCCCATCTGTTTGATCAACTTATGGGAGACCCCAGCCTGTACCCAGGGATATCAGAGGAATACAGCTGGACCAAGCACCCCAGAACACCAAGATCAGGATTTGGGTCTTAATGTGGATAGAGAAAATGAAAAGTCTTTCTGTTTGTATTCTATTGTATTTTTGCAACAGAAAGCACATCCACAGCTGTGGGACTGCAGATGGTATGCTGACCTATTGCATAAAAGAGTCTGATCCCTTTCTGAACGTTGTTCTTCCTCCCTTGGTAGAGGACCATATAAATGGCCACCCAACATTGTCCCCTTACGGAGGAATCAGAGAGGGCTGTTGCTGTTTCCTGCCGGATTGGGCCACAAGAAAAGAATGTTGCATAGAATGGCTGACACCTTTGAAAAACAGGAGTGTGTTTTCACATCTCTGTCTCTTTTGCCTAACTCGTGATATCTGAATTAAGTTTTATGACATATTAACACTCTGGAGCTGACAATATACTTTGTTGTATAATACATTATGTATGACTTTTATGCTATTTATCAGTTGTGCTGAGGTTTCATCAGCCACTGTCCTGAAAATGTCTTTTCCGATGACACAACTCTTAAATAATATTGAAACCAAGTTCTGTTGGCTGTATTTAATTTTGCATTCCTCATCGTATAACAGAATCTCTAATTTGCTGAAACTATTCATATTTCAGCCATACAGCTTTCTTCTGTCTCTTCTCCACATACTTGTCATTCCACATCTTTCATATTGCACGAATTCCCCTAGTGTTGTGTTATAATTTTTGTTTGTAACATAAGAGGTATTAAAATTGGGATAGCTTTGCTTGGGCATAACATGCAAAAGAACAGTGCTTAAACATTAACATTTCTAACAACAATGCACTACAAAGAAATGTGGGTTTTTTTAAACACCAGAACATGGTTTTCATTTTTGCACATTCAGAATTAAAGCTTCTAAATATAGTTAAGATGTAACTGTTTAAGGGTTTTTAACCCTTAAACAGTTACATGGGTTTTTATCTAAAAAGGCCATGAAATCTGTAAATTGGTCTGACATTGCATAAAACGTGTGCACTGGCAAATATGCAGTTAGAGATGTACTGGTATTAATATAACTGGTATTAATATAACTGGTCTTAATATAACTGGTCTTAAGATAACTTAAACCCATTCTTTTTTTAAAATTAGGATCTTGGAACATATTAATTATGGACATTTCCCCAGTAATGTGTCTATTAATATGGGATTTCTGCTTCTAATTCTTAGTAGTGTTAACAGGAGTTATGCCTGTAAATCCCTAGAGCAGAGTTCTCTGCAATTACTTATGCTGTATTTTTATATAAACAATATGTACTGGACGATTAGAGAGTAAAGGTATGTCTATACTTAAAACCCAACTCAAGGAGACATAATTATGCTATCTCTAAAAATAGAATGTAGCCATGACATGAGCAGCACAAGAGGCTACTTGCCTGTCCGAGAAGCTAGATGTACTGAGGCAACTAGCCTCTCCCACTACCATGGCAATGCTCTATTTTTAGCATGCTAGCCCAGTCAGAGCTAGTGCAGGTATGTCTCCTCAAGCAGGGAATTATACTTTCAGCTTGAAAATGTAGACATGCCCTAAGAAGAACCTGAGGGAGTTTAGGAAGTTAGTTGGAAGAGTGCTTGATTGTTTGGAATAGAATCTCACTGTATCTGTGCTGCATGTCTGTGTTTGCTAACAACATACAGAAATATTATAATACATATATTTCTTAGAACTTCCTTACGGTTTTTATTTAAAAAAGAAAAGAAAAAAGTATCATTCTTCTTTAAACTGAATGAAATGTTAGGATATCTTTTTTTTAAAAAAAAGAACCATTGTACTGATGAATTCTTGTACCGTTATATTTATTTAGTACAATTAGGAAAGCACAATCCTTTTTGCTTCTGGTATTTATCATAATGGTAAATTAATTTCAGCACCAAAAATTGTCCTGGAAAAGTCATCCTATTAAATTAGTAGCATAAAAGCTCTTCAGAGAAGAGACTGTTTGTATGTTTGTACAGCTCCTATCCTGATTGGGACCTCTGAGCACTAGTGCTATATAAATATCGAACAATAACAATACCATCCATCCTATACTGATGTAAGAGCACAGGGAGAGAGGCTGTGTTTAAGGTCCTTCTCCCACCAGTTGTATACTAGTGTCACTGAAATCAGTGGAATTACTGCTGACTTATAATGTTAAATGAAACTAGTTATTAGGCCCACAGTCTCCAAGTTTCATACATATTAATGTAATAGATTTAATAGGTTCTAGGATTGGAATGGATCATCATGATCATCTAGTCTGACCAGCTGAATAATACAGACTGTAGAATTTACTGTGTGATTCCCACCCAGCCTGGTTGAACCACAGCATATTTTTTGGAAAGACATTCAAGTTATGATTTTAAAACCTCGCAGTATTGGAAAATTTACAGCATCCCTTGATCATCAGTGCCTCATTACCTTTACTCTTAGAACTTGCATCTTTTTTCCAGTTTAAACTTTGCTGACTTCCATGTCTAGCCACTGGATCTTGTTATCTTGTTGGCTGCAATGGAACAGTTTCAACAGGAGAGGCTGAGGGAGCCTCACATCAGAATATCCCATACCCAACTGGTTAGGGTACTTGCCTAAGAGGTGGCAGAGCCTTGTTCAAATTCCTTCCTCCCATCGGATGGAGAGGGAACTTCAGCTGAGGGTCTCCCACATCTCAGGTGACCACCCTAATCTACTGTGAGGTCTGCCACTGACTCCTCCTACTGTTTTGTGTGAATGTGCTTGATGGGCCTTATCTGGTAGGCTTGCTCAGAGGCTTCCTACTGAACTGGGCCCCACATGCAACTGAGGTGCATGAATGCCTATCTTCAGCAATTTATTAATTGCTCTGGGGTTTAAGCATCCATGCCCTTAGAATGGAGAAGCAGCACACATGCCAGAGGTACTTGGGAAATTTTCCTGCCACCACTTAGGTGCTGAGTGAATTTAGGCATCACAGAGTTCAGCAGGAGTTTTATGAATATCAGTGGAGCCTAAAACTGGGATTTAGGTGCTAACTCAGAGGTTTGGGCACCTATGTATTTTTGTGAATCTAGGCCTTTGATCCTAGAAGCATTACCTTATATTTGGCTCTGTTAAAATCCATGATTATGCCCAGCTTACCAAGTGATCCACATCATTCTGTATTACTGACCTGTCCACATACAAAGCAATCTGGATTGCTTGGTGAATTGGGTGTAATCAAACAAACATTCATGTGCTGTACAGGACTCAAACCACAAAAGGCATTATTGGTTAAAGCCTACCAAGAACTCAACCCAGAAATGAACTGAAAGCAGTGCAGACTCTGGATCACTGCTGTGATATGTTTCAGATGATCCACTCTATTAAGTAAAGGGACAGCTAAATTCTACATAGATGTGTATTTATTGCTGGTATCTTCTGTCTTAGGACTGTCAGCTCTTTGGGGCAGGAAATCTATGCCTGTTCTGCTTAGAAAGAGTATAATATGCAGTAATGTTACTAGAAATAAGATTTAATAAGAGCTTGATCTTGCAGTGATCTTTAGGGTGGCCCCACATAGAAGGAAAGCAATCATTTGTGTGAAAAAGGGATGGATAATGTAATAAGAGCCATTATGAACAGGAAAAGTCACAGTTTCCTAGTCAAGCAAAAGAAAACAACAATTAAAACTCTTGCAGGCATCCGAGCCTGCTTTACTGTTGTGAAAGGGCTAACAGAACTATTCTCCATAGTCACATTAACAGAATACAAATAACTCCATAGCAAACATAAATCAAATTATAGAATTAGGTAGGAATTATGAGTCTTTCATATTATAAAAATGACTTAAGTCTGGCAAGAAACAAATCAATTCAAATAATAGAGCCAGGGGCTGTTCCTCAGAGAACCTAATGAGCTGACCCACCTCATCTGATTGTTTCCCAGTCCTAGCCTGCAGCCCAGTTTCAGAAAAGGGGATCTCTCTCTTTGTTCATAGTTTCTCCCCTATCCTCCTTCTGCAGCACTATGCTGCTTTCTTTTGGGGCTTTCCTTCATCTTCCCTTTGTGGATCATTTTGTTCTATGATAGGGAAAGAAAAGAAAATAGAAAAAGATGCCAGCCTCCTTAGCACAGACAGGAAAGAAAAAGGTGAAAAATTCATACCAGTGTCTGTGGAGGAACAATTTTGAAGGGACAGTGCTGAGGGGATGTACAAAGGAAGTAACAATTCATGGAACTCTTCTTTCCAAGACACTCTAACAAGCTTTGTAATATCTAAAGCCAAAGCCCAGGTCAGGTGTTTACTTTACTTTAGCTATATTTAAAAGGTCTCTCTGGACACCCTCAAATCTCCAGTCCTCTTTCTAAATCTATTACTCTATGGATACACACAATGCAAATATTCATTGATAATATCTAGAACACACATAAGGTGTGTTAAATACTGTTTCGGGTTCCAAGTAACATATACACCTAAATACACGTCAGCTTTTACCAGGCTACCACAGTACAAGTAACCAAAATGTTTTATATGGGTCAAATCCTGAATTCTTTACTCAGTTCTTATCAGACAGACTTGATCAAACTCTCATTGTAGTAAGGGCCACAGGATATGGCCTCTTGTGAAGCCCACCTCTAGTGAGAGTATAAATGTATTGTGGTAAACCCAGAGCAGACTGCTGCCAGAGGCGTTGGCGGTAAGGGAGGTAACTACAGGTTAATTGGGTTCAGCTGAGTAAGGCTGCCAGTGTCCCAAGCAGATCAGCTGAGCCCAATTAAAAGGCTGCCAGAGTCCTTTTTAAACCCACCCTGGGTAGGAAGTTGGGGGATAGAGAGAGAGAGGGGGGGAGTGAGGCTGCCAGGAGGTTGGGGCAGCAGGACAGGGAGTCTCTCCAAGCTGGGAGGCTGCTTTCCCTGGACAAAGAGTAAAAGACCCTGCCAAAAAGGTGTGACTAGGGGAAGGGAAAAGTTTGCCCTTGGACTTTCTAGGTGGTTTACCTGGGCAGCACTTGCCTTGCCAGAGCTTAAAGGACTGGAGCCTGGTGAGTCAGAGAAGGTACTTTGCCACAGTATACTTTATGCTGTCTAGATTAGATTGCACTACTGTTAAATGCATGGAAGCCAAGCACTGACACTTCTGTCATTTCTAGCAATAGCAAAGACCTGTAATGTGAGGTCCTTTAAAGAGCACATACTACCCTTAATCATTTTAGAGTAAAGTAATTATGATGTACTGTTCATAGTGATGGGAGTTTTGTTATTAGTAAGGGAGTTACTATGCTAATGAGATGATGTAAAGTTAGCATGAGAATGCAAATGCCTCTATCAAACTTCTGAACATGTGAACTAGATGTTTCCAGAAGCAGGAGCAGACTTAGAATCAACTATGTGGTTCATCTAGTTAAAGTCCCTTCTCTAATGAAAAACTGACTGTTCCTGAGGCATAGTCAGGGCCAGCTCCAGGCACCAGCGCTCCAAGCACGTGCTTGGGGCGGTGGCCTGATGTTCGCCGTCAGGGCGGTAGTCAGGCAGTCTTCAACAGCATTTTGGCAGGAGGTCCATGGCTGCCGCGGATTCGGCAGCATTTCGACAGCACGGATGACAAAACTGTGTGCCCTGTGGACCTCCTGCAGAGAAGCTGTTGAATCAGCAGCAGCTGCGGACCTCCTGTGCTTGGGGTGGCAAAAACCGTAGAGCCACCCCTGGGCATAATTTAAATTCAGTAATTACATTCTGCCAACCTTAAATGCCTCCTGTAGCGCACATTAGATAGGTTCACTTTTCCACCTAAAAATACGACAAACAAACCCCATTGTTGCAGGCCCAGAATGCCTACTATGTTCCATCCAGACATGATTTCTGTATAGGTGGTCTACAAAACTCTTTCAAGACCAAACATTTATATTAAAAGGCAGATGTTGTTACCATTAGTACTGGTTACAAAAACTGAACTCTCCAAGAAATTTTAAACAGCAAGTATCCACAATGCTCATGAAGATATATAAATGTTACACAGTTTTGTTATTTTTTGTTGTTTAATAAGTAATATCTGTTTGTCAAGTAAAAAACCCATGCTTTAAATCTTCATAAACAAAGAACTCTACTCAAGGAGGAGATGTTAATAAGTAATCAAACAAAGAGCTCTGTTATAGAGATTAAATGCTGCTGTGTCTAAGTACAAAGTTCATGTTGCAAAGAGCAGCTGTTACTTGGTTCATAACCCCTTAGCACCTTTAGAACCCTAGTTCAAAATCTGTCTGCCTGCCTTCCTGTTACCAAGCTGACTAGGGCAAAGTCTAGGCCAGGTTCAAAGTTCAGTGTCTGAAGGCTTGCTGATTGTGTCTTTTGTGCAGAACTGACAAGTTTTAGATAAGCCATGAGCTGCTTATTTAAGATTATTAGTACAAACAACTGGAAAGCTCCTATTTTAGGTTTTTACACTTAAGATTTGGTTACAGCAGTTAAATTTTAATGGGACCACTTACTAATTTTAAAAAATATGCACATTATAATTGAGACTACTTTAAATAATGCCTTTTGAAGGAATAGACCAGTGAAAATAATACCTGCCAGAAATAAAGCCCATTTTAAATAAATCTCAGTAGAAGAACAATGAGCTAAAAGTATTAATTCTTTGTATGCAAAGAGGTAGATTAGCACTGAAAGCTGACCTGTGAAAAGTAGAGCTGATCATTTTGTTTGTACCATAATAAAATGTGCTTTCATTTGTTAAACAAGACAGGGGTTGGAAGGTACATCAAGATACTCTAATTTCCTACTTTCTTTTCCCCTTACAAGGCTTTGAATGGAACTGACCCCATGTGTCTGCTTGAGGAGGGCTGAATATAATTCCCTTCAAAGTCTGTCTGTGCTGCAGCTTTAATTGGCCAGTGGGGATCTGTGGCAACAGCAAAGACCATTCCACCAGGTACTGGCTGTGAGCAAGCTGCTTTCCAGGAGACAGATTGGTCCTCAGTCGAAATCTTTTGTGTGGCAGTCCCTTGTTGCTACTGCTATCAGGGTGGTACAGTAAAATGCATGCCATAAAACAATAAAGCTCTGGGAAATGAAACCCTAGTAAACAATATGATTATACTGAGCATATCTATTTAGCAAAATTTGTGTGTTTGTATTCAATACAAGCAGTCTTGTTAAATGGAAATGCCAGTGTTTTATCAAAGACTGCATAGCTCACATTTACTTTAAAAAAATGTAACAAATACCTGTAAAGATTGAGTGTTTTCATGGCAGTGTCTGGCTCAGAGTTTCCTTCATAGAGGCTGCCATCTTTCGTGCCAAGGGAGAGACAAGAAAGAACTGAAACAGAGAGAGACTCTTGCATTGATTTCATTTGGAAAAATGCTCCAACTTGAACCCATTTTAAAAAATACATTTTAACTTATGTTTAATTCTTCCTGTGGGTGTAAGCAGATTTTGTTGTTTAAAACTAGCTTGTTCTCTATTTCTTCATAAGCAGGTGGAATCTATTAACCAGTTTGCCCTGTTCACTGATAGAACCCACAACCAGACCCTCAGGAAAACAGAGTTCCCCAGGAGCCAGGAGCACAGACTGCCAACAGCCCTACCAGAGTTGGGAGGGAAAGATTTACATGTGGGTAAGGACAGCCAAAGTGGTCAGAATTTAGAGCTATGCTTCCACTGGTAAAACTCCTGAAATAAGGCAGGAGCAGACTACTCCCTATGCTCCTCTGGGGCTAATTCCCTTTCTAGGGAGCAGTTTGGGTGCAGAGGGTACACACAGAGATCTGAGAAAGCTGTACCATCAAAGATAAAACTTTTTTTGAGGACTTGTGTTCTTAGGAAGAATTTTCCTTACCTGCACTTCCTCTGTCTCTTTCACACCCCATCAAAGGCAAGGCCAGGAGAGAAGCTTCCCATCCAGCCAGCAATAACTCTCCTGATAGTTTAACTCAAATGTCTCATTGGCAATAACAAAGGAAGCTCCTCTGGCAGGAGTACTGAAAACTAACAAACAAGATTAGTAGAAAATGGGATTGGCGCACTGAAGTGAAGTAGCTTGTTCTATTACTCTTCTTTGCTTGAGAAATCTCCTTTGATGTTTTCAGTAAGATTTTCAAATTTGACCTCACCCACACCCCACGCTGGAATTGGAGGGATAGACAGAGAGTATGGACTTGTCTACAGAGACTTGTTTGTCTTTTTAACTATTCTGGTGTAGGTAAAGCAACACTGTTCCTCAGGGCCGGTGCAACCATCAGGCGAACTAGGCTGCCACCTAGGGCGCCAAGTGGTTGGGAGCGCCAAAAAGCTCGCTCAGGGAAGGAGGTGGAGCGGAGGCGAGCTGGGGCAGGAGGAACGGGCAGGTAATGAGGGGGCACACAGGGGAACCGCTCCCCGCCCCAGCTCACCTCCACTCTGCCTCCTCCCCTGAGCACTGAAAGCCTGGGAGGTGGGAGAAGTGGAGCGACGGCTGTGTGCTCATGGGAGGAGGCAGAGTGGAGGTGAGCTGGGGCAGGGAACTGCTGCAGGCCTCCCCAGGTGGAGGGGTTGTGGAGACCTGCCGGTGGAGTGGGGAGCTGCCGCAGGGCTCCCCGGGAGGAACGGGGGGACAGGGAGTTGCCACAGGGTTCACTGGATGGAGGGGGGTGGACAGCTCCAGGAGGTTAGGGGGCGGGGGGGCGGTGCAAGTTGGAAGTTTCACCTAGGGTGCAGACTATCCTTGCACCGGCCCTGCTGTTCCCTTCTCCCCCTCCAGAATGAATGTAGTTTTATTGGTAGAGAGGTGCTTATACTGGTATAGCTATTATAGGCTGGGAAATTAAATACTTTATCCTGGTATAAGGCCCCTTTACATCAGTAGTTGTGTATACACGAGGGCTTTTATCTGATATAACTATGTTGGCAAAAATCACCCTCCTAACCAAAATGGTTACACTGATAAAACTTTAAGTGTAGACCAGGCCTTAGTGTGATAAAGTGGGAGTAATAAAATGGGAGTAAAAGAGGCATATTATCTATATTTACTTACCATAGTGGATAACATCTTGTCCTTCAGTAAAGAGAAAAAGTTAATTTAAACAAAACAAAACAATATTT
The DNA here is from genome assembly GCA_007922305.1 of Dermatemys mawii. Classification (NCBI taxonomy): domain Eukaryota; kingdom Metazoa; phylum Chordata; order Testudines; family Dermatemydidae; genus Dermatemys; species Dermatemys mawii. Next base: position 5,239,497 of record ML677351.1, read on the forward strand.
ACACACAAACACTTTCATCCATGCACAGATGTACTTTTAAAACATATATTGAAATTTATCTAGAGGGAACATTCATATTTCAATGCTGTCTCAAATTAATGGAAGAGAGATTGTCTCCACTCCAGTTAGTCAGCTCACAGGGAAGAGGGTAGCTCTTTTCCCAAGATAATAAATTAAGATGCAACTGCCTAGCCACAAGCAGGATTATGACCTGAATAGCTGATTTTTAATCCACATAATCAGAGGTTAGGTTTTCCCATTTTGCAGTAGGTATTACAGTGTAATTTGTCATGACCAATTTTTGATTTTTATGACCAATGCCCTGATCCTGCAAAGAGATGCACTAGCATGGAACCTTTGCTCATGCTGTGATCTTTTGACTACAACCAGACTCCATGCAGATGAAAATTATGCACCAGCCGATCAATACACAGGAACAGAGTCCCAGTTTGCAATACTTATGGATGCAGCACCTCATATTAAAGATGTAGCTTCCATAATAATCTTATTACGGAGACACAGGTTACAGCACCATAGTTAAGGTTGAGTCAGAAGGTTTCAGTGTTCTCTGAGCTTTAAAACCATGGTTTCTAAAAACCTGAATGTAATGGCAAAAACCAAAATGTAGAATCTAAACCTTGAGCACTATTTGAATATTTCATGGTGGTTTGATGAAAAACTGAACTGATACAGAGAGACTGATGAGAGTTCTAAAATCACCCCATATGGCAATTTTTCACAGGCTTGTCATCTTTGTGTGTGTGTCTGTCCTTTAATATTCTGGGATTCATCCTTTGTCTACAGTGATGTTTTTCATGTGCTGATTGCATTCATATCAGTTATGAATAGGTTGTATTTATCCACAAAGCATTTGATAACTGTGTAGCCATAACTTAATATTTGTGTGCCAAGCTCAGCCTGATGAATTAGGCCTTGTCCACACTATGAGCTAACGTTGACTTTCTAGAGTTCAAATTAAGAAAGCTGATGGTATACATTTGATTGTGTGTGTCCCCAGTAAACGGGCTAATTCGGCGGATTGCATTCATGGTTCCACAGCTAGCGTCAACTCTCAAAGTGGTGTGCTGTGGTAGGTGGCCCATTGGAATTCTGGGTAAAGCCGGCATTGCATGATGGGGGCAAAAACAGTCTTGCGGGTTTTTCATTTATGCTTCACGTCACTTGCCTCTTCCTCTGAGCAAGTTGCAGCAGACAGTCATTTCGCGCCTTTCGGGCCTGCAGACACCATACTGCTTTCAGCAGACAGAGTGGTAATCAGCCAGCTACCGCACCTGCTAGAATTCTGCTCTCAAGTCACCTGCTATCCTACTGTACTCCAGGCACTCATGAAAAGTACGTCAAGTCACCTGCTCTTCTTCTGTGCTACAGGCACTCATGAAAAGTACGTGAAGTCTGGTGGCCAAGTGGCATCTCTTCTCATTTCTTTTCTCGTCTTTCTCCTGTCGTCTTTATTCGAACACTTCTGCTGCCTTTTCCATGGATTGCCCAGAGGAGTCTGCCTCAAAGGTCCTTCCATTGTGTGGCTGGAATATCTATTCTGGTGGCATCAACATAACTCGCCCTGCGGCTGCTATCCTGCCATGCTCCAGGCACTTGTAAAAAGTATGTCAGTTGAGGCAGCTTCTGCAGCTCCCACTGAGTGGCATCTCTTCTGCCATCTTTCTCCTTTCTTCCTTAGTCGAATGCTTCCGCTGCCAGCTCTGCCCTTTCCCCTGGACTGCCATAGTAGTGCAGGCATGGAGCCTGCTCAGGGTATCGCAGCAGTTACGGGCATTGTAAACAGCTCATGAATTATTGTGCAATATGTGCAGAAAGGGAAAACCCATGCAAGAATGCAATGGCAGGGCAGTTATGAGAGTGAGGAGGACATGGACATAGGCCTCCCCAAATGCAGTGCCACTGGCAGCTTAGGGATCCTGGTGGCAACGGGGCAGGCACATGCAATGGAACGGCGATTCTGGGCCCAAGAAACTAGCATGGACCGGTGGGACTGCATAGTGCTGTAGGTCTGGGATGATTCCCAGTGGCTCAGAAACTTTTGCATGCGTAAGGGCACCTTTATGGAACTGTGTGACTTACTTTCCCCTGTCCTGAACCGCCAGAATACCAAGATGCGATCAGCCCTCACTGTTCAAAAGCAAGTGGTAATAACCCTCTGGAAGCTTGCCACACCAGACAGCTACCGGTCAGTCGGCAATAAGTTCGGAGTAGGTAAATCTACAGTGGGGGCTGCAGTGATGCAAGTGGCCAATGCAATCATTGACCTGATGCTGTCAAGGGTAGTGACTCTGGGACGTGTGCAGGCTGTAGTGGATGGCTAATCTACTGAGGTGAAGATACCATCAAAGAGAAACTTCCATAAATAGTACTTGCTTTGTTGTGGTAACTGTGTCAGTCCTGGGATATTAGAAAGACAAGGTACATGAGGTAATATCTTTTATTGGACCGAGTTCTGATGGTGAGTCTCTAAAAAATAGTTCTTGTTTGCTAATATTTTTTTGCTTATGTATATTGAGTTTAGATTCTTCATGCTATCTTAATGTAAGACTTTTTTGTGTGTTTGAAATTCCTATTAATATGTAATTTTTTATGTTGAGTATATTCTTAGATCAAAAATAGTGTGGGAAAAATCTTGGTACACCTAATTTCTCCATTGTAGATGTTTACTCTCTGTGCAAAAATTGATCCATAGTTCTTCCTTATCTATATGAAAGATGAGTAGTTCCCTTTATGGACAGAATGAGAACAAAAATGGGAAAAATTAGGTGCACTGTGATTTTTGTCAGGTTGAGAAGCTGTAGGGACTCAACTCTATTACCGTGGCTAAAATTACATTTGCTTGAGTAGAGCATGTATTGTACATCAAAACTTTTAAGAATAAATTTGAATTTAAAAAGGACTTTATTCAAGTCAATCTCATATAGCATATACAGTTAAATAATGTAATGTTGATAAGGTATTTTATATATTAGGTACACCTTGCTGAATGAGTGGGGGTATTTTGTTATCATAAGGAAGTAACTTAAGACTTTTAAAGAGCAACTTGGTTTAAGTATAGCCAGAAATGATCTGAGACCCAAGCGTTAGCTCAATGAGGTTTTGGTTTGTTTTTTCAAAGTATCTATCCAATATTTGAAGCGTGTGCTGTGCGCCTGGAGTTTTGGCTTAAAATCTATGTTTTGTATGAGAGTAGAGTTCTGTAATCTGGAATATTATACTGACAGAGGGCCAGAATGCTATACCTTCACAGTACCTCATACCTCAAACAGTCCCATTGAGATCAATAGTGGGGACTGGGGCATAGATGAATATGAGCTGGTTGAGGCTTAGTCTGGACAAGATAGATGTGATGCTGGAAGAAACATCTAGAAGAGATAGCAAAGATTATTTCTATCCATAAAATTGAGGGTGTTACCACCTGGTAATCAAAGTTTATCACTGGTAGCCAACTGCTATGTTTTGAAGATCAGTGATCAAAAAGGTATTTTACTATTTACACCTGTCCAGATGATATGACCTTTTCTTTTCATTGTAGATCTTGCTAGCATCATCATTGCCTTTGTCAATTCAAGACAAGACCATTGCCGTGAGCTCTAGAGGGGGCTACATCTTAAAACTATTTGGAACATAGAACTGGCAAGACTTCAGCCATCTCCTTAGTAAGTGGGATGTTGTAAGGCTCCCTCGCATTCCCAATCAGAGGAAGACCCCTCGGGCTGGTCCGAACTGGCCGGGTTCAGACTCTGCAAGGTGACCGGCAAGTAGCGCAGTCCCTAGATGCAGCTGGGGCCTGGGCTTTCAGGAACTCAGGTTGCCGGCAGCAAACAGTCTCTAGAGGGCTGACTCTGGCCTGAGCTTCAGGGCACAGGCAGCCAGCAAGCAAATAGTCTTGGAGAGCTGGTTATAGCCTGGGCATGTCACAGGCAGCCAGCAAACTAACAGTCTTTAAAGCCTGGGGGCCTGAGCTTCTGGGCGCAGGCCATCGGCAGGAACAAACAGTCTTTAGAGGGCTGGCTATAGCTGGGGCGTGGCACAGGGAGCCAGCAAAAACAGTCTTTAAGGCCTGGAGGCCTGAGCTTCTGGGCGCAGGCCACCAGCAGACAAACAGTCTTCAGTGGGCTGGCTATGGCCTGGGCATGGCACAGGCAGCCAGTAAACAGTCTTTTGTGTTCCCCTGTTCAGGGTAGGGGTGGCTGACTCGGGGAGTGGGTACCTCTGCCATCCAGTCGGTGTCCGGTTCCTCCAGGTACACGGCGGCGGGGACTCCAGGCCAGTCGTCCTCCGCGTCAGGGTTTGGAGCGCAGCTCGGGCCCGATTCTTCTCCTGGCAGCACGTCCTGTGGAGCGTCCTTCTCCTCTCCTGCTTCTCCCTGTTCTGGGCTCCAGGGCTGGCCTTTTATAGTCCCCCACCTTGTACTTCTGGCAAGGGGTGCGGGGTGGCCTTGGCTCCACCCTCCCAGGGGTGTCCCCGGCTCACTTGCACTCCCAATCGGAGGGAGACCACTCGGGCTCACTACAGATGTCTTAATGGAAATGGTACATGGGATGAGCTGATTATATAATGCAAATGTATCCTACTTCTGTGTGTTCCATTCTATGTATCCGATGAAGTGAGCTAAAGCCCACGAAAGCTTATGCTGAAATAAATTGGTTAATCTCTAAAGTGCCACAAGTATTCCTCATTTTCTTTACGGATACAGACTAACACGGTTGCTAATCTTAAACCATTTTATTTTTGCTATTTTAAATAATTGGCAGAGTGCTCGGAGCCTGTGTATGGATGCTTTTAAAAAAATCACAGTTTGGCTCACAGTACAGATGAAATTTAGAATAAAGTGTCTCTTTTTTTTTTTTACATAAAAAATGCCTTATTCAGATAACTACAAGTTTTAAAATGTACTGACCAAGATTAGACAGACTATTGCTTTCACTTTATTATTCTGTATGGACCTAATCCTCCAAACACTAATGAGCATAAATAACTCTGTCTCAGAGTTTTATCTGATTGAATTGAATGGTAACTCATGTGAGTAAAGGTACATGCACACACGTGTGTAGTGTGTACAGGACTGAGACCTAAGCTCTAGAAGAAATAGCAGAGTTCTGTCTGATACTGTTTACCCCCTTTCAATACAGCAATGGGGTGTTTTTGATTTTTTTGTTTGGTTTTTAAGTTTTATTGTTTTCTGCGTTCTGAATCTATTTGGATTTTCGGGCCTGCTGTGGGGTACACTGAAGAACTAAAATATGATGGTTGACTTGGCAACAGCAAAAAAAAACAAACATTTACTCAAATCCAATAAAGATAAGCGCTACATTTCTGTGATGCATATAGTATATACTATGTTCTCTTGCTTGTTCATTTTTTCTCTCAGCAGAAACCCAACAAGAGAGGGAAGAGAGGAAAAAAAGCACAGGCAGCAATTTATCAAATTATTCAACCAGCTCACTTCCATCAAAATGTTCTAATATAGGCAGAGATATAACCCAAAAAACATGGTGCATCTTTTCAGACCTACCTTTTAATTGTGGAGTTGGTGGCAGAGGGAAGATGCTGACAAAGGGCCTGATCTTATATTCCTTGCACATATCCACCTCCTACTGAACTCACTTGGAGTTTTGTATGTGCAAACAGTACAGGATTGGGCCCACACTGTTTGAACATTTACATTTTCCCAAATATGTTTAGCAGATTCTACTGAGTCAGCATCAACCAGGCAAAGTGATGTGTGTCTAAATTCACATTATCTAAATAATAATGGTAACTTTCACATAAGGGGCAAGAAGTTTAAACTTGTCCTCACCTTCAAGACCCTTCACAGCTCTGTCTCCCTATTTATATTCTCTCTTCTCTTGTCCCATGGGCCCCCACTTTCCTGTCTTTTTTTCTACTGTCAACTTTAATGGCAGCAAAGTTAAATTAAGTGTCCGCTGCTGAAAATCCTACCCTAAATTTATAAAGCATCAGTGTAATGCACCCACCTTTGCAGTGGAGAGTTGGCACCACCCAGCACAATGAAAAGCAGCGTGTGTGTGCAGGAGTGTGGGGGTGAACTTTAAATAAACCAAGACAAACCTCTTTTTTTTTTTTTTTTTCTTGCAAAAAGTGCCAGGGGATTGTTAAGGATCAGACAGAGCAGAGAGAACCTTGGTTTTTAAAGCTCTCATCTGAAAAACCCTTGTGCAGTAAATTGAAGCAGACTGTAGTGAGGGTAGTAATATTTTTATGCTAATAAATGTGTCAAGTAATTCTTCAACAAGAAGGTGGAATATAGTCTGAAGGAAGTCAGATAATACTTTCTTTTCACATATTAATAGGGTGAAGTCATAGCAAAGATCTTGTTAAAAATTGATTAGGGTTTTCTTTGGGGGGTGAGAGGAAGAGATATTTGTATATTTAAATTTTGTAATGCACCCATCACTGTGGTATCTGAGCTAGCCGGTGCCATTTAGAGTACAGCCTATGGTTTCTGGTCTTCGCACCCACTTTTGGTTGAAATCCTGTTCCCCTTGACCAAAGTGGCAAAACTTCCATTGACATCAATAGGGCCAGAATTTCATCCTTAATGTTTTGTTTCCAACCTCTGGCGCTACCTCAAATAACCTTCATCCTCCTCCGCTGCGTGCATCCAACGGTGTGGGTTAAAGTCCAGACTGGCAATTTGGCACTGCTGTGCATAATGATACCATGAAACAGTCGTCCAAAGGTCAGTGACTTGCCATAACTCGAAGTCTGAGCTAAGTGGAAAATAGATTTGTTTTAATTTATTCTTGCTTTTAACAGATTTTGAAGGGGTGACTTGGGAACCCAATCATTTTTATTTAAAAGTTGTATGTGAATATAGTGCTCATTAAAGATGCCAGATCAACAATAGAGGATATGGAAGCCTTCTATTTATCCATATGATAGGTACAGTACAGACAAGCATGTAGCCTTTTATTTATAATATGACTTGGTGATGAGGGATGGGGAAAATAGCTCATTTTCCATATACACCCTAGACAACTCTACTGCACCTGCCAATATTTTGAGCAAGTCTGGCATCTTGTATTTGCATGTTATTTGTTACACTGATTTGATTACATCTTTTTACATATGTGAAACTCTTTCCTATGCCAGGAGCTTTGTACAGTCTTTCCCACTCCGTTTGAAGTCCTCAGTGGAGTATTCTTATCAATTTACATTCTCCTCAAAACCATATGTCTCACCAAGCGACGGAATCGGGCTGCCTTCAAAACCCAATTAGCCAATACTGCTATAAGACTGGCCATGGGGGTTAGTACAGAAATGTGACACAATCCTTTAACCCAGAAACTGAGTATGTGACCTCCAAAAAATTTCTCTATCTCAGCTAATCCTGGAAGTGAAAAATTCAACCAAGTTCTCTCCTGTAGGAGTGCAAGTTCTACCCACAGAACCATCAGGTCAGTTTTTAATATTTTATTCTTTGTTCAATAATAAAATAACAAATGAGGTATGGACAGGCATACACCATCTGGCACACAAATGCTAATTTCTTAGTGCCAATTTCTTGGTGGTGATTGTCAGATTTCTTTGTTATTCTGGACTTAACATTTTGCTTGATCGCTACGTATAAGTTCTCCTTTACATTAGTTATGTTGTGCGTAATGGCATGTCTTTTTCTTTGGGGAGATTATAGGCAGATTTCATCCTGAGCAGTGGATGAACAGATCTGTCAATGTATATACAAATTTAAAAGTGCTGGCTACTCACCCAATGAGTGTGCAGGTACATATGATAATACTGGATGATTATGAGCTTCCTTTACAGAGGGTAAGCCATAAATATTAGATTACTGTACACTTAGTCTCATTTTTTCTCTTTATGCCTATGATGGTATTTCCCTACATGTGAAATAGTGTGAAATATGCACTAACAAAATTAAGTCACTTGTCCTGTGGCTGAAACACACTAAAACAAAAATAATATGGTTTAAAGTTAGAAGATATGAGTGTAAAGGAAGCCACTGCAAGACGAAAAAGTCTGAACGAAGGTGTGAAATGTATGAGAGAGGTGAGGTGGGGAAAAAGAGAGATTGCCTGGGCAGAAGATAATTAATGGACCAAAGAGTGTGAGGCCACATTCTAAAATAAACAGCTGATAATTACTCAAACAGCTAGAGGATGATACAGAATGGATAATAATATGAATTTGGGAAGAAATAAGTTTTTGTTAAACAAAATGAAAAAAAAAGAAAAATAACAATCTACTTCTTCTGCTTTAATTTCCTTATTAAATTATTGCTCATGAAGAATTTCATGATAAAGAAATTCAGGTCAGTACTAAAGGAGATTCAGAGTTATTTGTTTAAAGACACAGTAATGTGCATAGTGCACTCATAACAGATCTTAGGTGTCAAGACATCACTTTTCCCAATTGGTAGTTTCCCAATCTGCCATACTTCTGTTTCAAAACATTTAAGAGATGACTGCCAATTCAGGAGGAAATGAAGAGTATTTCTAAACATTCACTAGAAGTTTCAGAGAAACATAGTACTGGAAGGGACTTTGATAGTTCATCTAGTCCAGTCCTCTGCACAGAGGCAGGACTAAGTATTATCCAGACCAGTGTTTCTAATCTTTTTTATATGCGGGGGCTGGCTTGCTGCCTTCCTTGTCTAAACTGTTCTTAAAAACCTGTACTGACAGAAATTCCACAACCTCCTTAGGTAACTTATTCCAGTGCTTACCTACCCTGACAGGAAGTTTTCTTCCTGATGTCTAACCTAAATTTCTCTTGCCAAAATGTAAGCCCATTGCTGCTTGTCCTGTCCTTAGTGGTTAAGGAGAACAATATATCACCCTCCTCCTTACAATGATCTGTTATGTACTTGAAAGCTGTTATCATGTCCCCTCAGTCTTCTCTTCACCAGACTAAACAAACCCATTTTTTTCAATTTTTCCTTGGAGGTCATGTTTTCTAGATCTTTAATCATTGTTGTTGGTCTCCTCTGGCCATTCTCTAATTTGTCCACATCTTTCCCAAAGTGTGGTACCCAAAACTGGATACAGTACTCTAACTGAGGCCTTATCATTGTGAGTAGAGTGGAAGAATTATTTCTCCTGTCTTACAGCACTCCTGCTAATATATCACAGAGTGATATTCACTATTTCACTGACTCATATTTAGTTTGTGATCCACTATAACCCCCAGATCCTTTTCTGCAGTGCTCCTTCCTAGGCAGTCATTTCCAGTGTGTGTGTGTGTGTGTGTGTGTAACTGACTGTTCCTTTTGAAGTGAAGTATTTTGTATTTCATCTTATTTATATCAGACCATTTCTCCAGTTTCTCAAGATAATTTTGAGTTCTAATCCTGTCCTCCAAAGCCCTTGCAGCCCCTCTCAGCTTGATATCATCCACAGACTTTACAAGTGTACTCTCTATGTCCTTTATACAAATCATTGATGAAACTATTGAATAGAAACAGATGCAGGACAGATCCCTGTGGGACCATACTCGATATGTCCTTCCAGTTTGATTGTGAACTACTGATAACTACTCGAGTACAGTAAATTTGTTACAGCCTGAAAGAGAACTACACTGTCACTTCACATGACCATCTTCTGGGGTGCTAGATATGTGGACTTCCCATTTTAGGGCTCAATTCAAGAGCCATTGATGTCAAAGGGCTTTAGCTCCGGCCTTTATAGAATTGTGCAAACATGACTGCAAAATATGATTCTCTTTTTACTGTCAGTGTCTCTTACTGGAGAACCCTCGTGGGTTCATTTAATATATTTGCCTATCCTTTGAACAAGACTAGGCCTCAATGCGGCTGTTTCTAGGACTCATCTAATGAAGATCAGATATATACACACATATCAATTGATACAGATATTGGAAAAGGAAGTAAAGTATATGGCTGGGACACTTTTATCCCAGATCTGTCATGTATATGAATATCATTTCATCACTTTTTACTCAGACATCATTTAAGAGGAAAATATATTTAAATACTTTTAAAAAAAACCACTCAGATAATTTAGCATTTCATCAAAATGCTCCAGTTTTAGAACTAGGATTCCCTAGAAGAGGAGAGCCAAATTCTGACACCATTATTGAGGCTGAGCATCACTTAACTGTACCAAAAGCCTCACTGAAGTGAATGGAACTTTGGGGAAGTAAAAGGCCATGCAGTATGAGTAAGGGTATGCTGATTATTTGGCACTCACAACTCAGGCTCAGAGCTTTAAAGAACTTAGTGACCCTTACATCTGACTTTAACATCATAGAGGAGTACTTACAAAAGTGGTGGCTGAGACCAAATGCCAGCATATTGGTAGTCTCTGCTTTCCACATTGATAACAGAATTGCACAAAAACACCAGCGAGTGTTGCTGGAAAACTGTGCATTCTGACACAAACCAATGTATCTCAGTGTCATTCTTGACTGCACCCTGACCTTTCATGATCAGCTCAAGAAAGTAGCCTCTAACTCAAACACTTGTATCAACATTATTCAAAAGTTAGCAGGAACAAGCTGGGGATTAGCTGCCTTGGTGCTACTAACGTTGGCCTTGGCCCTGGTGTACTCTGTCGCAGAGTACTGTGCACCGGGTGTGGACAAGAAGCTACCGTACCCAACCTGGGGATAGACAGCTGAATCAGACCATGACCAGGGGTAGCATCAGCCTCTCCCTGGTGGGGGGCTTAGGTGGCCTAAACAGAAAATTGGGAGGCTGTGCCTTCCTGCCCAAGAGGTGTCATCCTTCTCCATGTCCTACCCCTGCTCCTTCTCACCCCCCACCCCAGAAGTCCTGTCCCCTGGCTATGGCTGTGGCTGCTCCTCAACTCTCCACTGCCCTTTGCTTGCAGTTGGTAACAGCCACCAAGATGGGGGGACAGACTCTGGGGCCAGCAGAGCCCTTGGGGACCAGCAACCATCAGGGGTGGGGCCCAGATGCCAGGCCACAGCAGGTCAGTGGGGAGCCGTGCACTCTCCACCTGTTCTGAGGACTGTATCCCAGCAGGCAGGGACAAGAGCTGGGGGTGCTATCAAGCCCTCTGGCCCCTTGCCCAGGCTTAGTACTGCGCTGCTGTTGATGGTAATGCTGCCACTTTCAGAGCTGGGTGTCTGGCGAGCAGCTGCCACTTTCTCCACTCTGCCTTCAGAACTAGACAGCTGGACGTCAGTGATAGCTATGGGGCAGGCAAAGGAGGCTAAGGCAAATTTTGGGGTGATTATAGCCTCTGCAAGCTCCCACTAGCACCATCTCTGCACATGACCACCTCATGTCTCTGAATCTGGCCAAGGAATGGCAAAGTGTCTGGATCTCATCTACCATTCCAAACAAGAACATTATTACTGTCTCAACAAGCTACTCTTCTGGTTTCAACCTGCCCTGCAGACTTTGGACCACATTGAACTACATATGAACAGACCATGAAAGATTCAGCTACTTGATGCTGAGGAGGAAAATCATAGACTGCCCTTCATGCAACTATGAGGAAACATCAAAACCATCGAATACATCATAATGCAGTGCTCCAAATATGGTTTCAAGGGTGAATTGGATGATATCCACAATATCACGAAGGAGGCCTTGAAATAGCTTATGGACCTACCGACATGTATAGAATGTTGCTCTGCAAATGCCATATGCACATGTGAGAGAGAGTAAGGGTATTGAAATCTGGTCCCTAGAAATTAAAGAAGGAGGAAATGCAAGTCAGAAAGTCAGTTCCTTGCCAGGAGAATTCTTTCCTTCATTATAAGCCAAATTCTGATAGGTAGCACCTAACATGAGTAAACATAACTAAACAAATAGTCCTACTGACTATTCAGAGTGAGGTACTTCTAGTGAGAGTAAAGGAATCAGAATCTAGGCCTTTGCTAGTGTTCGATACACTCTAATTTTAGAGTTCTCAAGCAATGGAGCTTCTATTACTTTCCTTCAGAGAGAATTTTTTATACAAACTAATAGCTCTCTCCCTCTCTCTTTTGAGGTAGTTTTGATATTCAGTCAATATTTCTCTTTTTAAATCTTCTCCTTTACTTCTAGATATATCACCTTCTCCATTCTGTAAGTAATCCTTCTCATTCCTCGCTGTTTACCCCTGAAGGCAATTCTCATGCTACCTCCATATACTTAGCTGGTACACAGCCAAACTACATATTTAGCTGTTTTAATTTTACCTCGTAAATCAATCACTGGTTCTAAATCAGCTTGATTGTTTTCTTAAAGCATCATTCAACATAAAGACTGCATTAATTATGTGGTTTTAATGTATAAACAATGTTATATAATTAATTTCATTTTGAAAATTGTACAACTATTATTTTCTATAATAGTAGATACATGACAGCATTAATCAAAGTACTGTTACTCTGAACTGACACCTGTAAAGCAGTGGTCTACTAAATGTGCAATTATTATATAAAGAAACTGTATTCCTTGAGCAGATTTATTCTTTTGTCAAATACTTTTTCAAAAGTTTTCACTTTGTTTTGTATTGCTGTACATTAATGGTAAAGAGTAAACTAAATTAATTCACTAAAGTAATTAATGGGACACCATAAAGTGTTTTTAAAAATATTTTTTAATTATTTGTTTTCATGGTTTGTAACAATCTTTACAAAGTTTCAAAATTAGTGTCCCTACTGATTTAGCCCTCTTTCTGTTGACAAGACACCCTTCTTTTCTTCCTGGGATTGGTGCAGAGATGGAATTAGTAGCAGAACCTAGAAGAAAATGGAAAACACATCAGAACCATCTACATATCTCTCTGCACCAATCCCTATCCCACCTTACTGTGGGTATGTCTGCTCTTGCCTCTGGAATGATCGATCCAGCGAGGGTCAATTTATCGCGTGGGCCAAGGGATGTGCTGTCTGCTGCTTTCTGCAGGCCGCATTGGCCTGGAGCGGTGAACTGCGGCCAGTGGGAGCTGCAGGTACACAAACAGGCCTGGCACACCAGAGGCTTTCCCTGAACAAGCAGTGGACCACAGTTGAGAACCACTGCCTTAGGTCGACTTAATTTTGTCATGTAGACTTGTCCTAAAAAAAAGATATTACCTTACCCACCTTGTCTATCATTTTAAACAGAGAACAAGGGTCAACTATCCATTCACTACTGTCCTTTTATTATTCCCTATGGGTGGCAGCTTTCATTGTTACATAATAGTGCATATGTAGACCCAGATCACCCTCTCCTGCTGAAAAACCTTGGGAGGGGAACTAGAGTGGGAGGGGAACTCCCAGATTCCCTCAGGGAGTTTTCCTCACCTCATTCTGTCAGGATGGGGAAGCTAATCCCCTCTGTGTGAAACAAGGTCCGTACTCTGTGTGTCTTGCCTGTGTGTAGGGAGACTGCTAGGGAGAAGGATCTGGTGACCCAGGGCCAGTCCAGTTTCTGGGCAATTAACACCTCTACTCAGCTTCCTGTCAGTGTAGCAGCTCCTACAAAACCATATTACTAGCTCTCTTTCATCAGTCCACTAACTGGGTGGGTGTTCCCCACTACAGAAAAGTATTTGGGCTAGCTGTTTTATTCCTTTTTTTTTTTTAGACAAACTGCTAAGGATTGGTAAGAGGGACGGTATGCATCTCCTTTCCTGAATCTGCCAGCACCTTTCCTGGCCTGCTCAATTCCTGTCCCTTCCACTCACCCCAATGTGGGTTCCTCTAAGGAGTCTGGATGGAAGATATGATACCACTATGGAGTGATTAATTTCCATCACCTTCTTTCTTCCACCTGAGGAGGGGGAGAATCATATGTAGACCAGGGAACCATACTCAGAACTCATCAAAATCTTTCCCCAGCCAGAAGTTTTACTATACAAAAGATTAAACCCATGGATTTTATCCAGTTGCTTTTAGTGACAGTATGTATATACATTAAAATTAAAACACCCACATAATTCACTGGCTTGGTAAAGGGTAATCCCCTTTAATGTAAAACATAATTCAATTTTCTAACATAGCATACCTGTTATTTCACTGTGTATTTGTTTTAACTGAGGCTTACAATGCAGTTGAATTTTATAGTACATGAAATTCAAAATATTCTGCAGTTCCAAATTTATAAGATAACTTTTTATAGAATGTAGGCCTATTAATTTTACAGCCTAATTTCTGATTAGGTTTAACAGCACCTCTGAAGAACTGCATAGATTCTACTCATTAAAAATGATGACTATTCAATTTCATCATTTTAAGTGTAATTAAACCCAGTATTGCCAAGTATGATAATATCGTACAAAAAAATTGAACCAATATTACAAAAACAACTCACTTTGGTAGTTATGTGTGGAAATATTATATTTGCCATTTGTGGCGCTGGTCACAATATCTTAATGCATTAAAGATTTGGTGGGCGTGATCCAAAGCAATTGAAGTAAGTGGAAAGATTCCCTTTAACTTTGGATCAGGCTGACACAGGGATATCAGTAATCATTTTTATAGAACTGTATAAAATCAATATTTTCACTGGCAACTATCAGATTTATAGAACTGGTGGAAAAGTTTTGAAAGAACCATTTTCCATTGGAAAATACATCTCTGTTGAAAGAGAAATGCTTTGCAAAATTGCATTGATTTTTGCCAAAATTTTATTTTGGAGAAAAACTGGGGGATTTTTTTTTGACACTCTAAATATTCTGTTTTGATATTTTCAGAATAAAATGTTTAATTTTTTCATTTTGAAATGTTTTCATTTCATTTTCTATTTTATATATTATAACATTTATGAAGTCATAACTGAAAAAAGCATGTATATTGATCTAAAATGAAATGTTCAGAATTTTCCATCCCAGAGATTTTTGAAATTTTCAAGTTTAATTCTAATTCGAGTGAAAGACTCATTTTAAAATCTCAGAATCCTTCACATAAAATTACTGTCCTCCAAGCAGTTCTGCACATTCATCAGAGTGCATATATATACAAGACCTGATTATGAAGCCCTTGCTTGCCTGAATATTCCAGTTGATCTAATTTTAATAAAATGGCAGGACTGCGACAGACTTCAGAGACAGTATCAGACCCTTATGCAGTGCCTTAGTTATTCTCGTGTCATGGCAGCAGCAAAATTTGTTGCCAGTGGACTGTCTCGAGGGAGAAAATTGCCAGTAACTTCTCCTTGAGAATTAGTCTAAAAATGCTATCCAGCCAGTGGGATGATAATATGGTATGTTTCTGAAGAAAAGGGTCTGACTGAACTGCATTGATGGCACCAAAAGTCCCTGATGCCTAATTCACTAAACAGAACTGGCAACTGACTCTGAAGAGAAAAGTACTTGACATCTTTCCAAGCTGGAGGAATGGAACTGAATTCCACTTGTAAAAATATAGGGGAGGGAATAGCACGATCTTGAATAACAGAGAAGCTTCCATGAAAGGCTTGCATGGAGTTCAGGTCAGATGTGATGGGGAATTTATTGCGACTGGATAACATGTAAATTTTCTACCACTAGGATGAAAGAAAGTTTTTCTGCAGCTCCAGAGAAAAAAACATGTTATTCCCACTTAAAAACAAAGAATACAGATATTTATTTTCAGTCTTATAATTGACCTCCAAATAATGGCTACTGTAATTGATTTTCAGGGAGATTGGCACTCTGTCCTTTCTGGGGAAATGTATTCCATACAAGACATTTGTCACTTCTGTTGTTTTAATTCATGATTTTATCCTTCCTTCTTTTCCTTGTGAAAGCAAATAGTAACAGTACTTTTAACCTGAAACGTCAAACGTAAAGATGTTGTAAAGGGGTCTACATTTCCTTTTGCTCTCAGATCTCAGCCAAAGTCTTTGATCACTAAAGATGCTCAAAGATTGGGGCAACTTCTTAAGAATTGGGTTACTACACAGAAATCTATTGAATATCCATGTTCATATTCAACGTGGACCAGAATGAATCTTAACGTTCATAAATATTTTAATTTAATTACTTTAAGCAGTGATTATCACTTATAACAATTAAACTTTTTGCTTAGTATAAGACTCCTTCTCTCCCTCCATATTGTAGTTAATATTGTGTCACTAAGAAAAATTCTAGATTTCAGTGATTTTGAACTTTGCTGTAAAAAGTTGTTCTTTTCAATCCAGAAATTAATACACAGTAAAAGAAATATGCCATTTAAGTGACAGTATCAAAATACAACAAAATAGTTTTATACTTCTAAAATGAATTTTGTGCATTTTTATTACTTAGCTTTCATTTTTAAGTGAAATTTTGTAGGGCACAATGTAAATTAGATACTTTTAATTTCTATGAAGCTCTCTATGCTCTCTACACTGGAATCAAAATGTGTTAATCTTCAGCATATCCCTGTCATGGGGTCCACAGCCCCCTAGGGGCACCTTCCCTGGTTGCTCAGGGGATTAGATCTGCTTACAACCAAAGCCCATTTCTGTCACTCCTTCATGCAACTTGATGCCTCTGTTGTCTCTGCAACTCTAGGTGCTTTCTCTTTGTGATTTGGTCCTCTGGCCAGGTCACTAAAGTCCTTTCCTTCCAGGGTAGGCAAGTCCTACTAGAATATTATTTTAGGCAGTCTGCTGCTCCATAGTCTGGTCTGTTCAACTTCTCCAGTGGCTGGTAGGGAAACGCCAGGGCCACCCACTCTTCTGGGTTCAAACCCAAGGAGCCTACAACCAGCAGCCAAGATCTGCACTGTCCCAAACCTTGCTGCTCTTTCCCTGGGCTCCTCCTACTTTTCATCTATCAAGATCTTTCTCCACCCTTCTCTAATCTCTCCCTAGTTTCTTCCTTCCCCATCTCAGGCTAGAAAGTGACTGCAGCCCCTTTCTGTTGCCATCTTTTATTTTATCATAGCCCTACCTGTTCCTTCTCATCTGGGCTAATCAGGAGTTCCTTGTCCAGTCTAGTTTCTCTCTGATATGGCTTATCAAGTTAATGGACCCTCTTCTCAGTCTCATTAACCCTTTTGAGGCTGATGTGGAGTAAACAACTTATCAGCCCCCAGAGGACCATGTTCTAAACTTCAACTCCAGGAGGTGGTTGTTTCATAGTTTGTCTTTTTCGTCAGGTATTTAAAGGAGCAGGAGGATTTGCTAGTCTTAGTAGTGCCATCTCTGAAAGAAAGGCCTACAGCAAACAGATTCTGAAAAGAGAGGAGTCTTGCAGAGTATTCTGAATGAGACGAGACAGGAATTCATCTTGATTACCTGTGGCTAAGGATTTCCCAGCAGGGTGCCTCTTCATGAGAACCATCCTGTGTACTGTCAATTGTATCATATCTATTGATTACAATAGTGCTGGAATTTTACAGAGGGAAAGGTGGTCTTTTAGATAGGTGGGGCCTATCCCATTAAAGCTTTTGAAGATGAAGACCAGGACCTTGAACTGGACCATTACAAAATAGAGCCACAGTTGTAAGCAGAGTATAGATGTGATGTGGTCTCATGCACCTGTTCTGCTTAGGGGATATGTGTAATTGTGTGGAGTGAGCATTGCAGTAGGTCCACCCTTCTTCAAAGACTTAGATCTCTCTGGTCTAGACTTGGTGCATGAGAAATAGGTTTAGTCTTTTAACTAGCTGGAGATGGAACTGTTGGTTCTAGCCACTGCTATAACCTGAGCATCTGTGTGCATCTGAGAATCAAGTTGACTGCATGAGCCTGACTCATCATCATGCTACTTTGTCATAAGACTGATGTAACAAAATGGTTAACCAAGCCTAAGACTAGACACCTTCCAAGCTATCACCTGCCTTGGATTCTATACAATATTAAAAATACGTCCCCCTAAACACCAGGATCGTGTCTGTCTTACTTGGGCTAAGCTTGAGCCAGTGCTTATTTCTTTCAGAGACTGAGATAGCTGAGTAATGTCATGAGCTGCTTCAAATGAGAATTCTGTGTATGGATGTTGATAGCTGATGTTTGAAAATAGAGTCTTAGTGGGTATCTCCCAGGAGTATGTACTGGGACCAATCCTATTCAACATATTCATAAATGATCTGGAGAAAGTGGTAAACAGTAAGGTGGCAAAATCTGCAGATGATACAAAACAACTCAAGACAGTTAAGTACCAGGCAGACTGTGAAGAGCTACAAAAGGATCTCACAAAGTTGGGAGACTGGGCTACAACATGGCAGATGAAATTAAATGTTGATAAATGGAAAGTAATGCAAATTGGAAAACACAATCCATATAATACATATAAAATGATGGGGTTTGAATTAGCTGTTAGCACTCAAGAAAGATCTTGGAGTCATTGTGAATAGTTCTCTGAAAACATCCACTCAATGTGCAGTGGCAGTCAAAGAAGCAAATAGAATGATAGGAATCATTAAGAAAGGGATAGAGAATAAGACAGAAAATATCATATTCCCTCTGTGTAAATCCATAGGCTCACATTTTGAATACTGCATGCAGATGTGGTCACCTCATCTCAAAAAAGATATATTGGAATTAGAAAAATTTCAGAAAAGGGCAACAAAAATTGTTAGGGGTATGGAACAGATTCTGTATGAGGAGAGCTTATTAAGACTGGGACTTTCCAGCTTGGAAAAGAGATGACTAAGGAGTGGATATGATGGAGATCTATAAAATCATGACTGGTGTGGAGAAAGTAAATAAGAAAATGTTATTTACTCCTTCTCATAACACAAGAAGTAGGGGTCACCAAATGAAATCAATAGGCAGCAGGTTTAAAACAAACAAAAGGAAGTATTTTTTCACATATAGCATAGTCAGTATGTGGAACTCTTTGCCAGGGGATGTTGTGAAGGCCAAGACCATAACAGGGTTCAAAAAAGAACTAGATAAGTTCATGGAGGATAGGTCCATCAATGGCTATTAGCCAGGATTGGCGAGGATGGTGTCCCGAGTCTCTGTTTGCCAAAAGCTGGGAATGGGCGACAGGAGATGGATCACTTGATGATTACCTGTTCTGTTCATTCCCTCTGGGCACCTAGCATTGGTCCAGTCAGAAGACTGGATACTAGGCTAGATGGACCTTTAGTCTGACCCATTATGGCTGCTGTTATGTTCTTTTTATATGGAGTATTTTCTCCAGAGGTTTTGACACACAGACCAGTTAATTTTCCAATTTTCCCAAGAGACTCCTCATTTTGGATGCCCTCTGGTATAATCCTGGGCAACTACCTGGATGTCCAAAGGAAATGGGAAATTCAAAAGGAAGTGGAGTTAAGATGCTCTAATCCCAGCGTCTCTCCCAAACAGCTAACAAACAAACATTCCTGTTTCCTAAGATCTCCGGTAGGTTGCTATCATCTGTTTCTTATTTGGGTACTCAAATACAAATTTGGGGCTCTAACTTTAGGCACTTAAATTTTGGTCTACTTTATTTTAATAGAAAACAAATATTAAATATATGATTTAAACCAACAAAATCAAGGAAAGTCAGTGCTGAGGCTGGAACACTCAGCTTCATGCAACTGTAACTTGACATACCTTTTTGTACCTATATACTACAAACTTCATGACTCAGTCAATCAGGTCACATGCCCTGTCTAGTAGACACAACAAGGTGGACTGACAACTTTGTCACATATGGTAGCTTTTTTCATTCCATATAGTGTTAAACCACTTTGGCCCAGATTTGATATCCTTACTCCCTTGATCGTACCTTACTTGAGAAGATTTTCCACTGATTTGAGGAGGACTATCCGAAAAGTAAGGTGATAGGCAAGAGAATTAGGGTATTTGGAGAAACTACCTATTTAAATTATGTAAAGTATGTATTTAGTTAGTTAGTTAGATATATGATAGAAAGGCATGTTTACCCAAGGCTCTTGGTGCCCCTGTCATAAATTAAAAGAATAAAAATAAAATTAAATATCAGCTTACCCCTTGACAGCTAACAAACCCCAAACCCTGACTCCATGCAGACACCCAGATCTAACCCCACTTTCTTCATCAACCAGCAGAAATGAGATGTATCTTGCAGTGAATCCTTAAGGTCAATGTGTGAAAAATGTACACAAAATATAGACTGCAGCTGAGAAAAAAATGTGTAAAATAAACAACTAATTTACCAAATACAGAACAAGAACTTATTCTTAAGTCATAGGGCATAAGAGCAGAAAGGTGCCTCTCACTGTTCATATCATAGCTTTAAGAACTTGGAACAACGATCATATAGGGCCTTAACCTGTTTTCATTGAAGTCAGTAGCAAAGTTCTCATTGACTTCAGTGGTGGCAGAATCTGGCCCTATTCAGTATAGCTCAATATAAAATCCAAGATATACCCAGCACCCTGCTCATGAAAGATTTTGTAGGTCAACAGTAATTATAGCTAATGTAGATCCCATGGGTAACTGATAACCAGTGTGTCGATGCCAAGATGTATAATGTATTTGTTTCTCTGCACAGTATAGTGCCCTGGAAGCAGAATTGGGTATACAAGATGAAATACGATAAACAGTCTCATTGGCAGATCAGCAAGGCAGGCATTACAGTAATCTAGTCTAGGGAAGATAAAAGCGTAAATGAGCAATATACAAAGCAAAATATATTTATTTCAACTAATAGGGCCTTAATCTTCTGAATGTAACACTAAAAGGAGAGCTTGCAATCAAAAATCAAAACAAGATTTTTAACCGATGAACCCAAGTTGAATTTCACAAATGGGTTGAAAGTTCAAGTGCCAGTCATAAACAACTCTGCTTTGTTTGATTTTTAACTAAAGAAAATTGATGCTCATATAGGCTTTTATAGTCACCAACTTGTCAATATGGTAATAGCATAGTTCGAAATTGCAGGTTTAGTTGACACACACATCTGTGCCGTGTCGGCATAGAAATGGAAACCAATATCATACCAACTGCATAAAGGCAGTTTACAAATGCTGAATAAGAGCAGGGCCAAAGTGGAATCCTGTGGAGCACACGAAATAAGTGCACCAGCAAAAGGACACAAATTGCCTTTGGAAATATACTGCAGGTAACTGTTGGATAAATATGATTCAAGCCAATTTAGGAATGTTCCAAACAGAAAGTCCCTCAGGCATTCACAAAGAACATTGAGCTCTAGCAAAATTGAGAATGGACAGAGAATGAAAATCTGCCTTTAGGAATAGATTATTTCATTTATATTTTATTACAGATTTTAAACATACAAAGACAGAGCATATGGGATTTGATCCTTTCCCCTCTAAAATCAATGGCTGCTGTGATATGAGATTAGACCCATGCAGAATAAAATATTGTTCATTTAGGGACATCTTTTTTCCAGTATAATTATAAATAAAATGACGTGCATGTTTCATCTCTTACTCATTATGACATCAGCTCAGAGATAACACTTCTATTTACTACTACTCCTCTACCTGCTGATATTCTGGTCTTTATCATGGAACAAATTTGAAGTGCATTGTAGTGAGGGCAGAGGAGGAAAGTAGAGAAAAATGAGTCCCGACTAAAATGAAATGTGTCAAGTTTTTGATCTAATAGATTGTAATTGAATCCATGGACAAGATTATTTTCTGATCACTGAAATCATATCTCTTTGGCAGGATCCTTCTGTTCTACCTAGTGTAAAGCTATAGGATGGTGTTTCTGCTCCCAAACAAAAGCAGTTGTGCTTAGAGTATCACAGTCAGTAACAGAAATCTTCAGACCCACCACATTCAACAGCATAGATTTGTTGCCTTTTTTTTTTCAATTAGAGTTTTCATAAAAAAATTAAATTTTGATTAAAAAAATCAAAATATTTTCATGAAAATTTCCCCTTCACCTACCCATTTTTCAACCAGGAATGGATCTCATTGAAATTCTCAAGTTTTGATGATTTTTTTTTATACATATTTCAGTTAATGAAAAAAAGAGGAAGGGGAATTTGCTATCTTGGAAGAATTCTATTGTATGATCCAATGCATAATTTTTCTCCACCATACATCTGGGCGGTGCAAAATCTGGCTCTTGAGGAAGACAGGAAAATTTTTAGTGAGAGTGAGGCTGAGAATAGAAATAAAAAACTGTAAATTGTAGATAACAGAAGTCTTTGTGTTTCAGATAGTAATTTGTACAGTCTTTTAGACGTGTGTGTGTAAGAATAATTCACTTGGTGAATCGTGCTGGAGCCTCTGCTTCTGAAAAAAGAGTACAGTCCAGTGTAATGAAGACCAATTTGCATGAAATTATAAGTAATATTTACCTTGTCTCTTCCTTGTAAGAAATGAAGGAAACCTCCTAACAGCTGCAGAGAGAGTTCAGAAAACCATAAATATTTGTTGCAATAAAAAGTGTGAATTTGCTTCAGTGGTATTTCTGAACTCTTTTCCCAGCTTTCCTCAAACATTCATATGAGTAACTTTCTGTTTGTGGATATAGAGAGTGGTGGGAATATACCTACAGGATGTGTTTTACACCAAAAATGTTCATTTGGTGATTTTGAAGTTTTTTGCAGGCCTGGGTATCATCCAGTCAGGGAGAAGAAATAATATCATGTGATTAAAGTGATCCATCAAATAGAATTGATTACAAATGACAAATAAGTGAAAAGATAGTTTGGGTGAATAGGTCATGAGCCGTACCCGGGCTGAAACATTCATTTAGGATTCACCAAGAAAGTGTGGTGAAGTCAGTCAGCTCACAAATTATTTGTCAAATAATTGTGAGCAATGAACATATTAATAAGAGTTGGTCTGTTCATAGATAAATCACAAATAAAAAACTAATAATTATTTGTTGCAAACACATCATTCAGTTCTAAACTCTTCCATATCTCTTTGGCAACTAGACAGAGTTACCTGCCAAAGAAATAGATTAAAGGTATTACTGCTCTAAGATTCAATATCTTTTTACGTAGGGAGGCATGGTTTGGGATAATGATCCAAATCTTGCTGTCCTACCAAAGGAAGTTAGCTATAGCCCATACTGGAATAAAACCAGATTTTGAAATCTCAGAATCCTCTGTGAAATGGAATTACCATTTTCTGCCCAACTCTACAGTTAAACAACATTCACCCTGTCACTGAGGCTTCTGTGTAGTGGATGCCATTTGGGAAGCAATGTATTTATTTAGGAGTACGTTGTTTGAAGAACATTGACAGGAGGACTGTGTGCTGTGAATCCAAAACCCTGTCTACTGAAAGTGTTCTCAAGTGTGTTTTGTTTTATTTCATTATACATCAGACAGAAAAAAGCTGCAATCTTTACTAAATTAAATTTAGAAATTCTAGACACAGCCTGCAACAGCTGAAGTTTATATTTGGAAATAAGTCATGTGCTTACTAAAGGGTTTTAAAGCATGAGTAATCTTGTGAAAGCAGTTCTTTGAAAAGACAAACAGTATGAAAAATAGCAAGAGAAATTTCCCTACTCCTGTCAGAGGGACACACCCTGTATGAACATAACTGCTGCCATCTGGTATATGGTGAGTCAGACTACTATCCTGGTCCTGCCAGATTTATGTGACATACAAAATCACAGTCTTATGATCAACAACATCAAAATCTGATTTGTTATGTATCTAGCATTAACTAAGGCCATCTTCTCCTAATATGACTTGAATATTGCATGATAATAAACCCACTGAGGAGTACTCAGTTGGCTCTGCTATCTATACCATGAATATGATTATAATAAAATAAAATATAAATAAATAAAATAACAAACACACACACAAAAAAAGCCACATAGGGCCTATGTTGTCAGAAGTGCCTGGTGACAGTGGGTGTTTCAGTTTTTGGGTGCCTAATTTAAGGCAACTGAAAGTGTTCTGTGTTTCTGATTTTCAAAACATTGAGTGCCCAGCAATCAAAGGTAGCCAAAATCAGTAGTTTTATGTTTGTAGGGCCAGATTTTCTTAAGAATTCCGCAGCCACAATTGAGACAAGATTTCTGAAGAGCTCAGCTCTCGTTTAGGCGTCCAAATGATGTGTCCAGATTTTC
Source organism: Dermatemys mawii (assembly GCA_007922305.1). Lineage (NCBI taxonomy): Eukaryota > Metazoa > Chordata > Testudines > Dermatemydidae > Dermatemys > Dermatemys mawii. The sequence continues at coordinate 5,263,363 of ML677351.1, forward strand.
AAAAGTGCTCTGTGCAGTCAGTGCATGCGGGCTTTATAGGAGGTATCAGCAATAGTCAGGTAATACTGCATCTTATCTTCACTTTTAGTCTGTTTTCCTGTATTTGTCAAAGTTGTTAATTGCAGGCTTTTTTAAAACAAAATTATTTGTCTTTATCCTCATTCATCATTGGACAGGGAAACCCCATAGGTCTTTGCTTCAGCACTCAGCAGGCTCTGAGGTTTTGACTCCCACAAAATCCCTGGGAAAGATGATCTCTTAGTTTTACACTTACTAGCTCTTTTCTTAAGGTCACAAGGCCTGGTTCTTAAAACAGAAACATTTTACCACTAATTATTATATGGCCCAATCTTCTGAGATTGCTAGGTGCTCTGATTCTCTGTTATTCAGTGAATTTGGGAGTGTTCTGCACACACATAAACAGGCCCTACTTACTTTTTCTCAGGTGTTCTGGGAGGCTCAGATGTAATAATTCTCAATTATTTCTTTGAGGAAAAACAACCTGAGATATTAAAACACCAAAACTTTATTTACTTTAATCTTAAATTTACAAATATAAGTGTTCAAAAGTCAGTAGAGAGAAAATGAGCGTCCATAGAACAGTGTAATAACTTTGATGCATTGCACATATATTTTCTATTTCTGTTATTCCTTTAAAGGTGAACCGTCATATACTACTATATGTGCTGTTAAAGATATAACAAAACATACAAGATATGAGGCACAGCTGACTAAAAAGCATCATAACATCATCATTTCCTGAGTTAGAGCACTTAAATTAGGAACATTTATATTCATGTACTTTCTTGATTTTAATATGTAATTAACATAGGTATATGTTATGAAACATTTACTTCCTGCATAGTTTATTTTCAAAGTTGAACACAGAGTACAACACTTTGTTTGTTCTTTCAATTACTTCCTAACGCTCATGTCTCAAACTTTATTCTTTTTATTGTTGGGCACTGGCTGTCAGCTTTCAGTATGTATAATTTGTACATAGTGTTCATTTTATTTTAGAACGTACAGTTTCAGCATCATGGTTTGTCTCATCTTAAGAACCAGTACAAAGGGTTATCCAGATCAGATGATAGCCAGCCAGCAACCTTATACTGTGAAACAATGGTGGTGTGCCCAGATAACCACTAGCTGTTTAGTCTGACGGAGGGCCAGGTCCTTAGATTATTACTCATTTTGTTCTACCTGATGTGAGTGACATCTTTGCCTGTGTAAACACTGAGGAAGACCAGGGTAAGGACAAAGTCCAACAAAGAATATGCATAGACTACCGATGTTGCAGATGCAGCCATAAAAAACTGGGACATCTCCGTATGTTGCAATACCATTAACCCATGGATACCATGGTTTTTTTCACACAGACTTTTATATTGCTATACTTGTGCTTTCTGATGTCATCCCTGGAAGTAATAACCCCAGACTATTTAGCTTCTGGGCATCACTTCGCACTATCAATAATGGTATTATGTCAGTGTATTATAACATCATTTTAGGAATTTTTCAGGAATTTTTTGGAGAGTGACATCAAACTACAGTAGGTTTACAAGTACTTTACTCCCATGAGTAAAGACAGAAAGCAAGTATTGACTACCCAGATATGTTGAACTGATAATTATTTAAGTTTAATAAAGCAATGTTTGTACAGCTCTTTGTGATTCTTACAAGAAAGGTGTTACAAGGGCACAAAGTGTTATTATTTATTAATAAGGCTATTTAGTCACAGGTATTTTTAGTAAAAGTCATGGACAGGTCATGAGCAATAAACAAAAATGTATGGCCCGTGACCTGTCCATGACATACTATAAACATTCCTGACTAAATCTTGGGGGAGACGGTGTTCCTGGTGGCATGGGGGGGCTTTCTGGGAGACCTCTGCTTATGGGAGAACTGAGGCCTGCTGCTACGGACGTCTGGAAGACCTGCTGCTGGGGGGCTGCTGCTGACGGGGAGCTGGGGTCAGCGGCTCCAGCTGGGGGCTGCTGAACAGTGGCTGCTCTGGCTGGGACCACGGCTGGCTGCGGGGTCACTGGAGCTGGCTGTGGAGCTGTTCCAGCAGCGGCTGGTTGGCTACCCCCAGGGCCACCTGAGCAGCTGGCCTTGGAGCTAGTTGCTTGGGGGGCCCTGAGGTCAGTCACACTGGCCACCACAGAAGTATATGGAGGTCATAGAAGTAATGGATTCCATGACTTCCTAGTCCTCCGTGCCAAACAGAGTCCTATTAATTATTTCCTGGCACAAAATATAAGGACAAAATGGCAGTTCCTACTTAGGAGTAGGCATGCTTATGTGCATATACACACACACACACACACACAACATGCAAATAAACACAAAACAGATACAGTACACTGGAGGCCTGGATAAAGCCAGCCCATAGTGCAAGCATATGATGTCTCTATAAGAGTTTATAGGGTACAGCTGGCTTCACATGTTTTTGTAATTGAAAAGGCTATAACATCTGGTCTTTGGGTTATTACTCTTAGATCAAAGAGTCATGATATGAAGTTTACTTTTTAATCATCCAGAGATTTCGGATACTGAAACTGGGAGAAATATTTTTTTAGAATAGTCCATCCAGCTGAAAGAGAAATTCCAGAAACACAGAAAAATATGAAAACAAAAGGAAGAAGAAGAAGAGAGTAAATATTGGCAGGAACTTGAGGAGTTGAGGGCACCTCTTGTGGAATGATTTTTCTAGATAATGTTTGTAAAAAGGATTTGGTCTAAAAAGCAATGTCGATATGAATGTTAAAAGAATTCACAGAACCTCTGTAAATACACAAAGAGTTTTATAATATTCCCAAAATGTAACTTGGTTCATTTTTCGAAGACAAGTGGTCTATAATGTCACACACTTTTTATATTTTTTATTTATATACAGGTTTGGTGACTCCCTTTGCAAATACCCTTTTATAAAGATCCAATTACTTTTCATTTACAATGATTACAGACTTACTACTCACATGCACAAGGCAGTGTATGAACAATGGAATGTCTACTTGGAAATTATCACTTGGAACCAAATTCCGCCCTGAGTTACATCAGTGCAACTCCCTATAGATTTTAGTTAATTCTAGATATTACTACTAATTAGAAGGTAGATGCTGATCTCCTTATTTGAGATATATGTATGAAGAGCACTAAATAAGTGTTGTGTTATTATTATGTATTATTATTTAGGCAAAACTCTTGTTAAGTCAGTGATGCAATAAGTAAGATGGGCCAGTGTGATTTTCACCAGTGTACAAGTTGCAGTATTGAGTGATCTGATTTTATAAGAAGAGAACTTCCCAAAAGTGAATAATTGGACATATTGCATGAACTGAACTGAGCTGAATCAAGGATGGAATTTAATCATTTGTCCATAAACCCAAAAAACTATTTTAGAATAAGAATTTTTGAGTAAAAATGTTTCTGTGACCAGAGCCGGCTCCAGGCACCAGTAGAGAAAGAACGTGCCTGATGTGGCACATTGTAAGGGGCAGCATTCTGGTGAGTCATGGGGTGGCAATTCTCTCTCCCGCACCCTCTTCTTTTTCTCCAGCAGTTTGGGTGGCTTTTTTTGTTTTGTTTTTTTGCTTGGGGTGGCAAAAAGGGTAGAGCCAGCCTTGCCTGTGACGCCATCTAACTTCTCAAGCTTGCCACAAGTATGGTTTAAAGCTAGGGAAGCCTAATACTGCTCCAGTTGAAGTTCATGGGAGTTTGGAAGTTTTGTAAGATTGCTTTTATAAACCTATGGTCCATGTGGTAAAAGATGTTATCCATTTGTGTATTTTATTTCAACACCAGACAGATGATCTTTTTCTAGTTGGAATTGTAGATTTGTTAACCATTTATGAAAATAATTTTCCTAAGCATAAAGGTGATCAAATAGAAAGTTATTTATAAGTTAACAATTTTTAAACTGTTTTCATGTAGCTAAATAGAAAGATCAAATTTGTACTTCGAGAATGTAAAAAATTCAATTACATTTTGATTTTGCAGGGGTTAGTAATACAAAGGCATGTTTGCTTTTGATCTATTTTGAAATTTCTGCTGAGAAATGTAATTTGTAAGTAGGAATGGCTCACTGGCTTTGGCAAATATGAGTTTACGCTTCACAAATGAGCACAGTACCAACAACTTTCCAGTAAGTGCTTGTAATTCTGGGAAGCAATTCAACAGTAACTTCTGTAAATTTATATTTCTTTCAAGAGCAATTCAAAAGTAGTCTGCTTTTTAGCTGTCATAAATCATCTAAGACTTGAGGATGATTTGACAATGAAGAAGCCCCCTAAAGCAAAAATTTAAAAAGTAACCCTCTATCCTTCACATTGTCTGTAATGAAAAAATGTACTTAGATTATCTCCTGTGTGTATACATCACACATTCATATATATACACTGTCTATGTTGGGGAAATGAACATGTATTTGGCTTTGGTTGAAGATACACAAAGAACCAATAAATATATATAAATAGCTTGATAAAGTCTGGCACACTGACTCATGTTTTTCATTATGGGCTAGATTCTTCTACCTTTATGCATATGGAGTAGTACCTTACTTGGCAGTGTTATTTGAACTGCCTAATGAGAGCTCAGTGTGAGTAAGGGTGTCAGAATCTAACCCTGTATAAATATGATTTAAAATACTGAAAATAAACTGGTTTGTAAATGACAACACTGCTTAATACAGTCTCTGCTGATAGTGCCACATAAAAAGATGCTTTCCAAGCCCTGTTCATTTTATATTTTGCTAAAAGTCCTATTACAGAATATTTCAGAGAAGTATTCTTATTATTGCTTATTCACAATTCCTCATTTTGTAGGTTCCTTCTCTATGCAAGACATTCCCTAAGGTTAAGAATGAAAAGGTATCTACTACACACATACTTGATTGAAATAGCTGGTAAATTGCTGCAGTAATGAGAAAATTCCCTTTCCCCTGGATAGTCCAACTTCTTAGCACTGAAGCATTTTTCAGATACAGAATTTTAAAGAAATTAAAAATTAAAGAGAATTTCTTTAAAATCACAAACAAAGGGCCTGCTCCCATGGAAATTAGTGGCAAAACTCTCTTGCAATGTTACGCAATATCAAGCCATAACATTAGTTTATGCTTCATAATACAGAGACTGATTTTACAGCCATTCTGATCTGCAAATGCAATGATGCTTTAGAAAATACTGGTGCTTCTTAAAAAATATGGTTAAAAACAAGATGATGAAGTTTGCCAAATCTCTCATTGGCTTAAAAAACTAGGTCAAGTAATACATTATTAGTTCTGCTAGTACACAATTCCTACATTCCAAAGTACAAGAGATTTTGCTTAATATTTTAACATCCTGCTTTATTCATTAGTCTGTAGATTGAAATATTTGGCTTTAGCCATGTGAACCTCTCTCTTCTGTTTTTTAAACTGGAATCCAGATACTATTTGTGTAGTTATGTTATTAGATATGTCTGTTTATTTTAAAAAGATGTTTGAAGTCATTTGTTAGTTTCCTTGTGTTTTTTAAAAATGTGTATTTTTGGGTCTATTCTATCTCTAGAATGTTTGCCTGTGTATTTGATGGTTATGTGTGTGTATGTAGTTGTGGATGGATTATTTTCTTTCTTCCTTTAATACTTTGTTTTTAAAAAGGTAAACATTCTGTGTTGTTTTAGAAAAGGCAAGCATTACCATATTTTTTTGCTTTTCTTAAAGTGTTCTACAAAGTACTTATGAACCTATTTATTATGTTTGCAGACTCTGAGCAAAAGCACTCTGTTTGTACAGATAGGATGTGACCAAGGTCAGACATTTTGTGGTTTTGCATATATAAAACAAATAAAGCAGCAGCATATCCCATATCTAGCTTCAACTTTTTCCACGGATGGCACTAGAATACCTGTAGCAAGAGAAACTGAACATTACATTATAATTCCCTGGGGGCAGGGACAGTGTCTTCTTCACAAAGGTTTGGACAGCATCTTGCAAAATATTTGGTAGCCCTGAATCAGCTAAACACAAAGCTCTGCTCAGCCTTAACTATGGGTGTTACTATCACAGAACCACTTCACTGAAATATTAGAACTAAAGGCAAAGATTCAAGGCCAATAACAAGAGTTTTGTCTAGCAGTGAAAATGCTGGTTTAGTGGGCAGGACTTGAGAAAGAAAGGAGGCACTTCTGTCTCCTGCACTTCCTTTATCTCTGTTGTTAACTCTGGAGAACTTATAGAGCAGCTCATATCTGCTGTCTTTCCTTAAGTCCCAGCTTCTGGAGCCATGTGATTGGGGAACCCCAAAGGCTCAAAACCAAGAACGCAATAAGAACCCCACCTTTATTATTTTCTAAAAACTCTTTTGTTTTAACCAGTCTGAGGAGCTCGTGGGGGCCCTGGCTCCATGATTTGGCAGTGCTGAGGGTTGGCAGTACTGGCCCTTGCCAGTGTCACTCCCAGGACCGCCTTTCCTCTCTTTGGGTGCTCGATTTCCAGCAAGCTGTATTTAGGGTGACCAGATGTCCCGATTTTATAAGGCCAGTCCCAATTTTGGGGTATTTTTCCTATACAGGCTCCTATTACCTCCCACCCCCTGTCCCGATTTTTCTTACTGGATGTCTGATCAGCCTGTATTCCCTGGGAGCCATCCCCCTAAAATCTCCCTCATGCAAACAGAGGCAGCGAGTGAGGCAGCCCCGCTGAGCAGGAGGCAGGAGAAGTTCCCTGTCTCGGCCCCTCCCTCGCCGTGGCGGGAGGGGCCAGGAAAGGGTTAAGCAGAAACTTGGCCGCGGAGCTGGGCGGCATGGAGAGGGGAGGGACCGGGCTGCGCTCAGCTGGGCGGGGGCGATGAAAGTCAGCCTCCCAGCCATTGCTGCAGAGCGCGCCGGGGCGGAGGGCAGGCAGTGAGCTGTGTGTGTGTGTGTGTGGACGCGCGCTGCCTGGCCGGGGAGGAGACTCCCGCCCCCCATCCCCACCCGGCAGCCCCCTGCCTTGGGAAACGCGCCCCCGGGGCCCGGGCCCGGAGAACGCGGCTCCGCGGGCGCGAGAGGGACACGCCGGGCGCCTGCGGGCCGGAGCAGCGCCGGGCTGGCGGCGGGGGTGAGTATCGGCGCCGGGGCCTGCGGGGGCTGGGGCTGGCCCCGGCCCCGCCGCGCGGGGAGGGCGGCGGCTGGGAACAATGCCGGGGTGGCCGCGGAGCGGGCGCCGCTGGCTGGCTGGCTGGGTAGGGAGGGATTGTTTCCGGTGATACCCCAACCCAAGCCCCGCCGCCAACGCCGCGGGCGGGCGAGGAAAGCGAAAAGTTTGGCCCAAAATTGCGGCGGGGGGGAGCCGGGAGGTGGCGGAGTCTGTGGGTGTCCCCGCCGCCCCGCTTTTCCCTGCAACCCCCCGGCCTCTGCCCCGGCGCAGGGCTCCCGCCGCGCCAGCTCCGGGCGCCCTCGCTGCGCGTCCGGCAGCTCCCCGGGGCGGCGGGGGAACAGACCCTGTGGGGCAGAAGCGATAGACCAGGCTTGTCTCCCTCCCTCGCCTTGCTGCTTGCATGGCAGCAGGCAAGGCCATGCTTCCCTCTGCTCGCCCCTCTGGCTGTTCATTTCCTCTCCCCGTCCCTTCCGAAGGGGCCCACAGTGTATTGTGGGCTAGAAACCCGCCTCTCCACCCCCATCTGCTGTGTATGACACACAACTTCTCCCCAGCCCCTCAAAAAGGTGCCTTCTCGCCATTTACCTTCCATAACGTGCAGCCCCTGGGGGCACCTCTTCTTTGCTTTTTCAGATGAAGGTCTGTATTTCAGGACTTGCACATATTTGGTGTCCCCAAAGCCCTCCAAGGTTGCCTTTTGCCCCCCTGCAAAATTATATTGATTGTGGGTTTTCCTTACTTCTCTGAATTAGTAACGCAACTGAAACGTAAAGAAATGTACTTTTGGGTTATAGGCTAATAAATTACGATTACACAATCAGACCTTCCTGATGTGCCCTGTATTATGTTGTGTGGCTTTGGGGAGGTACTCTTTGTCTCCCTTTTGAGTGGTGGTGTGCATTTCTTTTATTTGAAAGCACCAGGGTGGTACTAGAAATCCTGGACACATGGAGATGGTGCCCGAAGAACTATGGAGTTACTGACTTTGGGAATGATTCAGCGTTAGGGTGGCTGGTGTGCAGTTGACTCATTCTCCTTATTACTCCTTTCACTCTTCTTGTGGCAAGATACCTTTTTTCAAAAGAAAGTTCTATTTGAATTGTTTGATTCTGGGAGTATTTTGTGTGTGTTTGCTGTATTCAGTTGATAGTACACAGGCCAGCTGGAATTTAACTGAGTCATGGCAATATAAATGATCAGATAGATATATAAATATATGAAGTTTGTTTACAAAGAATCGTAATATAACACACAGAACTTTGTTAGGATAAATGCAGTCACTTTCAAAAAGGGGGTGATCTGTCCTTGAATTTATGATACAAAGACTGGTTTTTTTTTTTTTGTTTTGTTTTTAAAATAAGGGTGCCAGTTGATGATGGACTAGACTGGAATGTGACACATCAGTAAGCCCTCTCACAAACAAAAGTTGTCAAAGCTGAGAATGTTCTGTGGTTAATCATCTGATTTAATAGCATTCCAGGGGAAACTTGCTGTAAGGTGAATTTTACGAACATAGTAAAACTGCAGAATTGTTGGAACTAGAGTCGACATCCCACAGAGTGAGCTCTCATGTAGGACACCTACATTCAGAGCAAATCGAGTTTGCTACCTGGGCTGTTGCTGTGTTCTCAAACTTCCTGTTTACTTCTCAGCATTCCCTTCTTGTACAGCCCAGAAACAGAATTGAAATTGACATTTAACTGACAGGAACACTTGACTGTAAGTTCAGTGCATATAAGCATGTGTTTCATTGTGCAAGAGAAAACAATAGTGAACAAACATTCAGTAGTGAATGGGAATTCCTGCGTTTCTCTTGGACTGGCCTGCAATCCTTTATCTTCATCTTATGATGGTGAGATTCCCTGGTATCTGCTTTTTTTTTTTTTTTTTTTTTTAGAGCATGAGTGCACTAAATGCAAAGTGAAGTCAAATGCACAATATAATTAAACTGGCAAACCCAGATGAATTACTTTACTAGAAGTCTTAAGGGTTACTTGTAACTATCACACATACAACATTTTTAGAGGGAAATTTCTGTTTGTTTGTTTGTTTTAAGTTGAAAGTGGTTCTTAAATCTATTTCTCTCCAAAAGTTTTGATTTTTATGTTTACTATAGTATTAAAAACTGTACTAGGTAAAGATGTATAGGTGATGAGTGTCTTCATCTAGTAAGCTTGAATGGCTTATTTAAATATTGACTTTGCTGACTGTTGTATTTATCACTCTGTTAATGACACCAAGGAAAAATTGGTTTAAAACAGAGGTTCAATAAAGGTCATCTTAGAATTCAAACCTGAGTGAACTGAAATACTCATCTTTATTTTCAGCTTAATATGGGATCTGTTAAAATGAAGACACTTTGCCTGCTAGATAATGGCTTATCTCATTGTCGTTGCAGAGAAAATTTCTTCTGTTTTTTCCATAAGCAACGTAGTCTGACAAAAGAAGGTTTCTAGAAATCTTAATACCAGGCCAACGTTGATACTGTCTTGTGTGACTTTCTCATAAACAGCCTATACAGAGAACTGTAAGATGGGTACATAACTGGTTGGAAAACCATTCCCAGAGAGTAGTTGTCAATGATTTACAGTCATGCTGGAAGGGCATATTGAGTGGGGTCCTGCAGGGATCAGTTCTGGGTCTGGTTCTGTTTAATACCTTCATCAGTTATTTAAATCAGGGATCAGCAACCTTTTGGCATGCGGCCTGCCAGGGTAAGCTGGGCCGGTTTGTTTACCTACTGCATCCACAGGTTCCGCTGATCACAGCAGCTCCCACTGGCTGCAGTTCGCTGCTCCAGGACAATGGGGGCTTCAGAAAGCAGCGGCAAGCACATCCCTTGGTCCGCAGCCCCCACTGGCCTGGAGCAGTGAACCATGGACAGTGAGAGTTGCAATTGGCCAAACCTGTGGATGTGGCCGGTAAACAAATCAGCTCGTCCACTAGGCGGCTTACCCTGGAGGGCTGCATGCCAAAGGTTGCCGATCTCTGATTTATATAATGGCACAGAGAGTATACTTATAAAGTTTGCAGAGCATACGAAGGTGGGAGGGGTTGAGAGTGCTTTGGAGGATAGAATTAAAATTCAGAATGGTCTGGTGTAAATGGAATGAAATTCAGTAAGAACAAATGCAAAGTGTTCCATTTAAGAAGGAACGATCGGTTTCACACACACAAAATGGGAAATGACTGCTTAGGAAGGAGTATTGCAGAAAGGGATCTGGGGGTTATAGTGGATCGCAAGCTAACTGAGAGTCAATATCGTAACACAGTTGCAAAAAAGGCAAACATCATTCTGGGGTGTATTAGCAGGAATGTTGTAAGAAAGATGGGGGAAGTAATTCTTCCACTGTACAGTGATTAGGCCTCAGCTGGAGTATTGTGTCCAGTTTTGGGTGTCACATTTTAGGAAAAGATGTAGAGTAATTGAAGAAAGTCCAGAGAATTGTAACGAGTGATTAAAGGCCTGGAAAACATGTGCTACAAAGGAAGATTGGGCGGGGGGAAGGGTTTGTTTAGTCTGGACAAGAGAAGACCAAAAGGGGACATAAAACCTTTTATGTACTTGAAAGCTATTACAGGGAGGAGGGAGGAAAAATTGTTCTCCTTAACCTCTGAGGACAGGATAAGAAGTAATGCTCTTTGATTGCAGCAAATTTAGATTAGATTAGATATTAGAAAAAACTTCCTGTCAAGGTGTTTATACACTGGAATAAATTTTGTAGAGAGGTTATGGAATCTTCATCTGTTATGAGCTCCATTCATATTATGTGTTGAAACCTATGTTTAAATTTGTCCCAAACCTGTGAAATGCAGCTCCATAGGCTTAATAGCCCTGCCCAGGAAAGGTGCAGTTGTGATCACTCCAGTCTTAAAGTATATTAGAAGTGTTTGGGGGCGGGGGGCAGTATGGAGAAAGGCAACGCAAATGATTAGGGGGTATGGAACTGCTTCCATTTGAGTAGAGATTAAAAAGACTGAGGTTTTTCAGCTTGGAAAAGAGACAGGTAAGGTGGGATGATAGAGGTCTATAAAATCATAACTGGTGTGAAGACAGTAAATAGGGAAGTATTCTTATCTCTTCACATAATACAAGAACCCTGGATCACCCAAGGAAATTAATGGGCATCAGGCTTAAAACAAAGAAAAGGAAGTCCTTTGTCATACAACATACAGTTAACCTGTGGAGTTCTTTGCCAGGAGATGTTGTGAAGGCCAATATTAAAACTGAGTTCAAAAAAGAATTGGATAAATTCAAGGAGGACAGGTCCATCAGTGGCTGTTAGCCAAGATGGTCATGGATGCAACCCCATGTTTTGGGTGTCCCTAGCCTCTGACTGCCAGAAGCTGGGAGTGGATGACAGGGGATGGACCATTTGATGGTTGCTTGTTCTGTTCATTCTCTCTGAAGCACTTGTCTTTGGCTACTATCAGAAGACAGGATACTGGGCTAGATGAACCAGTATGACTGTTCTTATGTAGGTGCTTAATTCCTTACTGAAGGATTATCATTGGGAAGTCATCACTCTGAGCTAGTGGCTTTGAACTACTGACCTACCCCCATGCAACAGTTATTTTGCTACAGCTGGCTGGGGAGGCTGAAGTATTGCAGTTGCACACAAAAGGAGACGAGATTTAAAAGCAAAGTGCTGCTATGTCCAGGTGGGCTGATCATTGCCATGTGTTATGAGGACATGTTAGCGGGTGAGAGATGCTGAAATGCTGACAAACTTCTGCCTTACAAAAGGAGTGAGACCAGAGGTAGTGAAAGTGTGTCTCAGGATCTTTACTGATGTTTGAAAACAGTCAAATCTCAAGTGTGTTAACATGAAGCCATGGTGAGTAAGAGAGTTCTTTTGCTAAGCTGTGTTTTGTGATTTCCTCCCACATTGTTCCCAAAAGGTTTAGAGTAGAAGCCCTGAAAGCCCCAGCCTGACTGGAGCTCTGGGGGTGTGTGCGTAAGCAACTGCGGGGCTTGGGAGCTGTGATATACTAGTTTTTGGAGTCTAGGGTGGCTGGACTGTGGAGTTCCCAGTTTCAAGGAAGGGCATCAGACCAGCTGTGAGCATGGGGCTATGCCTTACAGACCCAAAGCCAGGAATGTTGATTAGACCTTGACCAGCTCCCATTGACCTAGAAGCATGCAGGAGGCCACTTGTGATTGACTGGTGATAGTACAGGGAGGTACTGGGCCAGGCTGTAACCCTATCGTCCACTAATATTTTAAAATTAATTTATCACTGACTGGGTTTGATAGGGAGTGATGAGTGGAAAAATAAGCTCTGAGTTTCTAAGGGAACAGGTATAGTATGAAGCTTAAACAGGAGGAATAGAAAGGGACAGAATAACCAGCCAGAATAAAGTCTCCCTATCTGTTTAGTCAATCATGAAGGAAAAAAACCTAACAATTTGAGGTGACTGTATGAAATATTTAGAGTTATGAAGTTTTTTGTTTAAAGACAGTTTAAGGCTAAAATAAGACTTGGTTTCAGAAACTTTTCTGATTATATGTAACACAAATTTAATGATGAAGGATGTTTTTGTTTCTGCTTGAAAACATTGAATTTGAGAAAACATCTTGAGATGGGGAGTCCTGGGTTACACGTGAGAAGGAAATAGTCCTTTCTTGTATTCTCATCTGTAGGAATGTCCTTACCCCAAGAAGAAACTGAGTGTAGCAACAAAATTTCAAAGGAATGCTGTTGGTAGAGATGTATTTGTTTATGGAAAGCCCCACAGAAATGTGGACCTAACTATGGTACTTGAATTCCAGGAAATTTGAGAGAATGATACTATTTGGTGTTTTGTTGCCCCTCATTTGGGTACCAGACATCTAGGCTTCCTGGTTAAGGAAGTAGGATGCAAGCTAAGAATTTGTAAACATGGCAAACTAGGGAGGAGAAAGAGAGTTTCTTTGGCCAGAGGCAAGACAGTACCTAACTTGTCTTGCATTAGGTCGGAATGTAAATTGTTATCCGGACCTATTTCTTTTATAAGGAGGGTGTTATTTAATTAGTGTGACTTTGAGAAAGGCGATGTTCTCAATTTTCTATATGTATATTTTATTTCTAAATGTCTGTGTCTACAACAGAGGAAAAAGGAAAGTGTTGTTTTTTTTTTTTTGTTCTAGACATAATCAGAATAAAGCCAGAAGCTGCTGCCTATTAGGCAGAAGACAGGCATTCTTCCAGAACAGAGATCAGTTTGTTGAAGTTGATCTTCCAGCACGCACACGCGCAAACACTCTTTTCGTATGTGAAATGCTGCAGTCTAATTTTCCTTAAACATATTTAACTTGAGCAGGAGTGAAATTAAATGATAAATGCAATTTAATGATAAATGCAATTTATAAGCAAGAGTTTTGCTTTGTATGCTTTTGTTTCTTGTGGCTTTTTTTTGTTGTTTTTGTTTTTGTTTTGCAACAAGTAAATGAAACAAATAAGGGAAGATTTGGAAGGTTCCATAGGAAGCACACCATACTTCAGTTTCCTTTGACAAGTGATTAGTACTAATGTTCTGTGTTGTCTGTTTTTCAGTGTTAAGGTGTGTGGCTACTATGTTTTTAATTTCAGAGCTGAAGAAGAAATTGGAATTAACTTCTTTTAGGGATGAAGTAGGCTCTGGTTCTCACAGAGATAGAAATGCATCTTTGTGTTATCCCAAGTGATTGCCATATTCAGATCTTTCATTTATAGGTTCTTTTTTTTCTTCCCCCCCCGCCCCCAACCTCCTGTACTTCTAACAGTCAAACTTAGTATTCCTGGAGAAACTATATACAACCCATCTTCCAATTCAAGGAGTTGTTCTTGCCAAAATTCTGTTTAAAAACTTAAGGGAGTGTAGGAATTTTTGATTTTTCCAGAAATATCAAAGTGGAATTGCTTATGCTCTTTTTCCTGAACTTTTTAAAACCTGAAGCCCCTTGTATGCCTTGCTGGGGGCTGGGCGGGGCGGGGGAGGGAATACAGCTCAATCATTTACTGCTGGCTTCAAGAAAAGCCAGTGGCTATCTTACGGCTTCAAAACTGTTTGCAGTTACATAGAAAGCTTAGCTTCTTTTGCTAGTTGTTCTGTTTCTGGTATACAGGAAACTTTTGATGTGATGGTGGTGATAGCAATACAGAAGACGACTGCTCAGATTTACAATAAAGGGAAAAAAACGTTTTTCAAGAAAACACCTTGCTGAGCACTAAGATCTCAAAAGACAGATATCTTCTAAAGAACCATTGCTTCCTCCTCTTTCCTCAATTTGTAAGTCATAATAGTCTGTGAGAGAGGTGGATGATGTTACTGTTAATGCATTAATAAAACTTACTATTTGATCAAATTTATGCTCACTTGTCTGTCCTCCTTGCACTTTTAAGTTAGGATGAACTGAAAGACTCAGACCCTGTTTTAATGCTTTTTGGCAGTGCAGGCTAAACCCACAATTTACTTATTAAATGATTTATTGTGACTCCAATGATAGACTCATCTCTCTTCCTAATTAAAACAAAAAATGGAGACTTGCTTCTGTTTAGTGAGGCCAAATAACTTTTTGTTTGTGGAGAAGCATGTAAGAGATTGTATTATTTGAGGGTAGTTTACCTGCTTTTGCCATAAAGATTTACAGCACAGTGGTCCTAATGCATCCATCACTGCTTATGGATTCTTGGGTGGCAGCAGTGGTCCAGCGGGCATCCAGTTTATCTGTAACTGGCCTGGAAGCTTTGACTGATCCTCTCTTGGACGATGACTTTGTGACATCTGCAACTTTATTGCTTGTGGTTAGATAGCACTGTTAGAGCTGTCTTCAGAATTCCTTGGAAGTTCATCTGGAAGCTTGCTTCAGCTGGTGGACATTAGAGCTGGGTGTCACTGCAATAGAAGGAACGGCTGTGTGCACACAGCCCAGATGCTTTTGTTCGCTTCAGGGTGAAGTTGAAAGTGTAAGTGGTAACCAGTTCCTATGGCTTTTAAAGGTAATCTCTTCAGTGGTAGTCAAAATTATTTAAAACAGAAGATCAAATTTCACTGTTCTCCACACCTGATTGGTCTATTAAGGCATGCTGATAGTGACAGTTGTGGGAGCAGCAGATTAAAAAGTGATGCACATTATAGGTAATTTAAAATTAAAATACTTCATTGCTAAAATGACAAGGTTGTGTGTATATATGTGTATATATCTGTATAAAAATAAAATTTAAATTAAAAAAGAAAAAAAGAGCTAGTTCAGTCTACCTCTAAACTTGAGTGTTTTATCATGTATCCATTTAAGGAATGGTCATAAGGGAAGTATTTACAAAAGTGCTTGAGGTGGATGGTGATATCACTACCCATCAACTTTTCATGCCTTTTGATTGTTTTAAGTCAACAAATTGCTCTAAACTAAAAGTCTTTTGTGTGTTTGGTTTTTCATTTTTTTTTTAAATGATCTTTAGAATCTTTTGGGACATACAATACGGTATATAAAATCAAAGGTTCTGCTATGGCCTGATATTTTCCTTGTTGCTATATTCATTTTAAGAAGGGCCCTTTAGAAAACATGACCTCTGGGTATTTGTGGGTATGAAATAAGTGTTAAATCATAATCATAGTATAGCAAGTCCCAATTTAAAGAAGAAAAAATCGAAGAGCTATTGTCTTTGAATCCAAAGTTTATGGTCTTACATGGATAGTATAGTTTTGATCTTGAAGAAATCCTGTCTGGGTACTGGGGTAATATATTTTTTTGCATTTACTTCAACAATGGGTCCTGCTTGGGAAGTCTGTCTTTCTGGGGTACAAAGTTAGGTTTATTTTGCTGACATAAACCATGCATTACTTGTACATCTTAACACACACACACTGAAGTATAACTTCCCTAACAGTAAACCAGTACTTAGATGGTGTGAGAGCAGATTGTTAAGCAGATACTCACTATTTATTTATTTATTTCCAGATCAAGCATGAAATTGTTCAGGAGAACTAATGTATCCTTGGGCATCTGAAGGATAGGCTTTCCAGGCTGGACCATTCTCAAGGTAAATCTTATCTTTGGGTTAACTCAATCTTGACAGTATTATTTAATTTTTTTAAAAAAGAATGACTCTCTATCATATACTTTTAATCTTTAACCTTAAAATGTACTGTATAATTCTATGTATTTTTGAAGTTAAAACTCACCAAAGCAAGAAATGGAGAAGCTTTTACACAATGTACACCCAAGAGACAGCAATCATCAGTTTTGGATAGTGTTGCATTTTTTTGGTGTGGAAATGGCTAGTGAGCACTAAGATCTTCCAGACTTGTTGGGGAGGCCATTCTTGAATAGGAAGAGATTCTGTTTTGTTACATTATAAGAGTGAGAAGGGAAATTTAAAAATGATTTTTTTTAACCTCCTATAAAATGTATGTAATACGAGCCGGGAAAGCTTATGGGAAGTGACTGGTATTTTTAAATGGTTAACGAATATTATCCTGCTTATTGCAAATGGTTTTCAGGCATTTAGTACCACTGTCAGTTTGTTGATATATGCTAACTTTGTCTCCATTTCTCAGATCCTGTTTCTCTTTGATATAATGCTGGGGTACGCAACCTATGGTACGCATGCCAAAGGCGTGAGCTGATTTTCAGTGACGCTTATACTGCCCAGGTCACCAGTCTGGGGGGCTCTGCATTTTAATTTATTTTAGATAGCACATTTTAAAAACATTATTGTACTTACAACAATAATTTAGTTCTATATTATAGACTTATAGAAAGAGACCCTCTAAAAATGTTAAAATGTATTACTGGCACGCAAAATCTTAAATTAGAGTGAGTACATGAAGACTCGGCACACCGTTTCTGAAAGATTGCTGTCCCCTGATATAATGGAGTCATCCCTTTAGTCTTGTCCAGAGATTGCAGAATTGGGCCATAAAGCAGGCAAACACTTACACATGTGAATAACTTTACCCACTTAAGTATTGAATTCAGTAGCACTATTTGCATGTGTATTTGCAGAATAAAGCCACTAAAGAGCATGAAGAAAAATTAAATGATTAGGCAGGGAGTGGCTGCAGGGTAGTCTGTTTTGTATTTAGTGCTCTTTGGACTGGTTTACTTGGAAAGGACAATGTCAATGTTAAACAAAACCAAAAAACAAGCAGTAACAGAGATGTACTGAGATTTTAAGACCACACGGAAAACTCAAAAGTACCTGGCTTATCAACTTCATAATTGTAATCAGTGTGGTTATAATGGATTCTTATTCTGATTAAATCAATTCATTTGCCACCTGTCTGCAGCCTACAGGTACCAGTAGTGGTTATATTACCATTTGAGAACATCTGAACTAATACAGTATATTCGAGGATAGTCACCAGAACATCTGAATGTTGTTGGTAAACTTTAGATACTGGATAGATTCTGAAACTCAAGTATCTTTGATTTTTGCAGTAGCTAGCATAAGTGAAATGAAAATGTGGCTATCAGGCTAGCAATATTCTTCGCTTAGAATACTGTTGTTGTAGCACTTCAGTGTAGACACTCTCACTACAGCAACAGGAGGGGTTCTTTTATCACTAGTTAACCTATCTGCTTGAGTGGTGATAGCTTGATTGTTAAGAATTCTTCTGTAGACCTACTGTTGTCTATACCAGGGGTTAGTTTGGATCAGTTGTTGTTCAGGAGCGTGGATTTTTCACACCTCTGAAACACATAGCTGGTTTGACCTGACTTCTTTGGTGTAGACTTGTCTCAGTCCACAATTCTTTAGTTTGTTACATTTAACCGCTCAGAAAAGCATAGAGGCCGATCTCTTGCCTTACTTTAGTATTTCTTAGTAATCTTGGCAATCAAGGTTGTTGAAAAGTTAGTTATGACTTTTGCTGATCTCAAAACCACCAAGTTATAAAATTTACTATTAAAATCCATGGGTTTAAGTGACCACTTTAAATTTATGAATTAGCGTGGTCAGCAGCAGATGGCCATTCTGTTCCTTATGCTTAATAGAACAGTGGCTTATTCAATAAACTTATTTATTACTTGTTTATGCACAGCAGATATCCTGATATATTTAAAATTGTATTGGTCTGGATGGGCAGAGAAAAATCAAATTTTGAGTAGGTGACCACGTTCTGTATTGCTCATACAACAGTCGTTCTGGATATTTTTGTATTCAGCTTATTCCAAATACACAAGCTTGTATTATTACAAGTTCTTACAAATGGTTGTGCTGCATTCTGCCCTGATACAACCTCGTGAATTAGAACCAGACATTTGTTCTTGTCATTGGAATAATTGTTTTGGATATCAGAGTTCTAGATCATTAGGGCAATTCCCAGAAGATCTTTTGAGTTCTTAAGCAAAAGTAATTTGCATGTGGTAGGGAAGTACCAATCATCCTGCACACCAGAACAGATGTGGCCCACAGGTTGCTTTAAAGAATACAAGTTATGACACTAAATGAGAAAGAAGTCTCTTTCCATATTGCTGAAAGGGGGGTGAGCCCCAGATATGTCTCATCCCTTGATGATCTGTTGTGGGAAGAAGGGTTGTGATATAGAATAGGGTGAGAATCCTTATCTTAAAGATATTGCAAGTGAATCCATTTAATGCTAGAGTCTACTAGTTGAGGTAAGTCGTATCTTATTCTGCAAGCAGTCCAACTGATATCATTGAGGCTATTGAAGGAGTAAGGTATTACCCAATGTGAGCAAGGACGGACAGAACATTGCCCTCAGTGAAGAGAAATTGACATTATATTAAAAATAAAATAGCGATTTGTTTTACAGGCTTCACTGCTCAGCGAGCATCTATAGCATAATCCACTCTGATGGTAAATTATTGTATTGAAATCTTTTTTTTTTTTTTTTTTTTTTGCCAAGAATGGGAATTTGAGGAAGGTTGGAGTGCGAGAACAAACATTGCAGGTTTTTTTTGTTTGTTTTTTTTTAAAGGTAGTGATCCAGTGATTTGATTCTTTTTGTTTTGTTCTGGGGAGCATACTGTACTTCATTACAGAAGAGAAAGAAACAGTATTTTTCTGTGAAATGCGGGTTAGTGTTAGTGGTTATGCTGTAGCTTCTTCGATTTAACCCTTAACTCCCTGACATTTTTCCATTTTGCCTGCCAAATGAATTTGATAATATGATGTCTATAACCTTTGTGTTAAGAAAAATGATCCTTACGCTTTCAGTAGCGTGGCATTTAATATTTTACAGCAAAGTTTTTAGTTTAACGTATGTGAACTTGTACGGGATAGGGTTAATAGGCTAGAACAAAAGGTCAAAGCATAAGACATTAGGCTTAATTAAGGGAGAGCAGGAGTGGCAGGAGTATGTGACAGTTAAATGGGTTTCCCACCGACTAATGTCGGTTACAGTGCAACCATGCCTCAATTTAAGTGGGTTATTTTGTGCAAAGGGCAACAGTGATTAGCAGTTTGACATGCCAGACATTTCTAGCCAATCCCATCTGTTTAGAGGTTAAAAAAGCACACCTTTATGAGCTGATGAATTGTGTTCCTCTCTGGTAAAGATTAGAAGTCCAAGGCCAGTGCAGTAAATGTCAGTTACTGAATATTGTACTTTCTTGGTGGTTCTTTGGTTTAACTGTGAACTATTTAGTAATAGGGATAACTGCTGTTATAGTGTGTGAAACATTTTCTATAAAATAAGAAAAACACTGCAGAGATTCTGAAGCAGGTGTCTTGAATTGAAACAGGTTGGGGAGTGGACACATTTTTTATTTTAAACCTTGAGCTGTAAATCATGTTCTGTGTAAATGCTCTACTCATCAGGGAAATATTTTATGAGAAAGTTACTTTTGTTTTGACATGTGGTGCATGATTTTTCTTCACAACTCTCACCTATTTTAAAATGTATTTGTCTCAGTAATAATCTTTCAGACACAAATTGAGCATAATGTAAGCAGGTTCTCTACATTTAAAAATGTCTTTCTTTTCACACTTAATTACATAATACTCCCCCTTACTCTCTCCGCTCTTATTTGACCAGAATATAGATAGGTAGCGTGTGTATGTTTTGTCTTTTTTGTGGTTTTTCTTTCTTTTTTGCTGTTGCATTGCCTGCTTCTGTGGATCGCTTTAGCAACTATCGTGAGTCTGCTTACAAACCTAAAATAAAATGAGAGGTACAGTAAGTCTGACTGTTTCTTATCTTTATGACTTTGAAGTCTGGAAAGTAACATCACTATTAATATAAAACTATTAAATTGTTGAGGCAATAAAATTGTTTTTGATATTCAGAGTTCATACGTAGTGAAAAGTGGTTATCCTTCTTTAAAGTCACGATTATGCTGTAAGATATAACATCAGCCCAAATTACATGTGGGTAGCTTCAAAACCAATGTATAAAGCAAGCTTTACAAATAAGCACCCCACATTAAATCACTAGCTATGAATGAGCGTCACATAACTTGCTGGTAGCTTTGCATCATTTCCCTTTAAGAAATGACAAATGAAATGTCTTTTTCTGTTTGATTAAGACTACCCTGGCTTTAAATGAATTAATATTTTAAAATAATGTTTGAGTTTTTAGCTGGTTCCATTCTCTCAATTCCAGCTGTGATAGTTGTGGCTGAACAAGAAGGGGAAACTAAATCACAGTATACAGGGCCAAGAATAAACGATAAATTCTCTGACTCTGTTACAAAATTAGTTTATTTCCTAAAGTTTTAGTTTCTAGCTTTGTACAAATAAGTATAATTTTCTTACTGTCTTTCGGGCATGGGGAAAGGGTGAATTAAAATATTACTGATGCATGCCAATCTCTGTCAGTCTTATGGAACTGTTTTCAGAGTTTCTTTGGGGCCTTTATAACTGTAAAAAGAGTGTTGCTTTGTCACATACAAGGTGTCCTCATCTTAACTGAATTTGTGGTACCCTCTTTTTTTTTTTTTGGCGAGATTTTCTTTGACTTTTGGTTGAAAGAGTGAGTTGTGCTCACTGTCTTTTTAAAGAGGGGTAAGACCACATCATTATGTTTAAGTTAATTCAGTAACATGGACTTGAAATGGGTATATGCAGCATCTTGTTCTCATGGAATATCTGTTGAAATTATTTGGATCTAATACATATTTGCATGGAAAAAGCGTCTTGCCCTTCTCTGTGGGGAGAGAAGGTGAACAAGCAGAAATTTTATAATACTCATTGCTTCACTTTCACTAAATCATTCTTAAATTACAGAAGGTTGGCTTGAGAGTTGTGTAAAAGTGCTTGGCTAGTAAACTAGGGCTGCATGGAGACCTCTAATTTACTACTAAAAAACGATTGTCAGCTTTAGGGAATTGATGTGCAGTTGCTTAATTTCAAATGCAATACTTGAGATTTTTATATTCTCACACTTGTAGTATTTAAAATGTTCATAGATAAATTATAATTGTGCTACATTTCAGGTAATTTCATTGCTATTGATCACACCAACACATTATTCAGTGGAAATATGATTGGGAATGGGATGGACTTGGTATCGGTCTTCTGCCGATCCACAGAATAACATACTCTGTAACTGTTCATAATACTTAGCGGTCAGTATCTTTAAGATGCTGCTTGTGTGTAATTAACATAATTTGGGTATTTCTGGTAGTAAGTATAGCACACATACTGTAGTAAATCGAATTAGGCAAAATAGTAAAGATTTTTAATGGCAACAATTGTGCTGGATATTCTCTCCTGGCTTAGAGGTGGCACATTGGCCTCATTGAAGTCAATGGTAAAACTCCCTCTCATAGGATTTCACTCCTAAACCGAACGTCACTTATGTGATCCATGAGCTACAATTGCATGAAGTTAATACAGTGGCTTTTCCTACTGCCTACATTACTAAATAAATTGATGCGAACATTCGCATTTCATATAACAGTTATCGCTATCATATAACTGAAAACAGTGGTGTGGTGTTGGTAACAATCATAGCACATTTCGCAGCTATCATCCTCTTGCTCTTAACGTTCTCTGTGCTCTCAGAACGTTATAAAATATTCATCTCGCTTGCATTGGTCATTAAGCATTGAAAGCAATTTTAATTGTCCAGTATCGCAATTTTTAGATCCACTTCATAAAGGAAAATAGGCTGTTATACAGTTCAGCTTTTTAAAACATTGTTTCTTACATTCAATTGATGAAGAGGCAGGCACTTGTTGATATCATGGGCCCTTAATAATTGCTGAGAAGAGACTGACACAGCCTGTTTGAGTAAACTGCCCAGTGTGTATGTCTTCATTTTACTTTTTCCATACTCTGTGACCTTGCAGTCATTGACTTTAGTCTGGAACAATTTCAAAGTCATGTAAATTAATGTAATTTACGTATTGCTTATCATCTTGCAGAGTTCAGAGGGAAGCTTATTGGCTAGAAAGGTTTGTTTACTTAAAATGGAAGGTCAAGCTAAAGTTAAACTTTTTTTTGCATAAAATGATTTTGTAATGTTTTTATTTAGCTGCTAAAGAATGTAATGTTTGGAATAGCAAATAATAGTTTTATTTGACCTCAGGGTGTTCGTGGAAACTAGCTTTTATTGAAGAAATTTATTTCCATTGCCTGGTGTTTGTGGTATGTTGTCTTCATCTCCCATCCTGCAAAGAATTCTCCAATAAGGCTAGTATCTTATGTCTCCACCTATCATTAATTGCATACAAAAACAGCCAGTTATAAATAGTCAGCCCACTCTTTCCTCTCTCCTCCCCTCCCCTCCCCTCCCGGTGCTTGGAAGTCAAGTTTTGATAATCAACTAACCTCTTCTTTTTTTTTGTCTTTTACTCTGTCTAAGCAGAGAAGACAAGAAACTGTTCTCTTATATTTTCTAAGTTACATAATTTATTGATTATGAATTCCCTCTTTCTCTTTCACTCAACCCTCTGTTTCTTGGTCAGAGTAAGGAAAATGGCAGCTGCTTAGGCTTATTTCCCTTTCTTTTCTATCCTGTTTGGTTTAAATACTTTTAGTCTTTTGAAATTGGTGGGTTGCCTTTCTGCTGTAGGCAAGCACACGTGCCACTCCTGCTGGTTTGCTTTCAGGGTCATTTCAGAGTCTGTAGTGCAGAGCATTTATCCAGGGCCAATCACCTAGCAGCTAACTGCTGGATTTTTTTGAGAGAGGTGTCCATAAACCAAACCATTTTGAGTAGGGCCCTTACTTCCAACCACCATTCATAATCATTTCCCTGGAACATGTCTTTTGTGGAGTCATCCAAACAGTGGTGAAACACCTGCTCACCTCTACAGCACAATTCCATTTTGGCATGGCAGAATGAATATCTGTCTTTGCAGGATTATCAGTTGCACAGTGTCCTATAGGAAGAACCTGTTCTCTACTTACAGAATGTTGCTGGGTTTCTTATTTGTACGCATGAGCCTGACTCTCAAAGATCAGGGCATGCTAATGCTACTAGCTATGGGCAATGTCCTTTAGCTAAAATATTGGCGAGCTGTTTGTTTTTTGAGGAGCTGAAAGATTAAAATTCTAGTCCCATCTTCCCAGGTGTGTGACTTGTTTGTTAGTCTTCTGTCTTCAGTACAGATTATTTGTATTTTTATGTTGCTCCTTTCATCCAAGGATAACTGACATGTCTATTGTACAAATGGGAATGAATTAGGGGAGTTAAGGTGCAAAGAGAGACCACAATGATTTAGAGAGAGAAAAGGAAACAAAATCTGGGACTGAAATCCTGTTCAACTAGCAAAACCTTCTTTTGACTTCATGGGTTTCAAAGGAGCCAAGATTTCACACCAGGTCTCTTAGTTTACTCCTCTAAATGGAAAGCCTTTCTAGATTATGGGGGAGGGATGCTTCAGGAACAGCTGGCTGGAAAATGTCCTGTCCTCATTTCTTCAGAGTTGATTCATGAAAAATGTAGCAAAAGTCATCCCACCACCTCCAGCGTTTCTTTTCCCACTAACATACTACTACTAAGGGAATAGTGGTTGTATCCTCACCCAAACTGCTCATCAGTGCCCTCCTAAGGATGAGTAGAGACTACTTGAAGCCCTCTTGGTACTGGGGAACTGATTACTTTCCAGAAACCACTGCAGAAATGGATGCTCGCTCCCCCCTTAGTCCTTCATTCAGTTTGGACTCTGGGCCTAACTCTCCACTGCCTTGCACCCAGTGTAGTCATTTACACCGACACAGCGTGAGTTCAAAAAACCTTACCAAATCAAGAAGGTGGCATTTTATAGTCCCTTTGCACTCAGTAGGCACAGGTTAAAATAACACAAGGCATTGGAGAATTGGGCCCGTTAACTCTAGAACTCAAGTTGTCCTTGGAGTACAGTATCAAAAATGAAAGCTTGACATGACCTTTTTGGTGGCGCTTTTGGACACAGCTGCCCTTGTTTTCTTGCTTACAAACTTTCTATGAAGTAATTTCACAGGGTGTTACGCTTATTTTGGAGAGCCCTGTTTCGATTTTCACAGCCACCTTTCTAGGGACAGTTAGTGCCAAGAGAGGTAATATGACCATTTCCTTCAAAGTAGCCCAACGAAGGCTTTGTCCTCGCATCTCCTTCTGTTCCATCCTCTAAGGGTATGGTTACACTTAGAAGATTATAGCGGTCCCCTTATACAGTAATACGAATAGCGCTATTGTATGTCCACATTGAGATGCTCCAGCGTTATAGCATGGCCACATTTGCGGCAGTTAATACGGCATTAAGAGCAGCGCATTAGGGCATGTATCCCACAGTATACCTCTTCCTGATCTGGCGCAATGCCTTGCGGTAGGGGGGGCGTCACTTGCGGGGCATTCTGTATCCTGTTTCAACTACCCATGATGCTTTTTGGCATATCCCAGCAATCCCTGTTTCCTTCCACCTCCGGCGCCATCTTTCAACGGTGTCAGCAAGGCGTGCTCCGTCTTCCATTGTCGTGTGCTGCAGTGAATCCAGAACTGCTGAGGAACATGATGACGACTGTCGCCAGCACATCTCTGTGTGCAGTGGAGTTAATCCTTGACATGCAGGATGACAGTGATGAGTCTGAAGATGAGATCGAAGCAGTGAATGCGTTTGACATGAAGCTTCTTGTCTCATTAAAGGACATGCTCACGGCCGTTGAACGCTGCTTCTGGGCACGGGGAAACAAGCACTGAGTGGTGGGATCGCATTGTCATGCAAGTCTGGGACGACGAGCAGTGGCTGCAAAACTTTCGCATGAGAAAAGCCACTTTCATGGGACTATGTGCTCAACTCGCCCCCGCCCTGCGGCGCAAGGACACCAGACTGAGAGCTGCCCTCCCGGTGGAGAAGCGGGTGGCTATCGCGCTCTGGAAGCTGGCCACCCCAGACAGCTACCGATCAGTGGCCAACCAGTTTGGGGTTGGAAAGTCGACCGCTGGAGTTGTGCTGATGCAAATGTGCAGGGCCATTAATCGCATCCTGCTACAAAAAAATCGTGACTCTGGATAACGTGCATGACCTTGTGGCTGGCTTTGAAGAAATGGGTTTCCCTAACTGTGGAGGGGCGATAGACGGGACCCATATACCTATTCTGGCGCCCGCCCACCTAGCTGACGAGTACGTTAACCGAAAGAGGTACTTCTCCATGGTTCTCCAGGCGCCTGTGGATCACCGTGGGCGTTTTACTGACATTAACGCTGGCTGGTCTGGAAAGGTGCATGACGCACGCATCTTCCGCAACCGGCCTGTTCATGAAGCTGCAAGCCAGGACTTTTTTCCCAGACTAGAGGATCCCCGTGGGGGAAGTGGAAATGCCCGTAGTGATTCTTGGTGACCCTGCTTACCCTTTAATGCCCTGGCTCATGAAACCCTACACAGGGAGCCTGGACAGCAGTCAGGAAAGGTTCAACTACAGGCTTAGCTGGTGTCGAATGACTGTGGAATATGCTTTTGGGCGTCTCAAGGCGCGCTGGCGCTGTCTTTATGGGAGGCTAGACTTGGCCGAGGGTAGTATCTCCACGGTTATTTCCGCATGCTGTGCCCTACATAATCTTTGTGAGCAGAAGGGCGAAGGCTTCACTCAGGCATGGTCCTCGGAGGTTCAACGCCTGGAGGCCACATATGCCCAGCCAGAGAGCAGGGTTCTTGGAGGGGACCAGCGCGAGGCTGTTAGGATCAGGGAAGCCTTGAGGGAGCATTTTGAGGCTGAAAGCCAGTTCTAAAGTGAGGTGCAGATGGAGGGAGGGAGGGAGCATTCTTTTAACAGGAACAGGCATTTGCTTTTCTGTAGCCTGTAATAACGTATGTACACTTAATAAAGAAACCCATTTATTAAGAAGACAATTCATTTATTGAACAGGTACTTCGGTTGCTGAAAGAAAATACTGTGATGCGTGTGAGGGGGAAGCCGGGGGAGGTGCAGTGGGGGTGGCATGGGGTCAGTCAGAGATCGGAATATGTCTGGGTCTCTGAGTCTCCAGTGCCCTCACAGTGGCCATGTCCCCTGAACCCCATTTGCGGAGGGCAGTAAGGCATGTTACTAGGGATTGACTGCAGCGGATAATGGTCCGGGGTTTGGGGGTTGTTCGGTGAAGACAGAGGGGTTAACCATTTGGCTGATGATAGTGGCCTGGAGGGTACTGAGGCACAGAAGGGGAAGGGATTTGGGGCAAATGATAATTGGGGTGGTGGGTGCGGTGCTTCCCCTCCTGAAGGGTGACAATCCGCTGCATAGTCTGCAATTGAAGCTGCAGTAATGTGAGCAGCTTATCGGTGCTTTTCCGGTGGTGAATCGCATTCTCCTTCTGTGCCTTCTCCCTCAACTTGCTCTCATTCTCCCTCCACCTCTGTGCAACTCGATTCTCCATTACAGCCTGTTGCATTACTTGCTGTACAAGATCCTCTTTGCTCCTTCGTGGCCGCTTCCTCAGTAGCCTCAGCCTCTCAGCTGTTGATAAGAGCGATGGCGCAGGGCTGAAGGATGACCCTTCTAAAATAAAAAGATACATTTAACAGTGGTTCCCTTGTAAAGAGCAGACATGCCTATGATTCCCCCACATTCCCCGTTTGCCTGTCCCGCAGAGAGCACAGATACAGCAACGGAGCCCCTGCCATGGTGAGTGCACTCCAGAGGCAAGGGAAATGATTTTTTCCCTGCCCCAGAAAAGCTGTCCTGGGGGAGCGGGTGGGGAGTGCTGGTATGTTGCAGGAGCCCCAGTCTGAGCAGCAGGCGGGGGGAAGGATTTCTTCCCTGCCCTGAAAAGCTGTGGCGGGGTGGATGGAGTGCCGGGATGTGGCAGGAGCCCTACTCTGAACACTGTTCCAACATTCTCCGTAGGTGTTTGTCCTGGAAGATATCTCGTTGCTTCGAGTCACTGAGGAACAAAGGGAAGGGATTTTAATGAGATGCGGCTTCTGCCCAGGGCCATATGCAGCTTGCGTATGTGCAGCAATGCTCCCCCCACCCATTGTAGCACAGTGGCGAGGACTAGTGACCGGGACGGGGACCACGCTGGCTATCCCGGGAAACCTGCGCAGGCGCATTGCAAGCGCTCTTATTGAGACCTTTGAAGAGATTACTGATGATGACTACCACGAGGTGATAGACTACATCAATGCTCTATTCCACATGTAGGCAAGCATGCAAGCAACCCTTTCCACCCCAAGCTGCAAGCCTTCCCCATAGAAAAGCAGCTTTATCTCCGCAATCCGCTGCTGAGCTGGCCCCTGCAACTGCCGGACGCTGTGGCTGGCTGCCCTCCTGGGTTGAGAAGAGCTCCTGGCTGTATGCGTCCAGGGACTCCTCCATGCGCTGAGTCGCTGCCGCCTCGTCCTCGTCGTCCTCCTCCTCTTCTTCATCCTCCTGGTCTTCGTCCTCCTCCTCACCCCCTCGCTTCACTGGTGGGCTGGGAAGTGTCCATGGTGATCAATGGAGTGACCGTAGGATCACCACCAAGTATCACGTGCAGCTCCTTAAAATCTGCAAGTCACCGGGGCTGCCCCGGAGCGGCCGTTTGCCTCGCGGGCTTTGCGATACACATTCCTAAGCTCCTTTACCTTAACACGGCACTGCAGAGTGTCCCGCTCATGGCCTCTTTCTGCCAAGGCCCGTGATATCTGCCCATAGGTGTCAAAATTCCTGCGGCTAGACGGCAGCTGAGACTGAACAGCGTCTTTCCCCCAACAGCTGATGAGGTCCAGCACCTCGCTATTGCTCCATGCTGGGGATCGCCTATTGTGAGGAGGCATGGCATGTGGAGTCATGATGATCAATCAGAATGATCACCTGCAACGATTCCCTGAGACCACACCACGCAATCAATCAGATCAATGAGAATGATCACCTGCAAAGATTTCCTCAGAGCATGCCACGCTTGGCTGGAGCAAACAGGAAGGGGATTTTCAAATTTCCCTGGAACTTTAAAGGGCAGGTCTGATGTGTGGTCACCTGAGGACAGGACAAAAGAGTTTGCAAGTGATGACCAGAGTGGCTCGAACGGGAATTATGGGATGGGCTGGAGGCCAATTAATGCACAGTGGATGTCCACATTCTTGCTGTAGCGCTACAGCAGGTGCGCTACAGCCCTTATCCCCCATGCGGAGGTGGATTAACAATAGTGCTCTACGTGCCTTGCCAGTGTGGACGGGGAGGAGGTTATAGCGCTCTTGGGGGCTTTATAGTGGTATAAAGTGCCAGTGTAACCAAGCCCTAAATGTGGGACATAGCTTAACTATTTCACAGAGGGACATACTCTTGCTTCCTCAGACTTCAATGGATTAGTTTGTTTTGGTGGTTAATTTGAGCAGGAGCTAACACATGATGACCCATAAAGCTTATTCGCAGGCTATAATAATGATAGGGGGCTGATCTAGGTGTTTTACTCTGGTACTCAGCCCAAAAAGCAGGGATGTCTGTCTGATCCTGACTTCTGAATCATAAAATAATTGAACAACTTAAAAAAAAAAAATAGGCTAGACTCTTATCTATTGCATTATGCTTATACTTTGTAAGTCTCGAAGTGCTTATCTGTATTTGTCCATACGCCTGGGACAAGGTCAGTACCTATGATTTAAGGTTGAGATTCTAGGTCATGGACGATGATAAAATTTCACAGGAGCCTGCAACCTGTCTGACTTTTACTAAAAATACCCTGGGGAGGAGAACGGGTGCGTGGGTGGAGAGAGGAAGGCAGGGGTGAGGGAGGATCACAGTGTGGCCAGAGCTTGCAGCTGTTTTAGCCCCACAGCTACTCCTGTGGCAGCGGCTGACTGCTGCTGCCCCAGCCCCAGGGAGGCTGACCCAACCCCAGCTGCTGCTGCTCCTGTGAGCCACAGGGCTGGCTGCCGGTCTGCTGCTCTAGGACTGGCCACTGCTGTGGCAGCCTGGGGACTGGCCCAGAGGAGATCCTAGGAAGTCACAGCATCTGTTACAGAACCATATCCTTACCAGAATTTATAACTCTGATAGTTTTCAGGTCTGCATGGTCTTCCCAAATCTCTAGCTTCAGGGCTCCATCTTTCACCACAACCCTTCTTTACTGAATCGTCTTCATGTGATGAGGGACTGCTTAGTGAGATGGAGTCACTCTTAATAGGCACCTGAGTGTTTCAGATAGTGGACAATTCTGACTGTGCTTAGGGCTATATTTTCAATGTGGTAGGAAAGAAAGAATTCCTAATCCTCTTCATGTTCCCTGTGGTGTGTCTAGGATTTATAATTAGATAATATTTTGAGTTAGCAGACGGAAGCTTCACCAACATATTCAGGGACTTGACTATGCAAACACTGACAGTGCTTTGCCTTTATAGGAGCAAACTTCAGTGTTTAAAACAGTTGCATGATTCCAAGCTTCTTTAATTGCCCCTCACATGCTGTTGGGGAAAACTGTCGCTTTGGCGCTTAACTTTTCTGGAGAAATCGGCATACTCGCATCACAATTAGACCAAGAGCATAGAAACTCTTTGCATTTCAGCTAGGAGACTCTTTTGGATATCAAAGGACATTGTTACTGTGTTTGTAAAAAGTGATTCAGATCCTTAAGTCTCTTACTTGTTGGATTAAGGATTGTGTGAATTTAGCATACAAGCACCTTTGCCTACCTGCTTCTTAAAGGTTATTTGTTGGCAAGGTGAAGTTGAGTCCTAATAGGCTATTGACACTTGTAGAGTGACTATTTGAGCTAATCCTTGTTTATCGATAATACTAATTGGACTTACTGTTGTCAGGTGGGGGGTGTGGTTTTTCTTTTTTCCCTTTCAGAAAAATTCTTCAAGAGGCTACTTGAAAGTAAGCCCATTTCTGTTACAAGGCCTGATCCAATTCCTATCAAAGTTTGTGGGAAACTTAAGTTAACTTCAGTGGGCATAAGATCAAATCCTTAAAGAAGGGCTCATCACAGCTGCTAGTGGAAAAGAAATTTCCTTCCTAGAAAAGTTCAAGGGAGGGGAATATGGCAAGGAGGTATGATTTACCTGTAGTTGGTTTGTCCAGGTTTTCTCCTATCTCGTTCTCCTCTGTATCTCCAAACATTACCCTTTCTTTTCAAATGTTAACTTGAATTTCATTCAGTATTGAATGAGAAGGAAGGGCCTCTCTTCACTAGCGCGGGGAGAGATCGATCTTATGGCGATCGATTTATCGCGTCTTGTCAAGACACGATAAATCGATTGCCAGCGGCACCCCCGTCGACTCTGTAACTCCAGCTCGCCAAAAGGTGCAAGCTGGAGTCGACGGGGGAGTGCGCCGCCACCGCCGTGAGGACGGCAGGTAAGTCGGCTGTAGATACGCCGATTTCAGCTACGTTATTAACGTAACTGAAATTGCGTATCTACAGTCGATCCTTCCGCCCTAGTGAGGACCAGCCTGAAGTAGGTGGGGCTAATGCATATCCTCATAAACCGTTCTTGCTTCCCAGTGAAATGGAAAAACATCCAGTGCTGCTTCCTTTAGAGCAGGAGGAACAGACTCTGTTCATTAC
Organism: Dermatemys mawii; assembly: GCA_007922305.1. Lineage (NCBI taxonomy): Eukaryota > Metazoa > Chordata > Testudines > Dermatemydidae > Dermatemys > Dermatemys mawii. Next base: position 5,294,321 of record ML677351.1, read on the forward strand.
AGTTACTACTAAGGAAATCTGCCTTAAGGATGATACCGGTGAAACACTTCAGCAGAAATCAATGATCAAGCAAATAGAAGCATTTCTTTCTATGTCTTTTGCTATTAAAGCAATGTTTCCAAACATGGGAGAAGGTGAATCCACAGGACAGAGAAGAGGAACGTTTGGGGGCACGGGGGAACTGTGACCCTGCATTCACCTTTGTCCCACTTAAAAAGATGCTTGAAAGCCATCAATGTCCATTTCGCTGGTATTTCTGTGGCTGTTGTGAGAGTAGTTAGCACATGTGAACTGCAAGCTCAGGCTCTTTCTCCCACATAACTTAGTTCAGCCATGCGATCCTATCCTGCTACGAGGAGTGTGTCTAACTCTGAGGTAGGCAACCTTTGGCACATGAGCTGATTTTCAGCGACACTCACACTGCCAGGGTCCTGGCCACCAGTAAGGGGGGCTCTGTGTTTTAATTTGATTTTTAAATGAAGCTTTTTAAACATTTTATACCCCTTATTTACTTTACATACAACAATAGTTTAATTATATATTAAAAACTTACAGAAAGAGACTTCTAAAAATGTTAAAAAGTGTTACTGGCATGTGACACTTTAAATTAGAGTGAATAAATGAAGACTTAGCACACCACTTCTGAAAGGTTGCCGTCCCCTGGTCTAACTGTTTAAGGCTGAGGAGAAACTAACAAGGGAAAAAATGTTCTTGGGCAGCTATCATGCTATCTCAGGGTTGAAGATTCAATCACATGGCATTTTTTCTTGAATCCTAATTTAGATTCTATATTCAAAACCTCTAACAAATGACCACATGCATGCTCATTAGGGAGAATTAGGGCATATAGCATCACTTAATCCCATATTTGAAACAGTAGAGATGGTAAAGCCGACTTTGTGGAAACTTCAGAAAAACTTAACATGATGTTTGTCATCATTCTTCACAAAGTATAAGGTATGATTATTTTTATGGTTTTCATATAGTTTTCTAATGAACAAGAGTGTATACCTCTTCTGGGTTACAAAGGTCATTTTAGCATAGATCAGATATGTAGAGGTTGCCACTTTTGAAACAGTTCTGCCAAAAGGAGTGTTTGTTTGAAAGCATTTCATGGTTTGATGGTTAAAGTTATCTTAGTGTTCTTCAGAGAAGCTTGAGAAACAAATACTTTACTTTCCAGGACAGTGTTTTTTCAGAATATACAGCTTGGTGTATCAGTTCAAGTAAAGCTAGTTCCTCTCTCCCTCACCTTTTCATCTAAAGATCCTGTAGGTTCTATGAAACTCTAATTTATGTAGCTAAGGGCCAGATTCTTGATGGGTGTAAATTATCATAGCTTCGTTGGCTTCAGTTGACCTATAAAGTGACTCTCTATCTCCTTATTAATGTAAGATTATTCCTATGTAACGTTCTAGTGCTTTTTTTATTCCCAAATGAGGCACCTAAATGGGGAAGAACATTGTATTGTCATGTCTGTCATTTTCAGTGGGTTTTTTTTTCTGTTCATCTTATTTTTAAGAGGGTCATGGGATTTATTTATTTTGTGTATTTCTATGTATGTCAACAGGTTTTTGAAAAACCCTTTTATTTGCCAGGTGTGCTGTTTACTCTTCAGAATTTGCTCATGTGTTTGCATTAAGGAAAGGGTGGAAGGAAAAAGAGTTGATCAGCATTTTTTTCTCTCTAGAAATTTAAGTGAAAAATCAAGAACAATTTTAAATGCAGTTGTGTAATGGCTTTGTGGTGCTAGCATAGCAGCCAGCATGTCAGAAAGCAGCATGTGTTTTTATGCTATTAGAACAGCGGTTCTCAAACTTCATTGCACTGTGACCCCTTCTGACAACAAAAATTACTAATTACCCCAGAAGGACTGAAACCTGAGCCCACCCAAGCCCCGCTGCCCTGGGCAGGGGTGGGTGGCTGATTCCAAAATCTGGTGTGGCCAAATTGAAGCCCAAGGTCTTTTGCGCCAGGCAGGGAGTTTGTAACTGATTTTCACCACCCAGGGCTGAAGTCCTTGGGCCCAGGCTTTGGCCCTGGGCCGCAGCAAGTCTGATGCCAACTCTGGTGTCCCATCTTGGGGTCCAACCCACAGTTTGAGAACTGCCATATTAAATTGATACTAAGGACTTTGACCATTCGTGTAAGCTATGAGGGCCATTCCCTCAGTATAAGTCAGTATATAGCGCTATTTTCTAGAGCCAGATCTTCAAATGATTATGTAAATATGCATAGCACCATTGAAGTCAGTGGAGCTTCATGATTTACACCAGCTGAGCATCTCCCCCTATATTTAATTCGAAGTATTCTTTGTGTCTCTTTTAATTTACTGAAAAAATTGGTCTTGGTAGTGCTGACTTAGAAAAAGAAATAACATAAACAACTGGTCTACTGAAGGGCACTTATTACTGCTGTCACAAGAACGTAGATGTGGGAGAAAAGTAGTATTTTTGGTTTTAATATGTTCCTGTGAGAGCAAGTGTTTTATTAAGGCAAGAGATTATTTGTTTCGGTGAACTGTTTCAGTGTATTATAAAGTATAAATAACTTGGACAGGTGTTCCTGCCTAGTAGTAGAGTAATGAGGTTAGAAATAATGACTTGGGGTAAAAAATGGCGCTCTCAAGTTGGGTGTACTTGGAGACGGGAGAGCGGTTCAGTGTGTCCCTTCTGTCCCCTTTCCCACAAGCAAGAGTGAATCATAACTGCTTTCTGTGCTGAGTGCCAAGGGAGCTGCTGCACTGGAATGCACATTACACATCCAGGATGTGAAAAGCTGGCATCTTCGGTTGCCTGGGAATCTCAGCCTGAAGTCAAAGGGACTAGACCTGCTCATGTTCTTATGTGCTTTGTTGAATTGGGATAATCATGCTTCCTTGTATGCTGCAGATACTACAGTCTCCGTGATCCACTGACTCCCAGACATAATTTTTTGTGATTTAAGGTGCAGATAAGTGTGTGTATGTATGCACTGGTTCAGTGTAGTACCTTACAAGGCAAGTAGTTCCACTGAATTCAGTGGGACAATGTACAGATTATTCACTGTGAATAAGAGCGTCTGAATCTGTCCCTTTACATGCATCTTAAGACACATTAGTAAAATCGAATATCCTAGCTAGTTGTGTGCCACTTTCCTTAAGGAGTGGATCAAATGGAGCTTGTTTGTGCTATCACTGAGTAGTCTGTTTTAATAAGATGTACAATCGTAACACAAATGTGCTTTTATAAACGCAGTATAGTATGTAGCAGCGACGACTTTCGTGATTCATATGTATTCACTACAAGCACCTATTTGTGATAAATTGAGGTGTTTCTGTAAAGATTTATAAACAAGCTTTGATGTTTAAAACTGCCTCCTTTTAAAATTTACATAGCTCAAAAAATTCTTCAACCCTGGTCAAAGCATCATAGGTTGAAGTATATTCACTAGGGAGAAAACTGGCACCAACTTGAGGTCCTTGATATCTTAAAGCCTATGGCATGTTCTGTTGCAAGGCTATTATCAAGGCTGGTTAACCTAGCCTTAGACCTACTAGCTTATGGGTGTAGGTAGGTATGGGCACAATTTCTCCTGTTTTTAAAATTTGCTTTAACAATACTTTTTGGGTGGGGGTAGCAATGTAGCTATATATAACAGTGCCTTCGGTGACAGGAATCGTGTGTAGTGGAATGTATATGGTAGGAAGTTACGGGTTTCAGCCAGCATGTACTGTTTGGGTCTTGTGTACATGGTTGACTCTTTCCTTGCTGGACTTGACATCTGTTTTAATGTAAAATAGTTGTAGGTGAACACTTTGACAAATTTGAGACTTACTGACTCCATTTCTTCTTTATTAGATGCAAAATATAATAAAGGGTATTTTTCTTTCCTAATTTCCAAGAATTATGAAGTGAAGGATAGAGGGAACCTAGGGTTTAGATTAAGGAAGCAAGGACAATTTCTCCAGTTGCTTCCTAAATACACTGTACAGGGTTGTGTGCTACTTTAATTTACACCTGTCTATACCTTAGGCTCCTTTACACGTAGGCAGAGCTGGTGTAAATAGGAATCTAAAGTGGCATAAGAGGGGAGATGTCTGATTTATGCCAGTGTACTCCTCATTTCTGACTTTGACTCAAAATATCAGCAAATTGAATAATGTGAAATTTAAAACTTTTGCCTGTTTTGGCATCCTCTGCATTTGCAGAGGAAAGCATGAGAGAGATGACTGAGTCATTTTCTGAATTAGGAATGACCTCCCAGGAGGCACAGTAGGAGTGAATCCTTGATTATAATCAGCTGGCCCTTTTGACCCTTAAATGGTGAGCCTGCAGACCAGATCAGAGAGCAGCAGTAGGAGAAGCATGAAGAAAAGGCAGGTTCTTATAAATGTTACTTGACTCTTTTAAAGGAAAGAATACTGTTTTCTTACAAGAGAGCTGGCTGCCTCAGTAGTATAAATATCTGTTGTCTTTTTCTTTCCTGTGTCCTTCTCTTGTTGCTGGATTTTATTCCAGCTGCTTGCAGGGGACTGATCTATTCCAAGGTGGCGCGGGAGGGATGGGGGTTGGAGGAAGAGGGGAAATCCTCAAGAATGTAGGTGAAATGGGACCAGAGCCACCCAGAGAATATTTGTAGTTCAGACTTTTGTAAAAACCCTAATCTAGCCTATGGATTGTTCTTATTGGAAGTTTCATTCAAGAACCAGGCATGTATGACTTGGAAAGCAGGACAGACTATTATTTCTAGAAATTAAGTCTGTATAGAAGTAGTCACTACAGTTAACACTTAGGTCTAACTTTTAATTTAATTGTATGAAAGTGGAAATCTCAAATGTGTTATAGCACTTAACAAAGGATTGTTTTAATTTTAAACAAATTTTAAAAAATACAATTATACATGTAATATATACTAAGTTCCAAAACACTAGAAAAATGCTCTGAAATTAATAGCTATTTTAGAAAAGTAACTATCACACCCATTTCATATTTCTCTTCCCCCCCCCCCCCCCAAAATATTGGAAGGCCAGGTTATGGACTGTAAGACCCCTTTTTCAAAAAAACAAACAAACTATCCTTGAATTTTTTTCTAATACAGAGTTGGGCAGACTATGGCCTGCAGGACTCTCCTGCCTGATTCTTGAGCTCCCAGCCAGGGAGGTTAGCCCCCGGTCCCTCCCCAGCTGTCCTCCCTCCCCCACAGTCTCAGCATGCCACACCACCAGCGCTCTGGCCCACCCCTCTTGCCAGGCAGCATGGGCAGCAGATCTGTGAGCTCCTGCTGCTCTGAGCAGCATGGTAAGGGGGCAGGGAGCGGGGGTGGGGGAGGAGGTGGTGTTAGATAAGGGGCAGGAGGTCCTGGGCACAGTCAGGGGTGTGGATAGAGGTCAGAGCAGTCAGAGGACAGGCAGCAGTTGATGTGGGAGTCCTGGGGGAGCGGGGGACAGCTGGGGGCAGAGGTCCCAGGAGGGAGGCAGTCAGGGGACAGGGAGCAGGGGGAGTTGGATGGGTCAGGGATTCTGAGGGGAGCAGGAGGTGGAAGGGGGCAGATAAGAGGCAAGAGCCAGGCTGTTTGGGGAGGCACAGCCTTTCCTACTGGCCCTCCATACAGTTTTGCAATGCTAATGTGGCCCTCAGGCCAAAGAGTTTGCCTACCCCTGTTCTACTATATTGAATTGTTTTATAAGCAAGCTGTGGGAAAAGCAAGCTTGTTTGCTGTTTTGTTTGTTGTTGTTTTGAGTAATGTATTAATGCTCTGGACATAACTTAAAACTCTTCAGTCAATATTGTTTAATTTGCCTTGAAATACCAACTTCAACCTCTTTGACAAGTGGTTTGAAAGGTTGTCTAACTGTACTGTATGCACTGGAAATACTTTAATCTTTTCTGCTGAAATGCCACTTTGTAAATTGTTGCAGCAGTACTCAGTGAATCAGAACAAAAATCCTTTATTCCTCTTACAACAGTACAACATAAGAAATGCTATTTACAGGCCCCCCCTCCCTTCCTTTCATGGTACAACAACACCCTTCACACACACACACACACGCGCGCGCACATGCGCACACACGCTCGCGTGCAAAATAAGGGAACTGGCCACTTCTAAATTATAGACTTTTGAGTAGTAAGTTGTCTTGTCTTCTGGCATCTGTTAGCTTATTAAGAAAGCAACATTTGACACCAGCAAGTTTGGATGGTGTCAGATTGTAAATTAGTCTCTTTCCTATTTTTAATACTTGTTTAATAGCTCAATTTTTTGATTATTTATATCAGATGCTAGACTTTAAGATCTATGCACTACATAAACAAATATTATTAAAACAGGACATGTCTTTGGAACTAACGTTGTATAGTGCTGCTGATTTCACAAGTGACCAAAATGGACATATGAACAAGTGACTTCATATCTGTTGAATTACTGCTCTTAAATATGATTCACTTTTCAAATTGACAGAAATAATTTGAGTATTTTTGCTTAGTAATTTTTCCAGCTTAAACATGTTTACAAATATACTTTTATTGAAATATAATATACTGACCATTCCATGATTATAAATTGGTTTTAAACAGTTCAAAATTATGTATGAACAGATTTTCAGTACTGTTGTTTGAGACAAGGATAGCAAGCAGTTTGTGTACTAGATATTAGTTCAGTATTAGTGTCTCAGGCTAATATATAGAACCGCTGCAAGAAAAAATTGTTTTTTAGTAATACAAATGGACTCTCAACAATAGTGGTGTTGCAAGGAACTTCTGAAATTACATTTACACCATAATATAGCTATATATGATATTGAAACTGACATGTCTGGCATTTGGACATGGAAAAAGCATCAGATTGCAACAATACTTAATCAATATTTTCCCTTACATTTTTGTTTTGGAAACCTGCCTTTTGTTATTGAGTAATCTTTTACTCTTCAATTATTAATCCAATCTTTCTAATTTAAAATGCTCTTTCATGCTGCGTAGTATCAAGAGTTTGAAGCTTCTCAATATTTTTTCTGATAACATTGGGCAATTGATCGATAAGCAAGTATTCTTGGAATTCTGGCTGTATTTTCTTCACCAGAACATATTCTGTGGCTTGCCATTCTGCTGTGACTATTGGCAGGAGTTGCAGGGGAAGATGTAATTGAATAAGCTAGCTCTGAGGATTTTTCGCGGGGTTCTCTTGAAAGTGAGTTTTTTGAGGCTGTTCCTTACAATTCTCTGTACTGAATTTGAACCAGATTCTTCCTGCGTTGTTTTGTGAGTGACTCCTTTTGGAATCATGGGGAATCCTGGCAGAATAATCCAGTACAAACAGTGGTATCAGAATCTGGCCCTCTGTCATTTATCAGCCCAAGTCTAGAAATGAAGCTCATTAACTTTAGTTCTTTCATTTTTGCATTAGAAGAACACAGTTTTCGTCTTCCATAACCAATTTTCAAATTATTTTTTACTTTCTGCACAAGGTTGATAAAGTTGTTCTGAGGCACCTCTGGTATTGTCTGGATATTTTGGGTTTCCTTCAACTTCCTTCACGCTGGTGTTTGCTCCAACAATGACGATGGCCTTGAAATACCCATTTGTTGGTTGGTTGTGTTTTTTTTGTTTGTTTGTTTGTTTGTTTTGTTTTTCCCCCCTCAAGATCTTTGCACTTTCTTGTGTGTGGCTCATCTCTGAAATAATCCATCAAGCCACTTCCTTCTCCTCTCAGATCCTCCTGCAAGACTTTTTGGTGCAATGATGCTAACAACCAGCCTTGCAACAATGATTAGCCTGTACAGCTGTTAGGGAGCGCTGATTCAATTTGCTGAAAAATGAAATTAACCTAGAGGCTGTCAGGGATTCCTCCCCACTTTGAATTCTAGGGTACAGATGTGGGGACCTGCATGAGGAGACCCAGTAAGCTTATTTTACCAGCTTAGGTTAAAACTTCCCCAAGACACTGTTCCAGACACAAGAGAAACTTGTATGCTGCCCCCACAAAGCATTACCCCAAGAACTATGGTCCAGTCCACTTGGAGCCTCCTCTTTTTTCCAAAAATCCCCCCAAGCTTCCCTCCCTGGGGAAGGCTTGAGGGAAAATCCCCTCACCAATTCTGCTAGGTGAGCCTGATCCAAACCTGGATCTTACACAATGGAAAATAAAGCAGTCAGATTCTTAAAAGAAGAATTTTAATTAAAGGAAAAAGAAGAAACCAAATCTTTGTAGGAATCAGTGGGAAACACTTTGCAATCCCAAAAAGAATCAAAGGAAAACCCACACCACAGAGGAATTATCCCTTCCTCCCCGCCTCCTGTCTGAGTTTCAAAGTTAAAGAAAACACAGGAATATCTCCCAAAAACCTGAGAAATTCACACAAGTGAGAGACAAAATATAAAACAAACAGCCTTGCCTGGCTAAGTTACTTACTGTTGCTGTTTAGAAAGGTTATAAATAGAGGGAGAGAAGAAAACTGTCTGATTCCCCTGAAAGCCCAGAGCAAATGAAAGACAACAGACCAAGCACTTTCCCTCCCCCCAGGTTTGAAAGCATCTTTGGTCCCCATTTGTTCTTTTGGTCAGGTACCAACCACATTTCTTTTAGCTTCTTAACCCCTTACAGGTGAGCAGGAATTCTAGGCTACTTTATGCTTATGACAGAGGCTCTCAGGGTTTCAAATGATTTCATTCTTCTCCGAAGAGAGAGGTTTAGGGAAATTCCTTCTCTGTCAGAGCTCCCTTAAGTGGGATTCTGAAACATTCTTTTAGTGATCTCTCTCTGGTGGAAGATTGAGGAAATTTGGCTTGTTCTTCTGTCAATATGAAGGCGACCTGTAGCTCTAGGTCTCATTGGCTTCAGAGCCAGATACTGGAAAGGGTGGGTCAATGCACTATGTAGACAAAATTGTTTTGTGGATGAGAGCAAACTGGTGAAATTGAAGATGCAGGTAATATAAGGAAGTTGGAGGAAAGGCTGTTTAGTGTTTCATTTCACCCTTTTTCCTCAAGACTTCTGCACTCTGGGGTTTCTCTTGGACACATTTCTGCTTAAGTAATTTCAGGAGTGTCTATGTCTAACAATGCCTTATTCCATTTTCATTAGGCCAAGTATTTTCTTTAGGATCTGGACTTTACTACAGCCCTTTGTGACTTCCACATTGGACTACAGAACTATGGTATTCTGAGACATCTTCAAGCTTAGCTTCAAAAAGTTTGATTAAGGGGCTTGTCTACGCTTACCATGCCACAGCTGCGGCACTTACTCAAGATGCTACCTACGCCAATTGGAGAGCATCTCTCATTGGTGTAAGCACATCAAGAGGAGAAGGCCTTCAGTTGATGATGCACTGTCTACACAGGGGGTTAGATTAGTATAACTGTCTCAGGCTATAGACTCTTCACACCTCGGAATGACACATTTTAGTGACCTGAGTTTGTAGCTTAGATCAGGGTTGATGAAGAATGCAGCTGCCTGCCTCTTAAATGGAGCTGTGTGGTGTAAACATACAACTGCAGTTCTTCAGCTGTTGCACTGACTTCCTGCCTGGTTCTGGGTGCTATTGGCCTTGGTCTCTGCAGCCCTACATAGCTTTGACTCAGGCTGAAAGACTGGTCTGCCTTTCTGATCCACCATGAAAATTAACGTCAATTGGGATGTTTGACCTGCATTGCTCTAGATTTTAATGCCAAGTAGCCTTCAGCGGGAAGTTCTCAGAAGGACTTTTGAATCTGGAAAGAGCTCCAGTTTGGCTTGACAGACTCAGTTTAGGCTGATAGGGTGTAATGCCAAGCCCATCTCATTTCTTTGCCTAAAGAGATGAGGAATTGTTCTAGGGCTTGTTCGGTTTCTCTTTTTTTGCCTCTGCAAAGAGGCAGAACTGCATGCATTTTTAGTTATTAAATTTTGTACCTGAGCCCTTTGGGACAACACGTGTATATTAAAGAAAAATACCATGCTTGTTGTTAAAATGAAAGTGAATTCTTTGGAGGGAGAGGTGGATTTTATTACTAAATGTATTTCATTCCTAGGGCTGGGCCGCACCAGGGAGCGGGTTTGAACTAAGATATGCAACTTCAGCTACGTAAATAGTGTAGCTGAAGTCAAAGCAACTTAGTTTGACTTACCTGGCCATCTCTATGGCAGGGGATTGATTGCGACCGCTCCTGGCCAACTCTGCTTACACCTTTTGCTGAGATGCAGTACAGCCATCGATTTAGAGATTGATTTATCATGTCTAGATGAGACGCGATAAATCGATTTCTGATACATCGAAGGCTACCTGCCAATCCGGCGGGTAGTATAGCCATATCCCTAGAGTTCAAGGTCAGAAGAGACCATGATCCTCTAGTCTGACTTCCTGCACAGAACCTCACCCACCTACATCTGTAGTGACCCTTGCCCTCTGAGTTACTGAAGTCTTCATACCATGTTACAGAAAATCCACCATTTACCCTAGTTTAAACCTGCAAGTGACCTGTGCTACAGAAGAAGGCAAAAAAACCCCAGGATTTGTCAATCTGACCCAGGGAAAATTCCTTCCTGACCTCAGATATGGTGATCAGTTGGACCCTGAGCATATGGGAAAGACCCACCTGCCAGACATCTGGGAAAGAATTCTCTGGAGTATCTCAAAGCCCACCTCATCTAGTGTCCCATCTTCGACTGTTGGAGATATTTGCTGCTGGCAGTCGCTGATGGGCTACATTCCATTTTAGGCACTTGAGAACTGCTGGTCTGGTGCAAACTGTCGGTTCCGACCCTGTTTTAATGGGGTCATCAGGGCCGGCTTAGACTTCTTGATATCTGGGGCCAAAACCTGAGCCCCACCATTCTGGGCTGAAGTCCAAGCCCAAGTGCTTCAGCTGTGTGTGTCAGAGCTAAAGTTACAGGTCTCCTATCTGGGGTTGAAGCCCGAGGGCTTCAATCTTGCCCCCCCCCCCCCCCCCCCCCGAAGGGCAGTGAGACTTGAGCAGGATCAGGCTTCGGTCCCCCTCCTGAGGTCGTGTTGTAATTTTTGTTGTCGAAAGGAGATCATGGTGCAATGAAGACTGAGAACCCCTTGGTTAGACCCAGGGCCGGCTATAGGCACCAGATGAGGAAGCACATGGTCGGGGCAGCACATTCTAAGGGGTGGCACAATCTGGTTTTCCTCCGCCCTCTTTTTTTTTTTTTTTTTTTGCTTGGGGCAGCAAAAAAGCTAGAGCTAGCCCTGGTTAGTTCATTTTCTCCGTCTTGAAGCAAGTTAGTTTTTTTTGCCTCCACTGCTCCCCTTGGAAAGCTGTTCCAGAACTTGACTCCTCTGATGGTTAGAAACCTTTATCTAATTTCAAGCCTAAACTTGTTGATGGCCAGTTTATATCCATTTGTTCTTATGTCCATATTGGCACATAGCTTAAACAACTCATTTCTTTGCCTGGCATTTATCCAGGGGTGGGCAAATTATGGCCCGTGGGACTGTCCTGACCAACCTTTGAGCTCCCAGCCGGGGAGGCTAGTCCCTCCCTCCTCCCCTGCAGCCGTGCTGCCGCGTGGGCAATGCCCTACAGGGGGAGGGCTGCGTGCTCATGAGGGGAAGAGCAGCAGGGTATTTAGTTCCATCTGGTCTGTGCAGCTGCTCTGAGGAGCATGTTAAGGAGTTTGGGGGTTGGATAAGGGCCAGGGAGTCCCAGGGGATTGTCGGGATGGAACAGGGGGGCTTGGGTAGGAGGTGTGGTCCTGGGGAGTGGCAGTTAGAGTGAGGGGGTCTCGGGAGGGTGCAGTCAGGGGACAAGGCGTAGGGGAACTTTGATGGGGGTAGGGTTAGGGGGGTCTCTGGAGGAGGTGGTCAAAAGAGGTGGGGTTGGATGAGTTGGGGATTTTGAGGGGGGCAGTCAAAGGGTGGGAAATGGAAGGGGGTGGATAGGGGGTGAGACTAGGCTGTTTGGGGAGGCACAGGCTTCCCTTCCGGCCCCTCCATACAATTTTGCAACCCCGATGTGGCCCTTGGGCCAGAAAGTTTGCCCACCCCTGCATTTATCCCTTAGATGTATTTATAGAGAGCAAACATCTCCTCTCATCATCTTCTTTTGGTTAGGCTAAACAAGCCAAGCTGTTTGTTTGTCTCCCCTTATAAGGTATGTTTTCCATTCTTCTGATCATCCTCCTAGCCCATGTCTGCACCTGTTCCACTTTGAATTCATCCTTCTTAAACATGGGAGAGCAGAACTGCCCACAGTACCATTGTACAAGGCATGGTGAGACCTCATCTGGAATACTAACACTTCCTTGCTTCTACTGGAAATATAATTGAATGATGCATTCTAGGACTTCATTAACCTCTTTACATTAGTGGCTGGCTCATAGTCATCCTGTGACGAATCCATACATTCAAGTCTCTTCTCCTCTGTCACTTCTCACGGATGTGTCCCCAATTATAGAAAAAATAAAAATAAAAATCTTCTTGTTGTGCAAAGTCATGCATTTAGGGACTATTAAATTTTATCTCATTTCTATTACTCTAGTTTACAAGTTTGTCCAGATCATCTTGTATATTATTCTGGTCCTTCTCCATCTTGGCAAAACCTCCCAACTTGGTGTCATCTGTAAGTTTTATTAGCATATGCCTACTTCTTGTGCCAAAGTCAGTAATAAAAATGTTTAAATAAGATTGTTCCCAAGACTGATTCCTGAGGAACTCCACTAGTAACCTTTCTCCGGCCTGAGAGTTCACCTTTTGGTTTGACCCATTGTAGTCGTCGCCCCTTAACCAGTTCTTTATCCACCTTTCAGTTCTCCAGCTAATTAATTAGTTTCCCATATAGAACTTGTATCAAATGTCTTACTGAAATGCAGGTAGATTAGATATACTGCATTTCCTTTGTCTATAAAAATCAGTTATTTCCTCAAAGGAGATCATGTCAGACCAATCTGATCTATCTTTTGTAAAATCATGTTGTATTTTATCCTAATTACCATTCATCTTTGTCTTAACTATTTTCTTTTTCAAAATTTGTTCCAAGACCTTACATACAATTGAGGTCAAACTAACAGGCCTATAGCTTCCTGGGTCACTCCCTCTCCCCAGTTTTCTTAAAAAGAGGAGCTATATTAGCAATTCTTATAATACCTGAGATTACAGATTGATTAGAAATCATTGCTATTGGTCAGTTCCTTTTAATATTTTTGAATGGAGATTATCCCGGCCCCCCAGTGTAGTCCCATTGGGCTGGTTAAGTTTGACTTCCACCTCAGGTGTGGTAATTTCTACCTCCATAGCCTCATTTCCATTAGCCACCCTGCTGCTAACCTTAAGCTCTTCATTACCTCACTGTTTAATTAGGCTAATGTATTTGTTTAGGTGTTGGGCTATGCCTAGATTAGCTTTAATTTCCACCCCTTCCTTGGTGCTTAACAAGGAAAGAAGAGGGACCTCTTTATTTTTATTTATATTGGTTTTAATTCCCTTTGCAAGGTCCAGCTTTGCTTGGCTATTAGTGATTCTTACTTGATGCCTACGCTTTCAGACCTCTAAGAAATAGCTCTCCATTCTGATCTATCCCCTCTTCCATTCCTTGTGGGCTTCCTTTTATTCACCTGTTTGAGATGCTTGCTCATCTAGGATGGTCTGCAACCCTTCCCCACAAATTTTTTCCCCTTGCTTGGGACCAAGACAAGTAATTTCAAAAAAATAATTTCAAGGAAGGGCCTAGTTATAGATATATTTTATCCTTCCATTTTAGTTTGAACTGAATTAGCTCATGATCACATGAACCAAGGTTGTCCCCTACAATCAGTTCTTCTGAGGTCCTCCCTACTCACCAGCACCAAATCTAAAATTCCATTATTTCTTGTGGGTTCAGCGACTGTTTTGTTTTTAGCAAAGAAATCTGTTAGCTATCACATCCAGAAAAATCTGAGCCCTACTATTATTAGTAGCTCTTGTCCTCTAATCTGTATCTAGGAAAGTAAAGTTTCCCATAATCTCACAATTCCCAGTTTTATTTATTTCACTAAAAACATTAGAAGTGGCTATCCATATCCAAATCAGATCCTGGGGATCTATAGCATACCCCAAGCACTGGCCTGGGTAACCTCCATTTAGTGTTGTTTTTTTTTTTTTCCCTGAAGTGATTTTGACCCAAACAGACTGCTATCCATTCCATCATTTCTAATTTCTTTAGTCTATCTCATCATTAATATACGATGCTACTGCATCACCTTACCTTATTTTTTTGTCTTAAAGGTATGATAAGTTTAAATTTGCATCCCCTCAGTATTTTATTTTTCAGCTTTGTGAGAGAAACTGAGATTGCATGTGAGTCCCCGAGAGACACCTTCCTGCTGGGAAAGGAGGACTTTCAAACCATTAAAATATCTCCAGTTTCCTGAAAATTTAAGTAGCCTGGTGGCTGAAAAGAACTTAATAGGCCTAAGTTGGCACTACATCTAAAATTTATATCAGCCTAGCTATTTCACTGAGATGTGAAAAATTAACACCCCATAGTTAACCTACTGTTAGCCCTGGTATAAGTTCTGCTGGGTCAATGGAAGAATTAGTCAGAGCTACCACCTTTCAAGGTAGGGGTTTACTACAGAGAGAGAGAACCCTTTTCATTGCTGTAGCAAGTGTCCACACAGCAGGGGTATAGCTATGGTAGTGTAGCTCCGCTTGCTGTAGCGCTTGTACTATAGACAAAGCTTCCCCCCGCCCCCCCAAAAAAAGTTTTTGACTTTTCCTGGCAATGTCATATATGATGCAATTATCCATCACAATTAAGAAAAATAGTGAAGAGCAAAAACAATTTTGAGAAGGGCTGTGTGGTAGGGCAGGGGTAAAAACCCCTAGAGTGCCCTGCCTCTGCACAGTAAACCATGCTTGCAGGCAGGAGGCTCCAGGGCAGGGGCTGGCCCCAGCCATGAGAATGCAGAGCTAAAAGCCCTAGCAGAGGGTTACTGCAGGGAGCTCAGCTGGGTTAAAAGGCCCCAGCTGTAGCTGGGATCAGGAGGCAGGATAAAAACCGCTGACTCATGGTCAGCAAAGCGGGGGGGAGGAGAAGAAGGGCCTAGGCAGGGAGAGGAAGGCGGAGTTGCTGTCTCCAGGCTGTGAGATAGGCCCCTTAGGGGGCTGAGGGGCCAACAGCCCAGAACTGTGGGGTCATTGTTGTGGGGGTTTGAGGGATGCACAGCTGGTTTCACAAGGACACTGTTTGTAAATAAAGGACACATGGGGCAGCACTAAGACTGTGTGGAGGCCTTTGAGCCTGGAAAGACCACAGGGGGCACGAACCCTATGACAGGCTGGTTTTCTTTCTACTGTTTGAGAACTGAAAAGGTACGTGCTCAGGGAAATACCATGCAAACATTGTGATGCCCAGTAGCTATAGCCAGGCATTGGAACTCTTTATTGGTAAATGCCCAGAGGCCAACCAAGATGAAGTTGGGAGTTTAGGACCACAGCCCAGTGAAGTCAATGAGAATTGCGTCAATGGATCAGGACCACATGTTAGTAGAGAAGCCACACCTCTAATTAAGCAGCACTGCAGCATGAGACTATGTTCTAGAACAGGGGTAGGCAATCTCTGGCATGTGTGCCGAAGGCAGCATGCAGACTGATTTTTAGTGGCGCTCGCACTGCCTGGGTCCTAGCCACTGGTCCAGAGGGGTTTGACATTTTAATTTAAATAGAGCTTCTTAAACATTTTAAAAGCCTTATTTACTTTACATACAACAATAGTTTAGTTATATATTAAAGACTTATAGAAATAGACCCTCTAAAAACATTAATGTATTATTGGCACATGAAACCTTAAATTAGAGTGAATAAATGAAGATAGCACTTCTGAAAGTTTGCCTACCCCTGTTCTAGAAGCTGATGAGACTTACATCGTTGCTTTGTATTGCATTGGAAGCGTGTAGTCTTACCACTTCGAGGCTACTTTCTGCTAGAATACTTCTCTGATGAGCACCTGGATTGTCCAGTGCTTCCTGGGAACTTACTGAAGGGCATGTGCTTGGTGGAAGAACAGAAACAGATAGATGAAAACGGACAAGGGAGGTGGTAAAAGAGGACCTGAGATTGGCTCTGGGGAGATTAAGAACTCGTGACCTAAGAAAAATGGGGACGCTATAAGAAAAATGAACAGAGAAGAACATTCTCCCAGGGCCTGATGCAAAGCTCAAGAAGCAAATGAAGAGACTCCGATTGACTTCAGGGGCTTTGGATCATGCCAGTAGAACAACAAATAACAATGAAAATGTGGAACAAAAGTAAATCAGAGCAATTGTGGTTCCAGTCTAATGTACTTTAAAAGATTCCCTCCCCGCCCCGACACCCCTCTTAAAATTTCATATCCAATTTAAGAATGAAAATCCATGTGTTTTGTTAGTGGTTAGTTAATAGTTTAGTTATTTTGCTTAGGCTGAAAAGAGGGTTCCTGATAGCCAGTTTCATCTTATCAATAAGTCTTTAAAAAAAAAAAAAAAATCTCCAGCCACAATCCATGTCTTTAAAAATAAAATCTTTTCAACTCTACTTGAAGATTTCATTAATACCTCTCCTGCCACTCTTGTATGTTTTCACTGTTTAACTGGAAGGCTTAGATATTAAGTGCCTGATAGCTAATGTAAATATTCTGTCTGTTTGGTCAGTATAGGCAACATACATCAAAATACTGAGGTTGATAGAAAATTTCTTTGAGTCACATTTGAGTAAAATGAATGATTTTTGAAGAGGAATTCAATTAATAAAGCAGAGTAAAATGCTGCTTTAAGTCAAAGGAGCTTGGATCATTTTAGAAAAACCAGTAAAGTCTGGGGAATGGTAGTAATAATAAAAATGTTACATTTGTGTCATAGGTGACACATTCTGCTGAAGGTTTGTTGTGTCCTTATTGGAACCGCCTCAACATGACTGAAAACATACATAAACAACTTTTAATTATTGCACTTATGTTTTGCTCATTTCCTTTGTACGAGCTCATTAATACTATATAGAACTAGTTGGAATAGTAATAAAAGTTATATAATTAAACCCTTTCATAATTAAACTAAACTACAACAAAGTTCAAGTAACATTGGCAGCTGGATTTTTATCTAGTAAAACCACCTCAACTCTGAATTGCCTTAACTCTGTGCTGCTGGCATTTTACAACCAAACGGTATATACTCAATTATTAGTTCTCAAGCAAGCAGCTCCTTATCAAATTATTTGCCAAAATTCAGGACTCACCCATATTTAATAAAAATGATCTTCTACTCTGCTTCTTCTGATCTTCAGCCTTACTGGTATTGCAACTCCAGCATTACAGCAGCCACAACCCAAGCTCCTATTGCAAGTGCCAAGTGACCTGGAGCAAATAAATTTTGACCAGTCTACAAAATGTTGAGCACTGGGTTTACACCTGGTGCCAGTGAGGAGAGTGGATGACATGAGGGGAAAAGGTGGCTAGGTTGCTCCAGCAAATTATCGGGCAAAGTGCTGTGTGCTCTGGCCTGCCCTGACATGCATTTGATAAGCTTCATTCCCTGATGGGGAGTGGAGCAGCTGGTATAAAGCTGGCACACCAAAAGCAGGTGGAGCTAGGGTTGCGGATCTTGGCCCTCAGAGTGTATGTGAGTGAGTAAGCGTGAGGAATAGCATTTTGGTGTATTGTTACAGCATGGCTGCATTCTCTATTATATAACACTATTTCAATTTGCTGCCTCTTAATTGCGCCTGCCTTTTTACTTTATCTCTCCCTGCACTTTGGTTTCTTCCTTCATTTATTTTCTCTGTTTTTCACTTAATCTCTTTTGGTCTGTCTTCCCCCATGTTCTTTCTGTCCCTCACTATTTCCTTTGTTTTCCTTCTCCTCCTGCTTTATGGGCCCCACATTTCAGCCCCATGCAGTAGGACATCATCTTTCTGCCCTGGGTTGCAAGAAGTCTAGCACTAGTCCTGCTTGACGAATCCCTGTAGGGTGACCAGATACCCTGATTTTTTTTTATTTTTTTTTTTTTAAAAATAGGGACCATCCTATTTAGGGCTTTGACTTGTATAGATGCCTATGACCCCTCACTCCGTGTCCCAGTTTCACTGCTGTTTGTCTGTCTGTTTCTCATCCAAACCCCCTGAAACCAGGTTGAGAACCACTGTCCTATGTATTGTTATAGAGAAGGATTCTGATCCAAACATAACTCCCTATATAGAACTCCCCTTGAACTTTGCGGGAGGATGAATACTTCTTAAACCAATCACTTTTCAACTTATTTGAGTCTTGTGAATTGCAACATCAGCAATTCCAAGGACTGTGTTAAACTTTCTTATAAGAAGGCTAATTGTCTCCAAATATTCAAACAGGAATTATATTGCTTTATAACATGTTATTCAAGAGGCAAAAACATTTTATGGGGATACTATCAAGGTTGCTAGGTCCCAGATTTGACCATCTGTAACTTTTTTCTTATCATTGTTTTGCAAAGTGCAGGTAAATGGTCAAGTTTGTCCTAGATAGTGTTCGTTTTTCGACGTTTATTTTTTTGCGGGGGGAGGAGGTAAGTTATGAGCAGCCACGAACAGCCCTTTACATCAACAAATGGTAAAGCAAAACAGGATGCTGAAAAGGGTGTGTCTAGCGTGGTGTCTATGGCATCTTTCTTGAAACACAACATGAGGAGCTCTGAGGGTTTCGGGATTGACACCTGAGTACGGCGTAACTGATGCCGAAATGGGATCAGTGAGGACACACACTGCTCCCAGCTCCGCAGGCAATCTATAGGAAAGTTTAATAGATTGCTTAACAACTCCTCTGTCCCCTGTTACATGATTATCATGGACGAGTGTAGAATGGAAAGACCCAGTTAGCCTAGAATGAGTCTAATAAAGCCACACCACAGCAGGCCCTGAAACCAGACTGAAGACACATTGCGTGGATTGTCGTGTGCCTCCAGTGGACCACTGAAACCTGTGATGCTTGGGAGCTGAGCTGATTCTTTAGTAGAAAGGGCAAACCACCTACTGAAAGTAGGAAAGTTGGTCAGGAGATGATGTACTTGACAATATAGCCGCTGCTGCTTTTCTCATGGGGTTAGGTGGTGTGAGCCATCCATGTACACCTCTACCCTGATATAACACGGTCCGATATAAGGTGAATTCTGATATAATGCAATAAAGGAGTGCTCTGGGGGGCATTGCTGCATGCTCCTCTACCTCGATATAATGCTGTTTCTCCTATACCACAGTGTGATTTTTTTTGTCCTGGGGATAGCGTTATATTGAGGTGGGGTGTGTGTGTGTGTGTGTGTGTGTGTGTGTGTGTATATATATGTGTGTATATGTGTGTATGTGTATATATGTGTGTGTGTGTATATGTGTATGTGTGTATGTATGTGTATGTATGTGTGTATATGTGTATATGTGTGTGTGTGTATATATAAAAAAACCATATGAAACACACACAGTTAAGTATAGCTTGATAATATTCCTGTAACATGCACTGACATTTCTTGTATTAAGAAAACAAGAAACATTTAGTGATAAGAGAGACTAGCAGGATTAGAAAAATTAGGGTAAATAATTTTTTTTCAATGTGTAAATTTTTTTTAAAAAACGGGTTTTCGCTGTAGCATGTAGCTATGGTAAGATCACGAACACCACAATTTGTATTTGGGGTGGTAAATTTTTATGCCGATTTTGCAAAGTTGATATGAGCATATTTTGTAAGTGTTCCATGTTGTCAGTCTTCCAGTTTTTAGCATGAGTTTAGTTCTTATTGCACATCTGGTAGCTCATCTTCAAAGAAATAGCTGGGCTAACATTACTTTATATTACAATTTCTAAAAATATATATATATAAATACTCTCTCATTGCTTATCCATTAGAGCCTTTGAGTTCTTTGAAATGGTTCTTTCTTTGCATTCCTTGACTTCACGTTCTCCATTAAGAAATGGGAGAATACCAATATTTCATATGCTTAATAGTATTGTTTTTGTTGACATTAAGTGGTGTGGGGCTCAGTCCTGTAAGCCATATCTCATGTAAAATTGAAACCAATGGTATTGATTTTAGTAAGGTTGTTCATGATCAAGCCCTATCCTTGTTCTGTGTTATGGTTGCTTGGAATTTTTATTGAAATAAGCTAAGACCTAATCATTAGTATGCATGTTTGGAAATATAGAGAAGGTAAGAATTCTGACTTTGGGACAGTCATTTTATTAACTTGAAGACTTCCTGACCTCAACTGAATTAATGTAACTAGATTTGTTGTTATGAAAATGTACCCACTGTGAAGAGTTGACTGCTAAAACAAAAAGTAATTTTACTCCTTTTATTATTACTTGTCTGATCAAAAAGATAAAATCTGCCAGAAGATCTTAAGATGACCAATTTTAAGTTGTCTGAACTATTCTCTTATTAGTCCTAAGAGATTCTGCCTTTTTTTTTTTTTTTTTGTTTTTTTTGTTCTAATTTTGAAGATGAGCTATAATAAAACATACATGGATAGTGTGGCAGAAATCCAAGGACATTAGTATGCATGCCTCTGTCTAGCTGGCATGGCAGCTAGCAGTCATTCTCGACTTTCTGCTGAGTTCTATGCAGTCAGCTTGGCATGTATACTATCTCAGTGAACTGTACCTAATTTGAAGGATAAAAATTTGAATTTAAGGCCATCAGTATACCAACTGAGAGAACTTCTTTCTGAATATGAAACATGCAATTTGAGGTTTATGTAGAAATAGTTTCTGGATACTACTTCCTCAAAGTTAGGGACATTTTGAATTTTATATTTGTCATGTTCAGGGACAGGATCCACATTTTTGAAATGGGTTTATTATAGAAATTTGAGAATAGAAAAGACCTGCTAGATTTTTATCTAATCACTGTTCCTGCCAATGCCAGATTATTCCCCACAGCACATAATAATAATAATAAATAATATATGTATATGATATATTTTTGGTAGTGTATTAATGAGCCAGGGGAATGAAGGATAGGCTATGCGCCTCCAGAGTGATTATTGGCATTTCATCATTGCTAATGGTAATCCACCAGTCAGGAAAAAAGGTCCTGCTTGTAGCTTTCTGAACAGTCCTATATTATAAATGCATATATCATGCACTTTCCCTGACCAGGCAGTATTGATGTCAGATGAAGTATCCCTGGTGGTTCACCAGCACTTGCATAACCATAGAAAAGCAGTCCTTTTTTTTGATGCATTATGTGAGAAGGTGGTCTGGTGCCAAGATAGGAATGTGTGTGCCATGTACTGTTCCACCACATTTTGGGCATCTTATTGCTGCCAATCCATCCAGTAGGTCCTACATTTTGCTGAGAATCACAGTCCTCTGTAGCAGGAAACAATTAATACTTGGATGATGTTGGCCCCCACAGTGTATTTTCCAACTCCAAATTGATGTCCCATTGACCAGTAGCAATCTAGCAAGTTTCTACAGTGTGATTTCCACTTGCTTCTCCACTGTCAGGGCAGTTCTCATTCTGGTGTCCCTGTGCTGGAGGATTGGGGCAAGCTCAGCACACAGAACCAGGAATGTGGCCTTGTATATCCACAGCTTTTCAGTCACTACTCATCATTCCAGGCGTGCATTACGATGCAATCCCACCGGCCACTGCTCGTTTCTTGGACTGCAAAGTGGCTTTCCACCGTCTGTAGCTGCTCACTGAGCAGCACCATCAATTTTGAATTGGTTCTTGCTATCTGCCCTCTTGGAAATTACTACATTCACTATGCTGCTGCTTGTGGCTCTGCAGATACTGGAGAATCATGTGTTCTGTGCTTTCAACACTCCTGACAACAGTACAGAACTGTGCAGGATCCATGCTTCTGTCAAAGATGGTAGACAGTGACAAGTCCCATGCGAGTTTGTTGAGATTTTCACAGGAGCAAAAACTGTGTTAGAGATTGCATTGGGTGATGGAGAAAATTGTAGTACCAGTCACCCCTGGACGACTAAGTTCTGCCCACCATGCACTGCCAATACCTCCCAAAAGACAATGCACTGGATAGTGGCGAGTTGCACGCTGGGTTGCCTATCCATGATGTGCCGCACTGTACATTTAAACAAGCACTCCTCGTGAGTACGTGCACCACAATGTAGAAGGAACCAAGTATTCATCTACACAAGTTATATACTAACTGTGGTGGTTTTATACTGACATAACTTGCATTGAGGAAAGTTGTAATGTGGATATGCTATAACACACCATGTAGACAAGTCCTAAAGTGTTTTTCCTATAGGTGGCTACACTTCTGCTCCTCTGTTTGATGTAAGACAGCAGTAGTGCATTCTAAGATCTGGGCATTGCAATCCTCTAGGAAAAGCTATACTGAATTTAATTTTTCTGGCAATACTAATGACCTAATAGGTTTTCTTTTTCTGTAATATATGTGCTTTGGTGATCTTCAGGACATGATGCAAGATGCACTGTAAAATTGTAACTATCCAAAGGGAGTGAACTCTTCCTTACATTTGCTCTAAGGAAAAGGAAGAATATTTATTTATTGGAGGATGTTTTTGCTGTGGCTGACACATTGGAGGAACATGAGAACAGTTAGTCCTTGCAAAAATATCTACCTAATAGTGTCATTTTCACTGCTTACCTGGGTTATTTGCTGCTTGCTGATCTACTGTAAAATTAAAGTTTATATGATGGTCAGGTCACCCATCTTAAATTTTTTCTCATTCTTGAACTTCATCGGCAATAGAGCAGTGAAGTTCAACTTCCTGAATCTTTTCGCTGACCCTGATTATCCTGTGAATGCTAGGTATCTGCCCCATCACTGTAGTCTGTTACTGAATACAAAATTGTGCAAGTTTCTTGAAGATTTGAGTTACAGCACTTGGAAAAAATGTCCTGAGCTTTAAGGAATTTGTTGCAATTGCTATTTGAAGTGGGTTATTTAGTCCAGAATACTCTCTGCATGTATGAAGGTGTGTGTTTGGTTTTTTTTATCCTACCAGTAACAAAATTATTTTCTGATAAAGATGAACTGAAGTACGTTTGAGGGGAAAATGACACCTGAATTTCCTAATGAATGTTGTCACCAGGAATCACAGTAAACTCTTCAGTTGCTGCCTGGCACCTCGTCTGTTGTTACTCCCATTCTTACCATACACTGGACTTGTGGCGTCTGTATTGCTGCAGATGATTGCTGGAGCTGTGCCTTCTTCATAATTTATTCATTCATTATGCCTATCTGGTTTTCAAGACTCTTACTTCTTATCCTAAAGGACATAGAATTATATAGTCATGAAATGCAAAGACTAGAAAAGTTTGGTGGGTGACTATTTTATATATGTTTTTAAAATTCTGGTATTCTATCTCCATTCTGTATTCACTGTGCTTCTCAGTGTTTTGCACAGAGAATATCTAGGGGGAATACATTACAGAAAGGAAATCAAGTTACTTGGTTTTCAAAGGCAATTGCAAAGTATTGTAAAGATAACCATAGTTCCAATTTAAGATTCCCCATTATAGTGATTATAGAGACACTAGTATCCTACTGTATGGTGGGCATGTGAGTAGTAACAGCATGTCAGGTGTCCTGACGGTAGCAATTTTAGTCTTTTTAAAATGTAACTTCAGGTAATGCAGTTTAAGAAATTACTTTTGTTCGGGATTCTGACATTCATTTGGGCAGTGAGGTACTGCTAAAACTATTTTTAATAATTTTAATATATAACAGTCCAAATGTTTTCTTTCCCAAAACCAGATCTTTTTCTGTTAGAGGTGTGTGTGAATGAATACAAGTGGGGGGAGAGAGATATAAAATAAAATGAGAGAGAGAAAATATAATATTGAGTGGGAGGGAGACACCAGGGAGACTTGCTAGATTTTTGTATTGCGAGACTTCCTGAGCATGGCCTCATACCAGGGGCTTCAGGACAGAGAAAAGCAAACACAAGTTTAAAAGACATTCAATATTTCTTTAAAAAAAGTTTAGACATCACTTTGTTGTTCGAATTTCTTTTAAAAAGTGCATCTCTTCTGTGCACACAGCCAGAAAGCTATGCCTGAATATTTACAGTGACCCTGAAGGAAAAACTTGACAGGTGGTGGTGCTTTTATATTTTACTAACATAAACCAGTGAAGCTATGTGAAGAATCTGCATTAAGGATTAAGGCCCTGAGTTAGCAAAACGCTCGAGCACTTGCTTAACTGTAAGCCAGTAAGTCCTCATTGATACTTGTGGGAGTGCTCACGTACATACAGGAAAGCAAATGTTTAAGTCCTTGTATAAATTGGAAACACATTCGTTTGTGTGCAAAGCTGCTATGATCATGAGGCCCATATAAGTAACTGTGAGGTCCATGTGTCTGTCTAATCAGCCAATAGAACCCTAAAAATTGGTGATGCTAACTGTGGAGAAGATGTAGCAGCATGTCTAAGAAATGATTCAGCTGAATATATCTCGCCAGCAGGACACCATGTAAGACCCAAGTGCAAATCAAATCTGGCAAAACACCTTTAGGAAGTGGTTGGTGCGGTGGTTCTCAACCTATCTACCATTGTGGGCTACATCCAATACTACTACTGTGGCCCTGAGGATGTAACATGGGCCACAGCACTGTGTTGACTGAGCTGCAAGCAGCTCGTGGGCCATTGGTGCAGACCCATGTAACACAGTGGGGATCATGATTCACACTCTGTAAATTTATACTGACACCCTGCCTGCAATCTCCTCCCCTCCCACCCCCCAAAAAAAGGAGTGGAGGGATGAGGGGCCACAAAAGTATATGTATGTTAGCCAAAGACTTCATAGCCTAGATAAGTTGCTGGCTTTAAATTGCTACGCTGAAGGCCAAATTCTGTTTCTATTAAAAATGCATTTGTTTTTTCTGTCCATTTCAAATAGTTCACAACTATATTTAAACTTTTAATCAATAATGCTCTGTTTGCATTTTTTTTTTTTCAGTAAACTTAAAGAAGCAACGATTACTGACAGTACCTCTATTACTAAGGATTAATAGCTACTATGAGGATGCACGTAAGAAGTGTTTATTAAAAGTTGGCGTTTCTTTTTGGCCACTGTAAAAACTTTCTTTGCTCATGCAGCTAAATAAGCTTGGTCTCTTATCCTTCAGTCATTTTTGGAGGTGTTTGTTACTACAGACAATAAAAAACACATTAGAAAAACTGAAATTTTTTTTGTAAAGCAAAGCAAGCCCACCCACCAAATTTATCAGACCATTGTCTGCATTGTGCCTTTTAAAACCTATGGAAGGGTGTTGGATGGTGAGCAGCATGATTTGTGGCTGTTGTCTTTGTGGAAGACTCTCATGTGCAGTGCTGAACTACCAAAGTGAGAACAGTGTTTGAAACTGTAGAGTGCAACAGGTCAATGCCATGGTCATACTACAGTTTTAAAACTGTTCATTTTTTTGATAAGGCTGATCTCAAAGGAGAGTGTGTGCAGTGGCTTCCAAAGGGGAACTTTAGCTTTTGTAGGGTTAATTCTACAGTTGGTAGAGTTCCAATTAAGAGGAGGATAAATTGTGGTGAGAGCTCCACAATCTCTTATCTCCTTTTTGGTTGATTAAGGGGAGAGGAGAGAGCAGGGGGATGGGAGAGTGCGTGTGTATTATATACAACACACACAATCATCAGTGTTTAAAGAATGTTAAATGGTTGCAAAAATCAAGAACTCTGCAATTAGAAAATGCCTGAATTAAGGGTGATAGTCTTGCCAAATATCACACAGCGGATCGAGGTCGGGGGAAGAACCAAGTGGGTCAGTAGAATCATACTTCCTGGAAAAAGGTGTTCCTCTGCAGAGACAAAGCATGACAAATTTTAGCCCAGTGACAGATTGATTGACTTGGTACATTTTGTGATGTGTGGAGGGGTGGTTGAATTCCATGCCTCTGGATGTAGAGAGTGCCACATCATGACTCTTGGTATGTGCGTGTAGGTGCTCTATGTGCAGGCATTCCACCGCTTGTTTGCAGTTCTAAAGACATGCCGATTTGGGAAGCTCTCACTGGAGCGCTGCATCTCCAGAATGAAGCTATTAACTTGTGTTCTGTTTTTCTGGCTCCTGCTTTTGGCATGACTACACTCACTCACACTCTCTCTCTCTCTCTCTCTCTCTCTCAAACTTGGCAGCATCTATTGCCTGACTTAAAAGCTTTCATTGTGTCTTTAACTCACCCTGTTCAGCCAGGTTATTGCAACACATTTTTGTTTTGTTTTGAGGAGCTTCACAGCGCTTGGTGGTGATACTCGGGGAACTAGTGACATTTCTGCCTTCACTGTGTAGTTCAAGTACATGAAGGAAAAATTTGGGAGGCCATTTATGCTGCAGTGTATTTCACTGTGTACTTATGGTATAAAAGACGACATAGTACTTTCTTCTAGAGGGACATACAATACATAGACTTAAGGGATTCTCTCCTAGTCCCAGCCTAATGAATGTTAAAATAGAGGTCTAAAAATGTAGTGTAGAAAACAATCCTGCAATGGCAGTGAGAGAGACTTGATGACCCAGTAGTTTTTTTTACCTCTGTTTGCTTCCTGCGTGTTCTTCTAATGCACAAAGGACACAGAAGGAGTTAGTTAATGCAGAAATTCAATGGGCCTAATCCTTGGCTCTGGCCAAGCTGTGCTTTCTGCAGGGCCCTATATAAGGAAGGGTTACAAATGCGATCTTATACCACATTTATTCCCAAATCTGGCCACAGTTCAGTTCAGACCATGTCACACATGCTGGAAGTGCTCATGTTTTTGCCCACCTGCCAGCGATCCCAAGGGGCTCCTCTGACAGCCATGGATATAGTGGCACTTCACCCAACCAAAATAAATACATGTGAAACCCTGGGAGATTTGATCTATAAGGTGTTTCATACTGTGTGTAGCTTCCCTTTTGTGTTGATAAATATGAAGGAACTGTCACTAATTAATCTGAAAACAGATGGTTGAAGTAGGACGTTTTGTGACAATAGCTGTCATTCACAGGAGTGACCAGTTGAGCTCATTTGCCATAGTAATATCATTTTTGCCAAAGCAATATCTTCCTTTCTTGTCTATAGTAGAGCCAAGTAATTTAATCTTCTATTGTACATTGACTTTTAAACTTTTAAGTGCATAGCGAGAGAAGAATTGGAACACCCTCTGTTGGTGTTAATGGGCTCCTTTTCCAGTTCTCCTTCCCCAGGGACTTGTCTGGCCTATATGTTGTAAATGTTAAAAGGCATTTCTAAAGTGTCATGGTGATGTGTCTCAACTACGATGAGTCTGTTTTTAACCCGGCTTTACCTATAATTTCCTACACCAGTTTTATTGTTGCTGTCTATTGTCTGTCTGTCCATACAGAGAGCTGCTTTTTTTTTTTTTTTTTTTTTTTTTTTTTTTTTTTGATACCTGGAATATTTTTATTTTTTCAAATAAAAAATGAAGTAGAGCATTCTGTGTAGAAACAAATCTATGAATAATATGCTTCTTTTAATAAGTGTTACTAGTTTTTAAATAACATGGACAAATTCACTTGGTGAATGCAACTCCTGTTTGTTAGTCGATTTGAAGGAGCATCAGCAGATAGCCTGGTGAAACTGAGGCAGGCTGACAGCGTTCTTGTCTACTCCAAGTACACTTCCCATCTCTATCAGGCTTTTAACATGTAGAGATCCCCCTCCTTCAGTGATTCTTTACTACCTTGTAGGTCCTTAAGTCGTAATCAGCCTTTTCCCGTATGTACTCAATCCACAAGATGGCTGAGAAGAAACACATTTTTGTTATGTGCAGTTCACCCTCTCTACCGACCACCCCATCATCCTTGCGGCAGGTATCACCTTTTCCCACTAAGAATCTGGCAACCCTATATAGTCATGAAGCACCTGATTCTGTGAGGTGCTGGGCACCCTCTGCTCCCACTTATTTCCAGTATTAAGACCAAAGAGAGAGTGTGTTACTGCAGTGTTCTGTAATAAATAAAAGAGCAGCAGGAAAAAACATACCTCAGGTTTAAGAAGGTGGGAGGGAAATACTGTGTAGTGGGGTTGCTGAATATTCACTGTTAATATTCACCATCCTTAGTGCATGCTTGCTTACATAATTTTGAAGGAATGTAGCTGGTTAAACTGTGCTTCTCTGATGCTTATTAAACTGTCTCTAGAATGCCTACACTGTGTTGCCTCCTGAATGAGAAGGGTTAAGAGGAGACAGTATTCTGTCAAAGACGTTGTGTTTTTAATTTTGCCTCTCTCACTGGCACAGATCTGGCTAAGAGCAGACCAGATTAGTACAGAAAACCTTTGAAGAGATTTAAGATGTCCTTCAGCCAGTTTGAAGGTTTTGTCTTGAAAATCCAGTACAAGGGCGCCTGCAGGCATCTCGACCCTTGCTGTGCTGCTGATGCAGCTCAAGGTCACGCTAACCCGCCCTGTGACATTCAACAACAACAACCAAAAAAAAAATTATGCGGTGAAACTGCTTCAGCATTCAGCCAACCAACAACTTCCTCAGTTGCTCACTAAAGAAAGAAGTGTTTCTTTCTCTCTTTTTGGCTTCGTGGATTTTTTTGCTGTAGCAAATAATCCAGGATTTCTGGTGTGTGTGATGACAAGGTCATTTCTTAATTAGAACACATGTAAAGAACAAAGCTAAATGGCTTCAAAACAGCTTTGTAGTTGATGGAGAGGATTTAAATTATTTAAAGAGAGAGTCATCCAAGTATGATGGAAACTGAATTCTAAAGACGTTAACACTTTCACTGCACTGCGATTTTCCATGTGTTACTCAAAAGGAAATATCAAACTTCATGAGAAATACTCTAGTTTCTATTAAATGAACATTTTCCATCTGTTTATAAATAAGATAGTAATGTGCATATAATGATTATCTGTATCTGAACTACAAAACTCAGAACTTTTTTGTTTTTACTGTGAAATGCTACTCGGTGGCTATGGAACAAGAGTATCAAACTTTTTCTGAATGATCATTGAATTCATTCCAGCTGCTGTATTATTCTTTTAAGTGATCCTCAGTGTATATATAATCATGTTTTGATTTTTGTGTTCAAAACTGTTACCTTAAGAAATTTGGACTAATTCCCATACCACTGAAAAATATTATGAAGGAAAAGCCCTGTGGAAGATATATTTGAGAGGAGGAAGAGAGCGCTCATTTGTAATATATATAAAAAAGGGCTAACTGAAGTTAAACTTAAAACTCATATCTTTTTTTCACAGTGCATAACATAAGATGTCTTGGAATAGGATATTTTTATTGGATTTTGTGTTTGGTCCCAAAAGTGTGTGCAAAACATGGATTCAATACTGTTGTTAACCGTGTGCTGAGGTGCTTTGTATGGGTCATCAATATTTTCTGTCCCTTTTTTTCCCCCGCTTCCTCCCTTCCTTAACCCACTACTTTTTTCCTTTTGACCCTATAGGGTAGGTGCTCAAAAGAGCCCAAAATTTACTATCATGCTCTTGTGATAGACTGGAGAGGAGGAGGAGAAGGAAAGGATGAGTATTTAGTGTCCTGTAGAGTCTGGCTTTCATGCACAGCTGTAAATTGCTGTCCTCTCAAACTGCAAACTTAAGTTAGTTAAGCTGCTTACCAGCTTTTTAAAAAAAAATATTAATGGGACAAGAAAACTTTTTTGCCACCGAACATGGAATAATGTGACTGATAGCATTCTTCGTGCTTATATACAGTTGCTGCCTCAAAAAGAACTGAAATAAGGGGGAATATTTCCCCCTTAATCTGAAGTGTAACACAATTGTTGACACTTCAGATAGAGATTTAAGGGCTTTCAAATGTAAATGAAATGACACACATGGAGGATTTATAATTTGAATTGTTGTTCTGGTCTTTCTGGACAAACCTCAGTGTAGAACGTCAGATGCAGTGAACATAAAATGTCAGGCTGAAATGAACTATCTTAGTATAGATAGACTGTGCTTGCTCTTGGTGGGGATCTCCCTATAAGAAGGGAAACTGAGCCTTTGCCCGGATAAAAGGGCAAGAGTAGGAAATGCAACTTCTTTTCTTCTTGGGCTCCCTCCCCTCCCCTCCCCCACCACGTTCTGCACTTGCGCCCTGGCAGCTGGCATGTAAGAATAAAATGATGGAGGGAAACAGACTCCATGCAAGAAAAATGGATAGAAGAAAACTGATACACTGTGTAAAATCTGTACATTCTTGCCCTTGCCTGGAGTGTTGTATGCCCTTAGCATTATGTGAGACCTAAGCTCACCTGCTATAACTTCTAATTTACTGTCCTAATTCATCGATTTGTTATCACTAATTGTACTTCATTTACTTCTGTGTAGTTTCCAGTACCTAAAGGGTTGAAAGGTTGCTGTAATTGGCACCCGCAGCTGCTCTTTCTTTTGACAGGGGATAATTTTGCAGCCTGTGCTTTGTGTGACAGCTGCCTAATTGGGCATTCTCCCCTTGTAGCAAGCCTGCCTCCTCCAGCCTCCCTGCTGACAAATGGTGGTGGATTATAGATGAGGACATGCTGACCCATTCGACCTTGCTGAGACTGCGGGGAGGGGCCTCCTGCTACTTGAGGGAAGCTTTGGGTCATTTAAAGGACAAGGTCATGAGCCAGGTGGGGAAATGACATGATATCACATGACAATAGCCTGATGACATGGTCAGTATGTCAAGGACAAACTCATCAGTATTGATTGTTTCTCTTTTTTATATCTGATTGAAGCCACTGATGTTTCAAAAGTATTTTGCTAATTTAAAGGTGGTAAGGTACCAAATGGTAACATGAGGGCTGTGTTGGAGTGTTTTTTACATTTATTTCTTCTAAATACAGATCCCATAGGAGAAGCAGTATTAGTTAAGCCCTGTCAATAATGATTTATAGTGGTGGCCTTGATGTATTTTATAAATGTGTGTACATACTCGGTCTCACTTACTACTAAAGAAATAACAAAAAGCAAATGCAATTAGGCAAAATTAAAGGATCAATACACTACTGTTAAATTTTAACATTTCTCTTCCCAATCTTTGTATGGTGATAATTCAGTAATTTACAATGCACACATGTGCACCCCCCAACATTTATAATACATATTATTTTTATTATATAAAACCAATGTGTGTGTGTTCATATTGTGTAGTGGTAAAATAGTATAATAGTTTAAATGAAAGGAAGGAAAGTAAAATAAATGAATGTTTAAAGGAAACTTTTAAAGTCGCTTTAGGGCTATTTGACTAAAGTAATGCCAGGCCCATTTTAAAGGAGTAATGCAATATCCGACTATGCTAGCCAACAAAACCTATTAAATGATTTTGAAAATATATGTTGAGGACTGCTGACAATATTTGAGAGCATCTGGATGTTACTTTGCTACTCTAAACTTCAAGATAAATGAACAGCTTGTTTGACTTTTGCAATATTAGACAAAAATGAAATGCTTATTCTTACATAGATTGTGCTAAAAATTAAAGATAAGTACGTTAAAAAGGAAATGTGTGTTAAACTTAATGTCATAATTCAATTTTAGCTTCTTCAGAACAGTTTCCCATATACATTTTGTTTCTGAAACAGCAGCCTTTCTCTACAGAGTGTAGGATTCACTAGCTTTCATTTCAGGGAAAACAAAATTGTTGTTGGATGCTCTTATGTCTAAATCTCATCAGTTCACCAGGATGTAATTTTATTCCCCTGAGGTAAAAAGCCGTCAGTGGTAAAGTGTGATGAATTAGTTCACTCAAGTAGACGCGTCCGTGTGCGTGTTTTAATTCTGACCTTGCTGTGCATGTGTTTAGCTCCTCTCAGTGCCTGAGTCAAGCCTGGTGGAGGTTTAATCCTGTGCCCTTGTACACGTATACTTGATTAGTAGTTGTGGTTATCTCAGCAGAAGACATTCCGCCCTCCTCCTTGTATTGGTCGGGACCCAGGCATTGGGGAGTCAAGTCGAAGGAGAAAGAAAAGAGATTTTACATTAGCATTCTATGAAAGCCTTACTGTCTGCAGAACAAATTGATTGCTACAGTGTACCTGTGCTTGGCACTACTGCTGTGAAAGAAAGGTATGGTTGTAATCTGTTTTATTGTATTACATATTGTGACACTCAGGAATATTTAGCATTCAGCTCTTTCTGTGGCACATGCTGTAAGTTTAGGTAAAGAACAAGAAATGAATGAATGAAAGTTTGTGAGAGCATTGAGTCTGCAGCTTTCTTTACTACAATCAACTAAGCCCATTCTGATAAGACAAATTTGCTGTCTACTTCACTGGTAACATAACCAGATTGATCACAGAAACCCCCACACAGTGCTCAGTGACACAAGTCTGTGTTACTGATTGCTACATGCCTGCACAGATGCAATTCCAGTTTGAGGTTTTTTAATATCCAGATGAATGGGGAAAAAATCTAAGATGTGACTGTTGATTTGTTGTTCTAGCTAACTGATGAGTATGGGTTGTCCGTTTCCCCCTCACCCCCACCCCCCTGCGCACACACAGTTTATTGAACTGGCCCAATGTATTGGTGCAGCACAGAGAGGAAAAGCAAGAGGAATTTATTATAAGGTATATGATGCTGTTTAATATTATACTAGAACAAGGCTTAGTAAAAAGTCTTAGTAATATTTGTGCTCTGTGGTTTATTTTCATTTGCATAGCAATTTGCATTTTTTATAATAAAAAAACTAGATTAGTGCTGTTCTTTTCTGTGTCAATTACAGACTTCACCTAGTTGATTCTCTGTGTTTTTGTTCTAAAAAATGCTGTGCTGATGTCAATTGTGTTTGATGGGAAGTGTAGAACAATCTGTTAATAAGATTCGGGCTGCTTCATACTGAGCTGTACTCAGTGCTCCATTCTTAACATTGCTGAAGTTATATTAGTGATTGTTTGGATGTTTGCTTGTGGCCACATTTAAAGTATTTCAGCCCTTGTAATGCAAACAGTCTCAACCAATTAAGTTTAGGACAGGTGGAAGTCTTGTCTAGGACATTTAAATCTTGATGTAAAACCAATGTAAAGAGATGATGGGGAAATGAAAATCTATCTTTGCTGATTTGGTATCACCATACACAAGTTATCAGAGAGAGGCTTTTAAAACTGTTCATCTACATGTTGTTCCAGTAGATTACAAGTAAACAATCTGCTTTAAGGAAACAAGGGACCTAAAAGATGCCAAATGCTGAAGTATAGACATGCATTAAAATAGTTACTTTCATCATATGGCCTTGTAAATTTAAGATTAACACTTTATAGATGTGCAATATGTTTATACAAGAGTACCCTTGAGCTTGTATTTTACAGCTTGCAAAGAGTGTGAACGTAGCCTTATGGATGTAAGTTATTTATCATATAGACTCTTGGAAAACTGTAAATCTCTTCAAGAGGCATGGATCTAGGGGGAATGTGTTGTGATAGTTTGTATTTAAGTAATGTGTTAGGAAATTAAAACTATTTAGTCTAAACTCATATGTGCAAGGAAAGCACTCTGTGAATTGGATGTTCTCTTTTCCAGCACCTTTTAGAATCAGTTTAAAGCAGTAAAAAGCATGTTTTGTAATGCAGTAAAAATAATTACACAGGTTCTTTACATTCAAATCATAAGTTAAAAGAAACTGACTAAATTTAACAACACTTAAAATCAATATTTAATTACTACAACACTGTAGAATTGGTTAATTCTTGCTTAAAATTTATTACATTCTGCAATGACTTTTCACAGTTTTTAACCAGTTATTGAAAAGCTGTTGTATTCCTCCAAACTCAAAACACATTTGTTAGACAAATATAGGGCAGTAATACAATATTTCAATGCAAATAATGTTCCTTCATAAATTAACTTATGACTTTAAGTAAATGATTAGAGGAAAAGAAAAGGTCAGAGTAAAACTTGGTCAGACCTTGAAAACACTCATCTCTATATGTTTTGGGCAAGCATTACTTTTGGTATAGTATATAGTCTGTGTTCAAGAGGAAAGATGTTTGTTTTTGTTTTTAAAGGCAAAAGCTTCCTTAGTGTTCATCACTTTTTATGCTAAGTGACTTATCATGGGATCCAGAACAATCTGTATGCTTAGGGTGGTGTGTGGATTTATTTCTTAATTTGAATATAGGACTACAATACCTATAGAATTAAACTTCTAGTATGTGATATAATACGTTGGAAAACAATTACCTTTTGCTGTCTGTGTGGTGGGAAAACTTGGTATGGAATAGATTTTGGGACTTTAATGCATCTGGGTTTTTTAAATCAAGTTGCTGATCTTTCTGACTTTACTGATTGCCAAGATCAATAGTTGGTCTAGTGTGGCCCTATCTAGTATAACCTGCTCTTCAGATAGATAAAGGTATATTTTTAAGAATATGCAGAATTGCCTGTCAAGACAATTTTAAATTATGGAAATGGAGGGGAGAGGTTTACAGTTCATGCATCTTCCAACGGGCGTTATGCATGCTCAGGTCAAGATTGTGGAACTTCTGTTCCCCATTTCCATCCCCTTCCCTTCTGTCACCATGTTTCAGCATAAGGAACATAGGAAGTTGACCTGTTGCATAACTTTCCTAAGCAAACAGAAGTGTGTATGAAAAAATTAATACAATCTTGTGATTGGGTATGTAGCTGCTCAATTCACATTAATGCTAGAGGCAGTTGTGTAATTAACATCCCCATGTATTGAACTGAGACTGTTGCTAAACCTCTTTTGGGGGAATTGTTGCATCTATTCTGTTGGATAATTCTCCCTGAAAAATACAAGTGTTGCTAATATTCTCTATTTTGAAGCTTAGGGCCAGATTTTTAAGGTGTGTAGGTGCCTAACTCCCACTGAAAATAATTTATTTTTTGCCTTATTTTAAATTTGTTGTTGGATTCTGTGACCATTCTTAATTAACAAACTTTAAATTTTAAGTTTTAAACTATCAAATTTGATCATGCAGTGTGATTTGAATGGTGGGGAGTAAGCCTCGGGTCATCTCTCATTTTATGGACTTCATCGTCTGTACTAAGAAATTTTGTGTGTTTTTTATCTGCAGGCTTTAGAGTTGCCAGTTCCTGGGGGTTTCATCACATGACAGTCTTTAATTAAAAAGATTAATCTTTAATTCCTGGAGACTCCCGGACAATCCTGGAAAGTTAACAGCCCTAGTGGACTTTCATGACATAGTGGTAAAAACAACTGAGCTTTGTCTATACTTGTAGTTCCTGTGTTGCTCCACTGTTAAAAATGAGAAATTTTCTGGTCTAGACAAGGCCACGTTCTGCAAATGGCCACAGACACCCATGTTTGTACTTGTCTTTGCTTGTATATTCTTATGAAAGCATTTGCAAATGTAGAAATTGATTATTCTCTGAGTAGTAATTTTGGTGCTTAAAGGATGCAAAAGTTCCAAACTATTTTTTTTCTTCACTCTCTGCTTTTTCTTCCATTTGAGCCATAGTAAGTAATGATCAATAGCAGATCAAAGTTTGGGGCTTTCTTCCCCTTCCCTTCTGAAATTTCTTCTGGTATTTACTTTTTTAAAATCAGTGGTGTGCACTTGATGCATTCCTCTTGAAATGTTTTCTTTCATTAAAGCAATAAAAGCCATGTAAGAGGCCTACAAATTCTACTTTAAAGGGGTCTAGCAACAGAGACATTAAAACACTCTTCAGAAAATGCCACTTTTTCAAGACCAGACAAGAATGTCTTACGATTTCCTTAACTATAGGTGAAGTTTAACGAGAGTTTAATAAGAAGCACTCATTAGAAGTTAATATTGTTTGTTTGATTAAAAAATACAAATTCTTCCTACGCTTTGGGTTCCGCTATACCCATGTGGTGATGAATTTCTGAAGGTTAGATTCTGCTGCCTGATCACAAGTAGTATTTCCCCCACCACTACCACCACCTCTCCGATCAGCCCCAGTGTAATTAATGGGCTCCTTACAGAGCAAGATACAACTTGGTGTGAGGAAGTGTTTCAGAAACTGGATCTGAATTAGCAAAGCTGTTAAATGTGAAGGAGAAAAAAATCAGACAGCCTTATCTGGCTTTTTCAGCTCAGGTCCCTTTCCACTGTGGCCCACCAAGGCCTCCCTCTTCCTTCTGCTTCTCCTCTGCCCAATCGAGCCACTCCCAGCTGGCCCAGATCAAGTGGCGAGTAGAAGCCTTATGACCAATTTCCAAAAAATGAATTTGTGTGAAGGAGCAACAAGTAATGTGTGTGTGTGTGTGTGTATGTGAAAGAGAGAGAGAGGTATTCCAAAACTACAGGGATTTATTGTGCTTGTTTAGAAATTTAGTCTGTACTGATTAGTAGTTCAGTAGGACTATGTGGAGCAAGACAGTGGAACAATGACTAGTTGCAAAATTCTGTCTTCTGAAGCTGTACTGCAGTCCCATGAGCACTCACAAGCTAAGACGACTTGGGCCAGGTCTTTATATGGCACTGCTGAGCCAGGGTGGGAGAATCTCTGAGAAAAATCAGGGTGTTGCAGGAAGTAGTGTCATTGACCCAGGATATGGCTAATTCAATAATGAGCCAGTTGTCCTGGTTAGAGTTGTGCAGTATTCTGCTGCTGCATATGCTATCTGATGTAAAACCTAGATCTTGACTATATTTGGTCATTAAAGACCTCCCATTGTTGTTGTTTGTCAGATCGGGGTATTTACTATAGTGTCCTGGGTATGTTCCAAGTCATATAACTGCAGTCTCCCCCTGCAATCCTGAATAGATGAGATGATAAACTGTTGTTATGCACTATTTTCTGATACTAAACAGATGTTACATTTTTCACTCTGTATGCACCTATCAGTAGGGAGGAAGGATAGTCTTGTAATTACAGTGCTTGACTGAAACTCAGTAGATCTGTGCCCAGTTCCCAAGTCTGCCACAGAGGTCATGGGTGACCTTGGGCCAATCATTTAATCTTCCTCTATTTCACTTCCCCATCTGTAAAGTGGAGATGATAGCACTTCCCCACCTCAAAGGGTAGCTGTGGTATTATGTTCAGTGATGTTTGTGAAGCACTTTGATATTGCTATGATGAGGGCCATGTGTGTAACTATTACTGTTCTTTGGTTTACTGGTAGTATCTGGAGGCCCCAGTCGGGGATCAAGTGCAGACTTTCAGGCTCTGCACAAATAAATAACAAAAAGACATTCCCTTCCTCACAGAGCCTACTGTTTACGTATATAACAAAGATAATCAGCTAATACAACACATGAATGGTGGTGTACAAGATAAGAAGAGTAAAACAATTGTGATCCGTGTCATAAGCAACAATCACAGCAGGGTTGTATGGGGTTTTGTTTTTGGCTGGCTTTTGCGGAGAAGGAGACATACTGTATTATCGTCAAAATCTTTTTCTCATATTTAAGGCTTTAGGGCATTAGTTCGCCTAAGTGGGGGAAAGTAACATCTCTTTTCATGCCTCTTGTGTCTTCAGTTGAAGAAAAGTAGACTGCTAAGAATGTTCAAATTAATCTAGAGAATTTTTCTCTGTGTGTATTTACTCCTGTGGCTATCATTTGGCAAAGAAAATAATTTCATGGAAGACTAGCTGGGAAATGCACTGGATGAACATTTTTTGTAAGTAGCAAGTAGAGGCTATTGTGTAGAGCTGAATTTCCTTCTGTTACACCACTGGATAACTTAAGAATAATGGAATCTCTTATTTGCAGTTCTGTACTTACACACGCAATTTCTCTGGTTGTGTCATCTGAGATGTATCATTGAGATTAAAGGTGGCTGAACCAACTTCACATGAAAAAACTAACTAGATAAAATTTGATCAAAATGGACAGCAACTAATCATACGGTAAAGAAGGAAAGGATTTACTGAAGAAGGGATTTATTGGCATCTCTAGATTTGTACAATGCTTATTTTTATATCCCAGTGCATCAGTTTTATCATCCTTAGGGTTTCTTCTGGGAAGACTAACTTGAGTACTGCTCCCTTTCTTTTGATAATTCTGTGCTATTAATGGCCACTACATATTACTGGACCCAGCAAGTGGCTCATTGTCCAGATCCATTGGAACATTTTATCTATCCTCACCATCAATTAAATCATCTTTGAAATAATGGAGAAAGAAATCCTATATTATAAAGAGAGAGGGCAAAACCCATGCTGTATTTCCTTTATATAACATCGACAAACTCTCCTTGAATATCTCCGGGGGCTTCATATCGTAGTGCATCAGTTTCAGGTTTCTTGTCCCAGTTCACAGTATAAGCTCTACATAATTTTACTTCCACTTACATCTTTGCCCTCACATTTCCCCCTGCTTCTTGCTGCTTCTGTTGTCCACTCCTTCCGCCAATCATCACTTCATGCTCTTTATCATACTTTTCTGTACACATGGAATAGTATCTCTTCTCTCATTTTCTAGCACCTTTTTCCTTCCTTCCTTCAAATGCCTCTTCAAAACTTTTCATGTAAGGAAAACCCTCCTCCCATCTTTCCTACTCCAGACTGTTTATTTTCGGAACTGTTGTCCCCATGGCTTGTCTTAGTCTGTAAGCTCTTTGGAGCTGAAGACATACCTGTGTTCTGTAATGTGCTGTGTAAATTTTTGGAGCTACAAAAAATTATTGTAGTAATTAATGCCATCGTCTGGGGCTGGAATTTCATTGACATTTGCCTTGAACAACTGTGTTGCAAAAAGCAGAGAGACTTCTTCACATAAATCTGCCAGAGTGAGGAAAGCCCAGGAGTACTTGTAGCAATTCTTGGTACACCAAATTGTTCAGCTTCAGAGAGGGTATGACTGAATCACTGCCTATGTGAGCTAGGAGAGGAATACCAAGTCAACTTTGGAAAGAAGCTAGACTTCCTCCCCACTCCCCTTCCCCCAGTACAGGTAGAGAAGAACAAAGTGTTTCTTTTAAAGCTCCCCCCCTCCACCTCTGTAGCAAAAAGAGGGGTCATTATAGCACATCCTGTTGAGTGACCATCCAGGGTCCTGCGTCCTGCATTACAGTGGGCTAGGTTCTGATCCCAGTTTTATATTGGAGTTCAGAGAAACAGAATGTATTTCTAGTGGTGTTATGCTGGGGTAACGCTATAGTAAATGAGATCAGAATTGGAGCCAGTGGTGGCTGCCTTATCTCATTTAAAAAGTGTGGTGGGATGGGGGGCTCCATTGAGTCAGAAGCCTTTTGTTTTGAGCCAAAAGGTTGGTTGCCTTTATAGGATGATTAAAAGGCATATTGCAAAGTCTTCTCTAGTACATTGAACTAGGGTCTAGTTTATATTTAACTAGATCCCTAGGGTGATTTCCTTTCTCTTCCTTTAAATCTCTCCTCAAAATTCACTTTTTTTTATCTATAATCTCCTCTTTGGCACCATTTGCTCTCATGATTATTTTAAAAATGATATCAAACAACCCACTCTAAAAAATAAAGTTCCACTATAAGCAATGTTTCCTTTCTTTCTCTAGCCTCTCTTCTGTTTGTAATCTCAGGGGTGAAAGTAAATTGGAATAGGACGGGGAAATATCAGAGGGAAAAATTTCACTGTATTTTTAATAGCACTAACCAAAGAGGAGGGGAGAGCTCTACTCCCCTTTATGTTAGCCCCCACTCTCCCCTGCATTCTCCTCTCCTCATCAACACCCTATTGCCCTTTTCACTGCGTTATCAGTGTTACTTAGTTTGTTGGTTTTTGGAAGGTAGGAACCATGTGAGATTTTTTGTGTGTCTAAGTACTGTCTATCACTATTCTATGTTTTGAACAATAAATAACATTTTCTCTCCAGATCCTTTCTTTACAATAGACCAATTTTTGTCCCTTTCTATTTGAAGGACTGGTCTTGTTCATGGACTTATTTAATTATCAGAGGTCAATCTGACTGATGATATAGGTGTGTGTGAGGTGCCTCACAGAGAAGTAGATTTGTTCGGAAATGTTTACAGTCTAAATGTATACGTGACACGAGGGAGGGCAGCAAACAGTAAGGAAGGGACAGGCAAAGAAGAACAGGCAGTGTGTTAACACATATTCATTTTCATCATGTTGGTTTAGTTGTGTGTTTAATTTGACTCATTTCTCTTGGGTATTGTGGGAAGGATATGAATGGGGAGAACACATTGGCTTGGCAAGCTAGTCTTGAGAGGCCCTCCTTGTGTAAGGAGCAAGCATGTCATGGAAATGCTTGTAGGAGAGGTTTCTGTTGCAATGAAGTTGGCATGGGTGAAGCATAATGGGTGTAGGGAGAGGGATGCAATAAGAGATGAAGTCATTTTATGTAAGTGGGCCGGAGTTACCCAGGCCCAGAAGGATATTGAAGCAAGACCTTTAAACTTGCTATTGTGGACTGGGGAAGCCAGTAGAGGGAATAAAAGTGTGTCTGTGTAGGGGGGGTGAGATGTGACCAGAGCAAATGGTAAGAGAGAGATTTAGTAGCTGCATTTGGGATGTACTAGAGGAGGGCCCTGATGATACTGATGAGGTCAGAGAAGAGCAGGGTTGCAGTTACTTAGGCAATGTCTACTCTAGTGAGCTTGTACCGATACAGCTGTACAGATGCAGCAGTGCTATTGTAAGATCATTCGTGTAGCCACTCTATTCCGACAGGAGAGAGTACTCCCATCGACATAATAGCTACCACCGCTCGTGGAGGTGGTTTTATGTTGGCAGGAAAGGCTCTACGGCAGACATAGCACTGTGCATGCTATCACATATGCCAGCAAAACTTACATCACTCGGAGGGAGGGTGTACGTTTTTCTCACATAAATGGTAGTGTAGACATGGCCTCAGTGTAGGTGATAAAGGCATGCATGAAAGTTTTAACTATGGGGAAAAAACAGAGTTCCATCTTGGAGATAGAGAAAGAAATGTCAAGTTAAGGAACAACCTGGACATATGGCAGGGACTGGAGGAGTTGAAGATGACCCTATGGTGATGAGTAGGTGACACTGGGTAGTGGTAGTAATAAACAGTATAGGGTGACCAGATGTCCTGATTTTATAGGGACTATCCCAGTTTAGGGGTCTCTTTTTCTTATACAGGCTCCTATTACCACTCACCCCATCCTGATTTTTCACACTTGCTGTCTGGTCACCCTAAAACAGTGACAAACAGGTAGGGTTTATCTTCACTGCGTCTCGCATACTGAGTGTTCTGACTTTGATCTCATGGATGTACAAATGATCCATTGAAATTAATGGGGAAGTGGTAGGGTGGGGGATTCTCTTCTAGTTAGTTATTGACACCTCAGTAAGGACTAGGAAAGGTTCCGTTTCATTGAGCTAAGGGTATGGTTACACTT
Source organism: Dermatemys mawii (assembly GCA_007922305.1). Taxonomy (NCBI): domain Eukaryota; kingdom Metazoa; phylum Chordata; order Testudines; family Dermatemydidae; genus Dermatemys; species Dermatemys mawii. The sequence continues at coordinate 5,335,438 of ML677351.1, forward strand.
ACAAGATAATAGCGCTATTGGTTATAGTGGTCCCCTTATACAGTAATATGTATAGCGCTATTGTATGTCCACACTCGGATGCGCCAGCGGTATAGCATGGCCACATTTGGGGCACTTAATGCGATATTAAGAGCAGCGCATTAGGGCAGATATCCCAGCATTCAGCTGGGTGCAACGTGCTTTTTAAACGAGGAGGGTGAGGGGGGACGCGTTGTGTGTATGCGGAGGGAGAGAGAGAGTGATTTTTCCGTTCTTCTGAAAGCCTGTCAAAGAGCCTCCGTTCACAGAAGGCTTTGTTTTCACACAGGCTCCCTCCTTAAACATTTGCATTGTTTATCTGCCGAGTTAAGAGAGAAACTCTAAAGAGGTACTTCCGCATTCCTCCAGCCGAGTTCAAAACAAAGGGAAGAGATGTCAATTGCCTCAAATGGCTCTAGGCATCTCCAGAGATGACTTGTAGCGCAGTGGGTGTCCACTTTCTTGCTGTAGCGCTACAGCAGCTGCCCTACAGCCCTTATTCCCCATGCGGAGGTGGATTAACAATAGCGCTATAACTCAGCAGTTATAGCGCTCTACGTGCCTTGCCAGTGTGGACGGGGAGGAGGTTATAGCGCTCGTGGGGGCTTTATAGCGCTATAAAGTGCCAGTGTAACCAAGCCCTAATACAGAATTAACAGAATTTCTTTCTCACTTCAATAGAAATAATGTATGGGTATGGTTACACTTACAAAATTATAGCGCTATTGCTTATAGCGCTCGCCTTATACAGCAATAATAATAGCGCTATTGTATGTCCACACTGAGCTGCTCCAGCGCTATAGCATGGCCACATTTGCGGCAGTTAATACGGCATTAAGAGCAGCGCATTAGGGCAGGTATCCCACAGTACACCTCTTCCTGATCTGGCGCAATGGCTTGTGGTAGGGGGGGGCATCACTTGCGGGGCATTCTATATCCTGTTTGAACTACCCATGATGCTTTTTGGCATATCCCAGCAATCCCTGTGTTTCCTTCCACCTCCGGCGCCATCTTTCAAGGGTTTCAGCAAGGCACGCTCCGTCTTCCATTGTCGAGTGCTGCAATGAATCCAGAACTGCTGAGGGACATGCTGACGACTGTCGCCAGCACATCTCTGTGTGCAGTGGAGTTATTCCTTGACATGCAGGATGACAGTGATGATTCTGAAGACGAGATCGAAGCGGTGAATGCATTCGACACAAAGCTGCTTGTCTCATTAACGGACATGCTCACGGCTGTTGAACGCTGCTTCTGGGCACGGGAAACGAGCACAGAGTGGTGGGATCGCATCGTCATGCAAGTCTGGGACGACGAGCAGTGGCTGCAAAACTTTCGAATGAGAAAAGCCACTTTCATGGGACTGTGTGCTGAACTCGCCCCTGCCCTGCGGCGCAAGGACACCAGACTGAGAGCTGCCCTCCCGGTGGAGAAGCGGGTGGCTATCGCGCTCTGGAAGCTGGCTACCCCAGACATCTACTGATCGGTGGCCAACCAGTTTGGGGTTGGAAAGTCGACCGTTGGAGTTGTGCTGATGCAAGTGTGCAGGGCCATCAATCGCATCCTGCTACGAAAAATCGTGACTCTGGATAACGTGCATGACATCGTGGCTGGCTTTGAAGAAATGGGTTTCCCTAACTGTGGAGGGGCGATAGATGGGACCCATATACCCATTCTGGCGCCCGCCCACCTAGCTGAGGAGTACGTTAACCGAAAGAGGTACTTCTCCATGGTTCTCCAGGCGCTTGTGGATCACCGTGGGCGTTTTACTGACATTAACGCTGGCTGGTCTGGAAAGGTGCATGACGCACGCATCTTCCGCAACACCGGCCTGTTCATGAAGCTGCAAGCCGGGACTTTTTTCCCAGACCACAGGATCCCCGTGGGGGAAGTGGAAATGCCCATAGTGATTCTTGGTGACCCTGCTTACCCTTTAATGCCCTGGCTCATGAAACCGTACACAGGGAGCCTGGACAGCAGTCAGGAAAGGTTCAACTACAGGCTTAGCCGTTGTCGAATGACTGTGGAGTGTGCTTTTGGGCGTCTCAAGGCGCGCTGGCGCTGTCTTTATGGGAGGCTAGATTTGGCCGAGGGTAGTATCTCCACGGTTATTTCCGCATGCTGTGCCCTACATAATCTTTGTGAGCGGAAGGGCGAAGGCTTCACTCAGGCATGGTCCTCTGAGGTTCAACGCCTGGAGGCCACATATGCCCAGCCAGAGAGCAGGGTTCATGGAGGGGACCAGCGCGAGGCTGTTAGGATCAGGGAAGCCTTGAGGGAGCATTTTGAGGCTGAAGGCCAGTTCTAAAGTGAGGTGCAGATGGAGGGAGGGAGGGAGCATTCTTTTAACAGGAACAGGCATTTGTTTTTCTGTAGCCTGTAATAATGTATGTACACTTAATAAAAAAAACCCATTTATTAAGAAGACAATTCATTTATTGAACAGGTACTTCGGTTGCTGAAAGAAAATATTGTGATGCATGTGAGGGGGAAGGCAGGGGAGGTGCAATGGGGGTGTCGTGGGGTCAGTCAGAGATCGGAGTATGTCCGGGTCTCTGAGTCTCCAGTGCCCTCACAGTGGCCATGTCCCCCGAACCCCATTTGCGGTGGCCAGTAAGGCATGTTATTAGGGGTAGACTGCAGTGGATAATGGTCTGGGTCTGGGGGTTGTTCGGTGAAGACAGAGGGGTTGGAGGCAGCTGTGGATGGTGATAACCATTTGGCTGATGATAGTGGCCTGGAGGGTACAGAGGCAAAGAAGGGGAAGGGAGTTGGGGCAAACGATAATCGGGGTGGTGGGTGCGGAGCTTCTCCTCCTGAAGGGTGACAAGCCGCTGCATAGTCTGCAATTGAAGCTGCAGTAATGAGAGCAGCTTGTCGGTGCTTTTCCGGCGGTGAATCGCGTTCTCCTTCCGCGCCTTCTCCCTCAACTTGCTCTCATTCTCCCTCCACCTCTGTGCAACTCGATTCTCCGTTACAGCCTGTTGCATTACTTGCTGTACAAGATCCTCTTTGCTCCTTCGTGGCCGCTTCCTCAGTCGCCTGAGCCTCTCAGCTGTTGATAAGAGCGATGGCAAAGGGGTGAAGGACGACCCTTCTAAAATAAAAAGATACATTTAACAGTGGTTCCCTTGTAAAGAGCAGACATGCCTATCATTCCCCCGCATTCCCCGTTTGCCTGTCCCGCAGACAGCACAGATACAGCAACGGAGCCCCTGCCATGGTGAGTGGACTCCAGAGGCAAGGGAAATGATTTTTTCCCTGCCCTGAAAAGCTGTGGCGGGGGAGGGGGTGGGGAGTGCCGGTACGTTGCAGGAGCCACAGTGTGAGCAGCAGGCAGGGGGAAGGATTTCTTCCCTGCCCTGAAAAGCTGTGGCGGGGGTGGGGGTGTGTGTGGAGTGCCAGGAAGTTGCAGGAGCCCTACTCTGAACACTGTTCCAACATTCTCCGTAGGTGTTTGTCCTGGAAGATATCTCGTTGCTCCGAGTCACTGAGGAGCAAAGGGAAGGGATTTTATTAAGATGCGGCTTCCGCCCAGGGCCATATGCAGCGTGCCTATGTGCAGCAATGCTCCCCCCACCCATTGTGGCCCAGTGGCAGGGACTAGTGACCGGGACGGGGACCACGCTGGCTCTCCCGGGAAACTTGCGCAGGCGCATTGCAAGTGCTCTTATTGAGACCTTTGAAGAGATTACTGATGATGACTACCGCGAGGTGATAGACTACATCAATGCACTATTCCACATGTAGGCAAGCATGCAAGCATCCCCTTCCACCCCAAGCTGCCTGCCTTCCCCATAGAAAAGCAGCTTTACCGCCGCAATGCCCTGCTGAGCTGGCCCCTGCAACCGCCGGACGCTGTGGCTGGCTGCCCTCCTGGGTTGAGAAGAGCTCCTGGCTGCATGCGTCCAGGGACTCCTCCGTGCCCTGGATCGCTGCTGCCTCGTCCTCATCCTCCTCTTCTTCATCCTCCTGCTCTTCGTCGTCCTCCTCACCCCCTCCTTCACTGGTGGGCTGGGAAGTGTCCGTGGTGGTCGATGGAGTGACCGTGGGATCACCACCAAGTATCGCGTGCAGCTCCTTATAAAATCTGCAAGTCACCGGGGCTGCCCCGGAGCGGCTGTTTGCCTCGCGGGCTTTGCGATACGCATTCCTAAGCTCCTTTACCTTAACACGGCACTGCAGAGTGTCCCGCTCATGGCCTCTTTCTGCCAAGGCCCGTGATATCTGCCCATAGGTGTCAAAATTCCTGCGGCTAGACCGCAGCTGAGACTGAACAGCCTCTTCCCCCCAGCAGCTGATGAGGTCCAGCACCTCACTATTGCTCCATGCTGGGGATCGCCTATTGCGAGGAGGCATGGCACGTTGAGTCATGATGATCACTCAGAATGATCACCTGCAACGATTCCCTGAGACCACGCCACGCAATCAATCAGATCAATGAGAATGATCACTTGAAGGATTCCCTGAGAGCACGCCACGCTTGGCTGGAGCAAACAGGAAGGGGATTTTCAAATTTCCCTGGAACTTTAAAGGGCGGGTCTGACGTGTGGTCACCTGAGGACAGGACAAAAGAGTTTGCAAGTGATGACCAGAGTGGCTCGAACGGGAATTATGGGACAGGCTGGAGGCCAATTAATACGCAGTGGGTGTCCACATTCTTCCTGTAGCGCTACAGCAGGTGCGCTACAGCCCTTATTCCCCATGAGGAGGTGGATTAATAATAGCGCTATAACTCCACGGTTATAGCGCTATTAGTGCCTTGCCAGTGTGGACGGAGAGTAGGTTATAGCGCTCTTGGGGGTTTTATAGCGCTATAAAGTGCCAGTGTAACCATGGCCTATGTTTTCTGTCCTGTCTTCAGTTTCTACTTCTCTGATCATGTTTTGTCCTAAAATGGATTTGACAAAGGTCCAGGGCTGTCTCTTTTAATGTAGGAGTTTCTCTCATCAGGGTTCTGAAGAAAAAGTGTGTGTTTCCTACTCCTCCTTCCTTGTTTTCTCAGGCAATGAGTGGTGACTTGATCCACTTTGCAGGTTTGGTCTTCCTCACTTTTCTACAAGGAGAGGTCAGATGGTAGTTCAATTCTCCATTCCCATTCAATCTTTGACAGAATACCAGAGTGCCAATGAGTACTAATAATTGTATTGTTGTGTTTTGGGGATATGGACAGTTGTTCGTTAGGAACTGAACTGAGGATTTTTTTAAAAATACACTCTTTTTTTTTTTCCCCAGTGGACTAGCTTCTCCAGGAAGAGTGAAGGTGTAACTAGCCACCTTAGGAACCTGTATGATTGGACTGTACTTTGCCTGTCCAATATGAGTTGCATTTGTAATGACTATGTGAGCTTAGCTCTGGTTCTATAAGGCATGTTCTATAACTGCATTAGCCTGGAAAAGGTTCTGCCATCATTTGCATAGTAGTTAAAGCATTTTCTTTGGAAGGGCATTGAAGGCAATCAACACAATCGAAAACCTTCTGTGAAATCCCATAATACCATCCACTAGTCACCTGTAGTCAGCGGAAGTGGGGCAGAAATCATATTAGTATTCTTGAAAAGAAAGTGAGATGAATAGAAACAACAATTAGCATAATTCATCAAGAGAACACCACCTGTATGTATGAAAGTTATCTATGTGTCAGTACTATTGCATTACAGTGTATAGACTCAAAAACCTGAAGTCCCTCCACAATGGTGTATTGTCCTGAGAAACACCCATCATATGCACCTTAAAAGAAAGGTGACTATATCAAAAAGTACCTGGAGCACGACCTTTCAGTCACGCTGGATCTCTGCACTGACAGACTAAGCTGGAAGTAAGATCCAGTCAGGCTAAGTGGGAGATGTGATTATGGTATACTATACTATAGGTAGTAATATTATGCTTCATAATGCAAATAAGTTGTGGGCGGGTTTTAAACTGCATTTATTTTTGTATCTTGGACCCTCTTATTTGTACTCTGCCTAGTAATGTCTGCTGGGATGACTCCTAACATTCCAAATCACTTCTCACTTTGTCAGCCTTTTACAAAGAAAATAACTATGGGTATATGTATGCAGCACGCCAAAAATAAAAATAAAAAGGCAGCTGAGTTGCACTTGCTTTGTAGGACTAAAAATAGCAGTGTAGATGTTCAGGTCCAGGTCTGAAACCTGCGGATGGTGCAAGGTCTCGTCGCCTGGACTCTAACCCGAGACTGAACATCTACACTGCTGTTTAGTCCCTTTTGCATGAGCCCTACTCAGTTGACCTGGACTCTGATACTCATTGCCATGGTGGGTTTTTTATTTATTTATTTTTTACTTTATTTTATTTTTTTTCTGTTGGGGCATGTGTGTGTTACATTTAAATGTAAAAGTCCCTTTTCCCCCCCCACCCCTTTTCACTCAAAGATGGGGGTAAGGAAGTGTGAATTATTGTCCTGGGATCCAGAACTGACAAATTTTGGTCTTAAACTCAATGATCATTTAAGATTTTAGGACTGACAGTAAGGGCTAAAGCTACCTCCACCATTACATTTAGGAGCTCACATTCCAAGATTTGAACACACACACACACACTCTCTCTCTCTCTCTCTCTCTCTCTCTCTCTCTCTCTCTCTCTCTCTCTCTCTCTCTCTC
>ML677351.1:5342085-5376614 GCA_007922305.1 Dermatemys mawii
CTCTCTCTCTCTCTCTCTCTCTCTCTCTCTCTCTCTCTCTCTCTCTCAGACACACACAAAATGACATGATTTAGGTGAAAGGTGTTTTAAGAAAAATATCATGAGGGTCTTAAAAAAAAGAAGAAAACCCTCCCTGCAAGGCCTATACATTATAAACTAAGGCAACATGGTCAGGCAAGTAGAATGCTACAAATGTAGTTCCCATAAAACATTTTAAAACTTTATTAAAAAGAGGGAGGGGACGAAAGCAGTTTAAAATGTGGCATAAACAAAATAATTGAGGGCATATTGTGGAATAAAGGTTTTATTGGCTGTGTTTGAGATGCCTGCATTACAAGTGAGTTATGCAGATCATCCCAAATGAGTGCCAATAAAAGTTTTATACTAACACACATCATCCTATTTATAGAGCTAGATGTCTGTCTATATATAAACTGCTCCCAATCATGTCTAGGTTGACATCAAGTGAGCTGTATATGTGTTAGGTCAAAAGAAGAGCACAAGCTGTACTCTTCCTCAAGCGGTTAGGTTTTATGAAAATGTCTGCACCCATCTCTTTCTCTCTCAATTTAAAAAAGTAAATGTCACATGACTTTCTGTTGCACAAGGCATGGAGTCTTTTATTTTTCTAAGTGTCAAAAGGTATGTCTGATGAATGTGACCTGTAAGCTAAATATTCCTTTGGTTTTTTTAAAGCATTGAAAATGTAGAGGCTGGTGGATGAATGAATCAGTAGATGAATTTCATTGCTAACTATTTTCAGCAGTTGTTTTAATAAGTTGTGACTGTGTTCAATCTGCTTATTGGCTCAAGACTCTGCATTAAGGAAGCGTCACAGGACAGCAGTATTGTCAGTGTCATGAAGGTTATTGTGATTGTGTTCTACATAGACCTTGTGTTTAGTTGCTCACTTTTTTTCATAGTGAGATATGTGGTGAATGCAGTTGATGAAGATAGATCTGCAGGTGGTGGGACATCAATGTGTGCAACTAAGCAGGCTATCATTTTAATTAGGTATAGATTGTGGCATGGAAAAAAAGTCCTCTCTTACTAGCAAAGACCCTTGCTCCTATATGGAGTCCCATAAAGTCTGTGGAATTCCAGACTGGAACAGGATCTTAGATCTTTTTGGATCTTACCTGTGGATTTTTTTGCCTAATACTGGGCTTTAATGTATGTTGATTGACAGTTGTAATTAGTGAAATCCCCCCTTTTTTTGTTCAACATAAATTGCTCTTCCTCAGTTTTGTTGTTAAATTTCCTCAAAACAGTCCATATCAGATAAAACAGGAATAAGGTATTGGCCTGCAAAGATGGGGAACACTTTGAAAATACAGTGTACGGAATGAATAAAATGTAGTGTGCTTCTTGTAAGTTCACTTAAAAAAAAAAAACCCCAGGAGCTTTGAACAAATGCCAGCTGTTACATCAGTCCTGTTTGTAATCTTTCTTGCTGATCTGTGACCTTGACCTTGTACTTGTTTGTATGTCAAATCTATTTTAGGGATGGACAAACCATAGTTCAGTTTAATAGGCTTTATACTTGAACCTCACAGGATGTCCCACTGCAATATTAAAGCAATTAATTGAGGAAGTTAGTCCATTTCAGGTTTTTTCCTGACTGCTTATAATCTTAAAATCATGCCTTTGAAACTTGGTACGATTGACGCCATAATAGTTTTGTTTTGTTTGTGTAATCTGGAAGATATTTTCTAGGAGGTGCATGCTTTGTTAGTCTTAAAAGTACTAACACTCTTTTTAAAAAGTAAATTTATATTCGATTGATGATTGGATTCCCCTCTTTGCAGTAGAAGATGATCTTTGTTGCATACAAAACCTGTGCAGCTCCCGAACATACTGGTTTGCTTTTGTTGTTCGTTTTTTGTATGCAGCAAAGTTTTATGATGGTTTTCAGTTACGTGATACTTATTCAATGTCCATTTAGACCCCAAATTCAGAAGTCCATCTCTGTTCAGCAAAGTACTTGAGCACATACTTAACTTTAGTAGGTGCTTAAAGGGGACTTAAGCACATGCTTAAATGCTTTGCAGCATTGAGATCAGGGAACTTCTGTTATATGTACAGTGAACTTGCTGGAATGGTGGTGGTGATCACTCTCTAATCCTATTAACAAGCAGTGGTTGCCAAAAATTAGTTGTTTTTGTTTGGGGATTCTAATAAGCAAAATGTTGCCTTGACTTTTTTTTACTTGGGGGGGAATGTTTTATATATGCACAGCCATAAACTTTTTTCAGAGATCAGTAAATGCCTATATACTTTTTTTTTGTTGTGTTTTTATATAGTTTTTGAAAGACAGGTACTCACAGTCAGAACTTTCTTGACATTTAATGGAACAAGCAGTGAAGATAAATAGCCTTTTTCTTGCTATTTTGCAATTATTTTCTTGCTTTAGCATTCATGAAAGACAGATATAAAATATACTGGTAAGATCTGTTTCCACAACTTTGTGACAGCATATCATCTTTTTGCTTAAAATGCTTGTCATTTTTATCAACATAAAATTTGAGGGATTACTTCAGAGTATGTCCTTGTGTTGGGCATTTAGGGTAGTCTAAGGCCCAGCATCTTTCCCCACCCCTTCAATCATAGTCTGTGGCAGTGAATACAGAATAACATTCTTTATTCATGTTAAAGTAGTGCTACAACTACTCAAAAAACATTCTGATCCTGTAGCTGGCTTGTGTTCGTAGGTGAGGAGGTTGCAGCCTGGCTTTTGATATTTTGAATATTATTATTTGACATTCATGTACAATATATTGTTACTTTTTAACTTCACATAATATTTAGGATTCATGTTGTGAACTTCTCTTAGTCATTTTTGCACAGTGGCTAGATTATGGTGGAGTTGCCATACCATTCCTTACTGTATGTCAGGGGTTCTCAGACTGGGGGTTGAGACCCCTCAGGAGGTCACAAGGTTATTATATGGGAGGCCATGAGCTAGGCTGACCAGACAGCAAATGTGAAAAATCGGGACAGGAGGTCATGCGGGGGAGGGCGGTAATAGGAGCTTTATACAAGAAAAAGACCCAAATACCGAGACTGTCTGTCTGTATAAAATCGGGACATCCGGTCACCCTATCATGAGCTGTCAGCGTCCTCCCTAAATCCTGTTTTACATCCAGCATTTATAATGGTGTTAAATATATTAAAAAGTGTTTGTTTTAATTTATAAGGGAGGTTAAACTCCGAGAGTTGCTATTTGAAAGAGGTCACCAGAACAAGAGTTTGAGAATGACTGCTGTATGTTGTTAGTCTCTGAAATATTTCCTCCTTAGTTTTATATAATGTTGGCTTTCAGGTTGCATCTTTATTTCCAGTAAATAGTATGGCTTCTCTGGAGAAAAATCAATTTTACTTTGCAGTAGGCATTTTCTGCTAATGTAAACAGTTCCTGTCCCATTAACAGAAATTGTACAAGATCTTCTGCATGCTAAAATGTTTGTGGTTTGAGACTAACAGTACCAGTTAACATGGAGGCCATTGTTTAAAGATGGTGATAGGATGTTGCACATTGATTTTTCATTTTATCATGGTGGTAAGACAGGATCACTGACTTCTACTCTATCATGTTCCCCTTAGTATTAAATTATGGTTGGTTTGTTTCTCTTTTGAGGAAAACATTCAAGAAAATTACCTGCATCAAAAATTATACATCAGAATATTAGACTCAAAGTGGATGAATTGGTGTCACGCTATCTTGGTTACTAAGCATTTCGTGCCTCTTACCAGGCACTGAGCTGAAATGTGCCTTGGTGCACATGCATTTAATGATGATTTTAAAAAAAACCCAACCCTACGAGGGGAGGTTACTTTCCAGTGTGAATGTCACCAACCATTTAGCTAGTCCAGCCATTCCAATAGTACTACTGAGATTTGTCAGACTTCATGCAATAGAGAAATTGGCGTCTGTTTCTTTCTACAACTGGTACGAGGTCAGAGTTCTGTGGAAACACATCTGAGTATTGATCAAGCCGTAGTGGCATGACTGTCCTGAGGAAAATATTGATTTCTTCACTATATATTGATAAAGTTTCATTCTTTGGGAGTTGGCAAGTAAAATGCTTAATTGGTGATTTGTTGTCACAAGTTGAAGGATAATAGGAATCTGGTTGGTGAGATTTTGTTTAATTTTAAATTTAGAATTAAATAAGTATCAAATAGGATTGGAAAGAAATGTTCTCTCCATCCCTTTTTCTCCACTAGTCTTGTATTCTACTGTGAATTAGATTGACAGCTAAAAGTAAACTATCATGAAAGCAGATGTTGCTATTTATTTTTGTCTTATTGTTCTTAAAAATAGCCTGACTGAAATTTAACACTAACATTTCCTTTCATTGCTTCACTCTTTGGGCATAGATCATCACTGTATCAAAATGATCAGTTGCATATTTCACAGGTGTGGTTTGGCTTTCTCTTCCCACTTTTTTTTTTTTTTTTTCTTCCAGTAGAAGCAGGTCACTGACAGGGACAGTTCTAGATGTCAAACACTCAGTCTGACAGTATAGATAGGGCTTCTTCCTTTGATGGCCAGAATGGACAAAAGATTTAGCAAATGTATCACTTTCTATGTTAGAAGGTTACAGGTTAGAACACTCTAGATTATTCCAACGGGCTTACTTTTCTTTATTTGTTTAAATAATATGCATTTTATTATTTTATAAATTATGTATTCATTTTTTATTTACATCTATGGCTAAGGGGCTTTAAGAGGTCCTGGGATACTTATGTATTAAATATGCTAAATATTAACATATAGAAGAAGAGTACCTGATTCTTCCAGTAGTATTTGCAAGGGAAAAAATTAACTTTCTGAATATGGAAAGCTTGTCATAGAAACTTAAATTAAATTAGTCTATAATTAGATGTGAGCATTATACCCATCAGCAACTCTGTAGGTTTATTCAAAAGTTGTAATGAATTCTCACTGCTGATCCTGCCAACTGAATTTCAGTCAAATCCTTCCCCACCCCATAGAAACCTTTGAAGAATGAATGAATGTATTCAACTTCCTAATGTCACCAGATCCAGGCTCTGAGTGATCCGTGGTGGAAAGTGAGTGCCAAAGCTGAGAATCCCTCCCTTCCTAACAAACCGCTCCCATTTAAGCCAGGCCATTGTTAGGTAGGACACCTGAGCTTATCACAGCTGTCATGGTAGCAGGAGGAGAAAGCCAGGACCTGAATCACCCAGGACTTGAACCAGTGCTTCAGACTTTGCTCAAAGAGCAGTTGTTGTCAACGTGGATAGTAGGGAACAACTGAATGATTCTAAGGTATAGTCCCACATAGAGTGCCTTTCAGTAATATGCTATAAAGAGGATAAAAATGTGGATAACTGCTGGTGAGGTCAGCAGCGGCCTAATTCACAGGTTCTATATGCCATCGTTCAGCACTTCCAGAACCTTAACTGGCTCAAGTTCACACAGAAAAGACGCTCTCTTTTTATCGCCCCAGAGTGCCAACTGTGCTGCAGCAGAGAGACAGGTTGGTCTAATTATTATCTGCAAACTTAATTTGAAATTGTCTTAGTGAGAAAACACTCCATTCTGTTGCAAGATGCAAACATAATAAGTTCTGATATCCATGAATTTCTGGATACTGCGTTGGAAGTGAAGAGATGAGTAGGACCTGGAAAGGTTCAGAAATAGTCTGTTTTAGTTTAGTGTTAGTATAAGTTTGTTCTAAAAGTATGTGTGAGAGAGAGAGACAGTGTGTACACTAAAGAATTGGCTTAAATGTATGACCTATACATTTATGTATGTGTAACTTGGTGAATAAGGTGTATTTGCCTCCCCCAAGAATGACACTTATGCATTCTCTTAGTTTGTGGATGGATGAACTATCCCTTTAAATAGGTTTGAGGTGGGTCAGTATTTTAATGGTGCAGGAGACATTATAAGTGTATTTCTTTCAGGAAATACAATTCAGCTCATAAAAGTGCTATGTCACAGCAGGATATTTTGGGATGCAGGCAGGGCTTGGAATTAGCTAGTTTGTGGTAGTACCAGGTACTGGCACCACTCTCCGGCTGCTACCAAGGTTTTCAAAACTCCCATTTACATTTTAAAAAAAAAAAAAAAAAAAAAAAAAAAAAAACCTTCTAGCTTTTATGATTGTGAAGAAAACTTCAAAAATGTTGACCATGGAATTGATGCAGCTCTGTCTACATGAGTCTGCAGAGAGCCTGGAACAATAGAGGTGTTAGCTGTGCCAGTCATCTCAGTGAGGTGTCCAGTGATGATGATTTTAAATGTTCATTCTTTCATTCCTCATGTCAGAAGGAAGAGAGGGGCCATCACAGATCTGCACAGTTAGTTTACTGTGAATGAAGTCTCTCTTTGGTATCAGCAGTAAATGACATTTGAGAGATACCTCCACTTATCTTTTCACTGATCATAAAGAAGCCAAGCATAAAGACTCCAGTGTTGCTCAGAGTTGTGGTCTGACCACAGTTCTCCCTTTCTTTATGCTGACTCTAGTTTCTTGGTCTCTTTCCTCCATATCCTGATCCTTTTCCCTGCCCCCACAGCACCTTTCCTCTCATGCCTGCTCCGGCTTCTCACTGATTTATGCAGAAGAACTAATATAGCTTTCCCCCCTCCCGACCACCATCCCAGGCAGTCTGTGGAAATGTAAGCCTGCCCCTTTCTGCATTACATGTCCTCCCAGAGCTCCTTATTGCCAGTGAGGTGTAACCCACTTGTGAATCCCTGGACTTGTAGAATTTCCTTGTGAAACGTGGGGGAAGCAGAGGCATTATCTCCTGGGAATCTGAACAGCCTTGCCATACAGGAGGAGGGGAAAGTTTGTGCACAGCTTCCACCTCCTTGCTTGAATGTAGGGGGCATAACTGTAATCACAGTTTGTTTGCATTTAATTTAATGTTTGTCGTATAAAATTAAAAATCAAGTGAGGAGGCCTATGTTATGCTTCATCCTTATGCCGTTTCTCAGGTGTTGGGTTACTGCTACTGAATTTGATTGAACAGTGTGTCACCTTGTTCTCACTGGCGAGAACATTTGTTGTGTTTAGCCAGGAGTTTTGTATTCATGTCAATTTTGTGTGGCTAAAATCTTCACATTCTGTGATGAAATGGGACGTTTTGACGACTCCTTGAGCAAGGATGTCCTCCAGTCTGGAATTAGTTTTCTTGAGGATTATTTAAAATTGCTTAATTGATTATAAAGAACTAATATGAGAGTATCTGGCCTGGTATGTTCTAGTGTTCGAATACAAAAGAATGCATGTGAGGGTACAGAGGGTAGGGGTGAAGGGAGAGAAAGCGAAACCTATTCTTCTCCCTTTATGTTCAAAAGCTTTTGTTTGTTCTTGATATCAAGAATATTTATGGGTTGATTTTTTTAAAACTAAAATGTTCTATGGTCCAAATTAATTTAAAGAACGATGTGTATCTTAATGTAGTGTACCTGCCAGCTGTCAAACCTTGTCTTGTACAGTATGATCTTAGCATTCTGAATTAATTCAACAAAACAAAGTTAAACAGTGAGAGGAGAAGGTTTTATTCTTGCATCATTTTGTCACTAGAGGGATCTCCCTGGTGATACATATAACACTCAATGGCTTATCCCTTTTCTAGACTATGGATAATAATGTCTTATCATTCTAAATTCAAACAGGCAAGTCTGAGCATTGTATAAAGTCTTCCTATAACCTAATATTTGCATGTAGCTATGATAAAGATGGTGTTAAAGCAACCCATCTTTATTAAGCTGTTTTCGTGTTCTTGATGATCGATTTCTAATCCCCTTCTTTACTTCCTCATCCTTATTTAAATTCACCTCTGTTGCTTCACATGTTTTTCTTTGTTACTTCACGTTTAAAAGAAAAAAATTGAAAGTCATGAGTCAGGTTCTTCACTGTCTTGCATCCTTACGCAGTCATTTACACCTGCGCAAAGTGAGTTCAAAGTACTATTATTTTTGTTTGGAAAGGTTTTTGCATAAGTGTAAATTTACTACACAACGTGTAAAGTCACAGAGAATCAGGCCATGTATTGATAGTGATGGTGAGGCACCCATCTAATCCTGTGCAAAATGTACTATTCAGGAAAGACTGTGGACTAGTGGGGACAGAACTGGAAGAGGACTTAAGACTCCTAAATTCTTTTCACAGTCCTGCTGCTTGCCTGTTGTGTGATCTTGGGCAAGAATATTCACCTTTTCTGCAATTCTCCTGTCATAGATAGGTAGGAATGTTTGGTCTGGTGGCTAAAACACTGGACTGGTCAAATCTAATTCACCCCGTGCTTCACAAGAACTCTGAAGTACAGATGAATTAGCCGAAGATAAATCCATTAATGATTGTGAGGTGCTCAAATGCTAAGGTGATATGGCAGTTAGATGAGAAATTTGTGGTGTTTTTTTGCAAATGCAAGTCTAGCACAGCAGGAAACTGGAGAACTAGAAGTTAGCACCCCGCCCCACCCCAAAACTGCAAAGAAAGGTATGTCACAGATCCAGCTGCATGCTGCCCAAACTGACCCTTATAACCAGCAAGATTTTGACGTTTAGTTGCACCTTCTGTAGTTTTCCTTCTGAGGATCCCGTCTGTTACTTTTTGCTAAATTAGTTCATTTGTGTGTTCCTAGGAATTGCATTCGAGTCCCAGAAATGGAAAGTGCAGTGACCTGTGACCTTGCTTTCTTCCCCTCCATAGTTTGATACTCACACTCTGAGAATTCCTGCAGGGATGCTTCCAGCTATTACAAAGTCTCTAGATTTATGGCTTTAGTGCATAGAGCTACTGATCTCCGTGAGCCATAGTAGAGGTGGAGAGGAGAGATCTCCATGTTACCCAGCCAAAGAATCCCAGAGGAGCACCATGAGAACAAATTTGACTACCCCTGAGCAAGAGTAGCCCTTCAACTGGAATGATCTAGTCCAATATAATTTACTTTCATTATCTCCCCCTTAGAAATTTATTCTGCGTTTAAAATGCAATTCTGAGATAGTGATGATTCTGCAGTAGTTGCTAAAATATCTGAAAGTGGAAAAATGGCACAGGAAATACTTCTGGATTTGATTCATTGACTGGAGATGCAGTGTGCATATGTACATAGTGAACTAAATAGGAGAGTGACAATTCTTTATGGGCTCAGATTAGGTTTTTAATTGCTGTTTAGAAATATTCTCTTTTTATAACTTTTTTTCATCATTTTAATAGGGTCTTAAGAGACAAAGGAATTTTCAAGTAGTGGTTTAACTTTTTGAGACTGTTTTCAGCAAATTACCTTTGCTTGCAGTGGTATCTTATTGTTATCAGAAGAGTGTAAAACGCACATTTGTCACTTGATTTTATTTTCCCATCTTTTGAAATCACCAGTAGTAGTATAGTCTCTGTTAACAAATTTGAAAGTTGACTCCTGAAAGTTATTGCCATGGTTCAGGGTAGGCGTACCTTGGTCCCTACCAACCAGTCTGGGTACACCTTTCAAGTGACAGTCCCAGCACCTGCTCTCCACAGAGAAAGCTACAATTCACCCTGCTTGGAGACTGCTGCTTCAAGTTATAGCACCTCTGTTGACTCACAGTTTTTCATTAGCAGATCCCAGTAGATTTGCCCCCTGCTTTTAAATTTTAGTCCTACCTAAAGCTTACCCTTCCCTTCAAGGTTTTAGCCAGGCTCAGCTTCTCCCATGCACCTTCCTTTCTGCTTCTGGGGACTGGGGTTCCCCCTACTTTTCTGCAGCCTCTCGCTTCTCTCGGCTTCAGGGTTAGGACTTTTAAACCCCTCCTCCCCCTCCAGCTTTGTTTCCTTTTCCCCACTTGGATTTCTCTCTCCACCTTACCCCTCTCCTCAGGGTTATCAGTCAACCTGTTGGCCAGAGCATAGTGGAGTTGAGGTCAAAGGACTTGACACCTGTATTGTTTGTTAAGCACAGGTAATTGGGCATCTACAGTCCTTGGTGTGTGTGTGTGGTTTTTTGCAAAAACCCCTCAGAATTGAGTTAACCCTCTTCACCCCGTAGCAGATAGTATGATTGTAATCAGATAGAGGTACATGTATTCATAAATAATAATACGATACAATAATAATGTGGATGATCTTACTATACACAAGAGATGGTGAACTAATCTTTTGGATCTTGTTGCAATGGAAAGTGTTGTTTTTAGTTCAGAGACAATACATATGCTTTACTTGGTCTGCTTATCTGAATATTTGCTTAATTTATCCATTAGTTTGTCATAATATTTATCTACAGTATCTAACTCTAGAGGTGCATATATGTTAAAGATCCATTGTAGTAAGGTTACTGGTTTGTTCAAGGATAAACATTGCTGAAGGTTTCTTTGTTTTCTACCTTTACCTCTTTCTTCCAGTTTGTCTCATACAATCTTGCCTCTTGCTCTTTGCTGCTGTGCGTAGCTTCTATAATACTGTGTTTTAGTAACTTTATATATAGATTATGAACTTTAAAAAACTTTATAAATTCTCTCAACCCCATATCTCCGATGTGTGTGTGATCAATGCTGCTGATCTTCCTTTGTGTTGTTTTAAATCTAAACCTGATCTCAATTTCCACATAGCCATAGTATTGAGCAAGGAGTGGAACAAAAGTACATGAGACAGAGGCCTTTGAAATCTGCAGTTTTGAAACAAATACTTTTTGGGCGGTCTGGATCTAAAAAAGTAACTACTCTGCTTCCCATCAGAAATATGAAAAGTGTATTCCATCCTCAGCACCTGACTTCTTAAGACCCAGCTTAACTCTCTTGACAGATATGCTCAGCACATTTTATCTATTATAAAAACATACACAATGATGTACAATATCGTGTAATAACTTCACTTGCCCCAGTTAATTGCCTTATTAAAAGTGCTGGCAAAGTCCTCATTCCTCATACATAGAAGTATTTTTTCAGGTTTAATCTTTAGCAAATGGCTGCGATCAATCTAACAGCTTCTCTAAATTATCAATTTCTCCTTCTATGAATGAATAAATTTTAAAAAAGGGAAATCACTCCTTGTTCAGTTTCTATGAGTAAACTAAACTGTCTATGGATACCATCTACTATCACAGCTCTTATGCACCTGAGGGATTAGCAAAAATACAATGTCTTTGGTTAATTACTCAGAGCTGGAGAGATTTAATTTAAATCAAGTATTGGTATAACCCATAGAACATTAACTAAAGTCTTTAATTTAAAAATTATCTGCAAAGGTTTTCTTTAATGCTGCACTTTCTGTATTATTTTGTATCTCATCTGAAGAAGGTTTGAAAATATTTGGTCTCTCTCCCCACCTCGTTTGTATGGGCGGTTTTTTGTATTTTCATCTCAAATATCAAGAATGTGTAGTCTTGTTTTCTCTGGTTTTGCTTAAGGGCCTCTCGGAAGATTAGAATATGCTTATTGTAAACTCTGATATCTTTAACGTGGGGAAGATGGGGTTCACAGAAATTTTAACATAGTCCTTTCTCCAAAATGTTAATAGTTTAACAAAAACAACCTCAACTTTCAATTGCTTGACTTTGGTGGTGACGTTTTGTTCATTCATCAGTTGGCATAGAATCTTTCCAGGGCAAACAAAATCTGGATTCCTCTTTTTCTAATAATACCTTGAGTTTTACACTGTTCAGGTCATTTGTCCTGAAATACCAAAGCAGAGCTAACTTGGGTTATCATAAGTCTTTAAAAATAGTAGGACTTGTGTGTTTAAACCATTCAAGAATGAACACAATTTTTCTAGTTGTAAAAGAAGTCAAATTATTTCTAAAAAGAATACTTTGGGGCCAAATGCTGCCTTCAGAGTCTTCTGTGGGCTCCTGATTCTCCTCTGAAATGTGCAAATACAGCAGGAGTAAACCCTTCTCTCCCCCCCCCCCCCCAACCGCCGAATACACAGCATACCCAAATATTTGAAAAAAATTAGATTGTCAGAGGATGATTCACTCTGTTGTTTCTTGTCTTAAATGCAAACCACACCCCACTCTAGGTCATCTTCACCAACACCACTATGCTTTATTAAACTGTTCCAGCATGCCACTGCCTGTAGTGCTATTTGCATATTTACAAGTCCTAGCTAACTTCTCCACTTGCTTTGGGAAAGGGAACAGTTGTAGCTGCAACCAGCTCTGCCTTCCTTCAAACTCTCAGCTTCCCCCTCCTTTCAGGACGTCCATCCTCACTACTAATCATTCTGGGGGTTGCTTCCCCCTCTAATTAGCCCTTCAGCTGTATCTCTGCTTTTTAACTGGTCCTATAATTAAGTCCCAGTTAATTTTATATTGGTAGGAATTTGAGTGACAGGGTTCTGAGTCAGTTCCTGACTCAGCACCTCTCTGTTAAATCATAGACTTCGTTTATTAGCACTGCCTTTGCCAACTACTTGATGTTCCCACTAGGAACCCTGATTTTCAGAGATGGCTCATTTTAATTCACACAGAGGTGATATTTGGTTAGAGTCTGCCCTTGGGCTCGTTGTTTGGGAGAAGCTGTAACATATTAAACAGCATTCATTAGATGAATCCAAATGTATCATACTTCTTCAGGTCTTGTTCATATCCTTGGCTAAATGTAGAAACAACCGTAGTTAGTTCTGTTATGAAGGCAGTATGGGTAGTGTGTGTCTATCTCTGAGAACAAGGCTGAGACTTCAGTAATCTTTAGGTGACTTTAGACTTGATGTTACTCTAAAAACACTGGTGCATAAAAAAAATTGACTGATTTTTGTGGGGATTCATTATACTGCTTGAAATATGAAAACTGAGGAGTTGCACAGCATGAGTGTATGAGTTACAAAAATATGCATTTTTAACTGTTCTGACATTTTCAGAACTGAGATGTCCCTTTAACCTGTGTCTCTTGAGTGAAATTCTGGTAACAGCATAATCAACAGCAAAACCTTGTTGTTTAAATTTGAATTCACACTGCATTTATAGGAAGTCATAGAGCCTAATCAGTCTTCTGCTTACAACAGTGTACTTTCATTTATTTGAGCATTTTTGCACCATTTGTACATTGTTATAATATGAGATTAATCAGGCCTGTGCAGTGATCCCAATCATTGCATTGTCTGTGCAGTAGTCATTCTCTTGGTGACCATAGTAATAAAATTAGGAACTGTAGACCTAAGAGGTTATTGAAAATGTCTCCCCTGATTTCAGTGCAAGTGCCACTGTTGGGATTTCCAGAGAAGAATTTTATGATCTACTTTCACTGATGAAAGGATCAAATAGGTTTGTCTACAAATTCAAATCAAGCTGAGAAATCCAGGGACGCTTCCCTGGAAATGAATATAAAAGTAAAATGCCTCCAAATATCCATGCATTGAGAACTTGACCCTAGCCACTTTCTATTCCATCTCCAGTGTGGCTGTTGCTCACTGGGAGCAGTGAGGGAGGAATTGAGAAGGGTTTACTTGTCAGTATTCAGTGCAATGTAGGAATCGGCTGTGTTGTGCATATTGATAATGGGAGAGGTGATATACATGTCATGATCAGGCTTCACAAGCTATGGTACATGAACTTGATGATCCATCTGTTTGTTTAACAATATTTTTTTTAAGAAGATGGTACTTGAACCAGTAAGGTTTGGGAGCCACACTCAGATTTCTGCTGGTCAGAGGCAGAGAAGTTGGATGGTTGGAGATAGAGAAGTGGCCACATGAATATTTAAGTGCATGATGGGTGTTAATGAAAGACTGAGGCAGACTATTTAGCATCAGAGAAAGGAGGGAAATGATTTTTAATTGGCACCTGGTCTGAGATGGCAGTAATTAAAAGTAAAAACAAATAAATCTTCAGTGTGTCATCTGTCTGCTGGGCAAACATGTAAAAAATGAAGCTACCTATAAAAAAAAAAAATCCAATATAGATTCAAAATGAAGACTGTTTTTAAGGTTAAGGTTTTCCTCTTCTGCCACTGGTCTTCATTAAGAGTTAATTTATGTCCTAATTTATTGACAGGTGCAGGATATTCTGTGTAAGCTGTATTTGCTAAAGATAATATAACTTTGAGATATATGCCAACTTAATTTTTTTAAACTGAAGTTTTAAAATACTTCGGGATTTTCTTTTATGTGCTACTTTTCTTTGGTTTGTGCCACAGAGTACATACATAAAGGTGTATTTGTGACCCTCTCTAATACCTAGGCACATGAGGGTTTGTGTTTCCTCCACATTTTCATTCTCTAGGGTAACTTGAGTGATTTTCTTTATTTTAGGTGTAGGCTTTATTTACTACTTAGTTTTCCTTTAATTTGTCTGTCTATTACATATGTATTGCTAGTTATCTGCAATGATCTAGAAAATGTGATCTTAAAAAATAAATAAATAAATAAAAGTCCTGTGCCATTTGAGGTGTGTGTCTTATTCTAGATCTCTCCCTTGTATTTTTCCTGACCATTTTTATTTGTCTTTCTCGTTAGGAATTTGACATGCATGATGGAGGTGAAAAAGGATGAAAAACAAGCTACCATCCTGGACAAAGCTGAAAAGGGTGAATGTTTTGGAACCATGTTCTAAGTAATTCTTCGACATCTTTCACAAATATTTTACATATCTACAGAGACTGATCTGACTGAAAATTTGGCTCATCAGCAATCTGTGTTGGAAGAAGCCTACATGGAATGTAACATTTGTTTTAGTTCAGATTATGTGAAAAAATTATAGACTTCTACCTATTATTTATTACCCTTTGCATCTCAATTCAGCCACACCAAGCTAGTCTTTAAAGTGAATAGAAGCAGAGTCTTTGTGGATAATTTTTATTGAACATGACTCATGGAGAAGAGCTTGGCTCTGAGATGCACCAGGATTCTGTTGTTCTAACTTACCTTGAGGGATTACTAATGCATCAGGCATCAGGAGGCTCAGGTACTGCGGTTGATAAAAAGCCTACTGGGCATAGTGAAGAGGATCAAAGCTTTAAGACTTTGGGAAATATACTTCCCAGCTGTCAAGGTAATGGTCCAGTTCTTAACACACACATACATCAGGGATCTGGCATGTTGCATCTCAAAAAAGCAAGACTATTACAGTCTTCTGAAGACTGGAATGCAGCAAAGAGAAGGCGGTTGTCTGATTCCATTGTGGATTTGAATGGGAAAAAAGAAGCTTTGTTAGCTGGCATGGT
The DNA here is from genome assembly GCA_007922305.1 of Dermatemys mawii. Classification (NCBI taxonomy): domain Eukaryota; kingdom Metazoa; phylum Chordata; order Testudines; family Dermatemydidae; genus Dermatemys; species Dermatemys mawii. Next base: position 5,357,204 of record ML677351.1, read on the forward strand.
TGAAAATGTGCCTAAAGGCAAACAGGATAGCACATTACTTGCCTCTTTGCTTCAGTCATTCAGCTCTAGGCTGCAGAGTGTTGCTCTGTCACAACAGATTAGGCAGAGCCTCAAGGAGCAAGGATATTCCCTCACCCATGATTCTTTACAAGTGGAGAAAGATGTAAAGTGCTATGGTGTTGCAACTAGTCGCTTGAAGACACTGCTGAAGAAAAGAAAAGCAAAAGATCAAAAGCTGGACACCACTCTGCCTGATATAACAACGAACCTGCCTAAAGAGAGGTTTATAGAATCTCCACGTACAGGGCAGAATGGACCCAAGGTAATGAATGAGCCTCTCTCATGTGCTGCAAGATTACAAGCAGTTGCAAGCATGGTAGAGAAAAGATCTAGTCCCAGTGCTTCGCCTAAACCCAGCGTAGCTTGTAGTCAGCTGGCTTTGCTGCTTTCAAGTGAAGCTCATTTGCAGCAGTATTCCAGGGAACATGCTTTAAAAGCACAAAATGCAAATCAGGTAGCAAGTGAGAGACTTGCTGCCATGGCCAGATTACAAGAAAGTGCCCAAAAAGACCATGGCCATTTCAGTCTGTCAAAAGGAATGCCAAGCCATGTTAATGGTCAGATGAGATCATCAACCAAAACAATAACTAACAAGAGCACTATAGCACCACTTCAGAGCCCCATTGGAATCCTTCATTCTCCTCCCAAAAATTTAGGATACAAAAATACATCGGAAAGAAACCATTTAAAATCATCTCCCAACAACAGTTTGCTTTTACATCTTCTTAAAAGTCAGAATGCAACTAAACAAACAAAGGGGCATGAGCAGAATGAGAGAGTGGGTATTTTTGAGGACAGTAGTACGACGACAACCGTAGATGAGTATTCAGACAACAATCCTAATTTTACAGAAGATGACAGCAGTGATGATGAAAGTTCCCATTCTAATTGTCTTCCTATAGATTTATCTTTCAAACAGAGGACAGACAAACAAGATTCTGGACAGCCTGCTTCTCTAGATAATTTTACTCAGCCATTGTTTCATAATCCATGTCTAGAGAACAGTGTGGAGAATAAAGCAGATAAAGACACTCCTAAAGGTTCTAAACTGAATCCACATCCGAAAGTAACATTGCTTCAGTTATTACTTGGGCATAAGAGTGATGATAACAAAGAGAAAAATACAGAGCCTCAGGGACCACACAGTACAGCTGATGTGGCACAATTTACTGTACAAACTGGTAAGAGGACTCCTGTGACAGACAGTCCCAGTGCAAATCGAAGAACTCCATTAAGCACTCCACCTTTGCTTATTTCTACAAAAGCAGACTCTCCTATAAATCTCTCCCACCAGTCTTCTCTACCAGTCAAACGTAATTCACCACCGTATGCTTGCAGCATCCAGCCAGAGAGGTTAACAAATCCAGCATCTAAACATTTGATAGATCTTACAAAAAATAAAGAACTTCAAGGAACTAAACCGAACAGAAATGAAAGTGCACAAAATTCTGCATCTTTCAGTGCCAGCAAGCTGTTGCAGAACCTAGCTCAATGTGGAATGCAGTCTTCCATGTCAGGTGAAGAGCAAAGGACCAGCAAACAGCTGCTAACAGTAAATACAGATAAACCTATAGGGTTGATTAATAGATTGAATAGTCCTTTACTCACAAACGTATCAGGTAAAGTTGAAGAAAACAACAAAATATTCAATTGTCATCCAACACCTACTGAACAAGGACTTCCCAGTTCACAAATAGAAAATCTCCTTGAAAGACGCACTGTCCTTCAGTTGCTTTTGGGAACCCCCAATAAAGGTAAAAGCGAAAAGAAAGAGAGGATGCTTTTAAAAGATGAAAACTCACAAGAACAGGTCGATAAGACTTTGAGTGAGCAGATATTGACCGTGAAAATTAAAACTGAACCTTGTGAAGAATCAAATGCTCCTCATAATCCAAATGCACAGCCAGTAGGAGAGAGTAAAGGTAACACATTTCAAGGAATAGCTCATTCAGTGCAGAGAAACACAGGTACCTCTCCAGCATCTGAGGACTTGAAACCTGAGCCTCTTTCACCCGAAGATTTTTCGTTTTCAAAAAATGGCTTGTTAAGTCGATTGCTGAGACAGAATCAAGATAGTTACCCCGTGGATGATCTGGACAGAAGTCACAGAAATAGTGAACTGACATTTCTAGACTCAAAGAGCCATTGGACCATTCCTAAGAAGAGGAAATTTCATACTGAGCCTACAGAAAATCCATTAAAAAAGGTAAAAAGTAATGTGTCTGATGCTTCAAACAATCACGTATCTCCTGCAGAGACATTGTATCAGCCTTTATTTAACCAGCAAGAGCTGAAATTCAACAGAAGCGATCTTGAATTTAAATATGCTGCAGGTCATGGTTCAAATAATGAAAGTGAAAATAGGAGTTGGTCTGGAGATAGTAAAGGCTTTAATGTATTGAAACAACTGCTTCTCTCAGAAAACTGTGAGAGAGATTTTTCACAGCATAGGAATAATGCAGTAACAGAGGGCAAGAAGAAAGGAAACAAATACTATGTTTCAAATAAACCTGAATTTAGCATTTCTTCAGTAAATGCATTAATGGGAAATCCTGTGCAACCAAACAGTTGTGTAGATCACAGGACATTTCAGTATCCAGTAGCAGTGAAAAGTCCTGCTAGTTCCCCCTTCTCTAAACATTTGGGATGTACAGTATCTAGACCTGAATCTGACCAATTTAGTGTTTGCCCCATACCTAGTGAAAAAGGACCCATCAGATGGGTTATCACAGGAATGGACAAGGGTGAATATGAGAGGAACTCCCCAAGACTAACCAAAACCAATCCAATATTGTATTACATGTTACAGAAAGGAGGCAATTCTGTTAGTAGCCAAGAAGCACATAAGGACATTTGGAGTGAACCTTTATTTATGGAAAATTCCACTCCTGTTACAATAAAAGAGGAGTTATTAGCTGACACAGAACCTAAAATTCCTTTTCATAATTTAAGAAGCCCTTACAATAGCCATATGGGGAATAAGAGCTCCCATCAACACAAAGTGAATGGAGAAGTGTATGGACTTTTGGAAAAAGTGCTAACAATCAAAAAAGAACCAGAGTGAAATATATAGCCAACACAATGAGTTTACAGTCAGTGGGTTTGAATCTTTTTTTTTTTTTTAATAAAAAAAGTATGAACTGGAATACTGTATAAATTGAGCATGATTTGAGAAAAGCATGATCTTATTGAATCATATTTTTATTTGAGAAACTGTTTTTCTGGTAATATTTAAAAACACACAGATACATTTGCTTTACAGTAGATAGTCACAAGGAAACTGAGTTGTAAGCTGTACAAGACACAATTCTGTATGCATCAAAGTAAGCTATGAATAGTCTGTGACTGAAGTCTTATTTGGAACCACAGGTAATTAGGTATAAAATAAAGTAAGCATACAGCCAAAGTGGTGGTAATGCATTTGCTTCATTTATTCTTTCCAGGTAGTATATTTGTGCCCCCCACCCCCCCCCCCCCACCCCTTTTTTGGTTTTGTTTGTTTTTGGCAGTTTAAGCATAGTGACAATGTAACCTTTGATGTTTAATATGTTCTGTGAATTTTTTTTAAAGAAATTAAGAAATTGAACAGTCCATCTAGGGTAGTGAGAGAGCATAACAATTGGTAATCTGTCAGTATTACTTAATCAAATGCACTGAAATATAATTTTTAGTGCTTCCAAATTTTGTGGTTTTATGATTGATTGATTTTTTTTTTTTATGGTCATCTCCGAATCATGGTGTGGTGTGTCTTATTTTTTTTCCCCCTTCCACTTACTTTTGATGAGAGCATTCTGCAGAACCTTGAGTAGTAGTCAGATAAAATAGTGCTTAAGATTAAAGATTTCTAGGTTTTCCTAGAGTTTTATATAAACAGTTTTTCATCTACTCTGTAATAAAAAAAAAAAAGGAGAGGTGGGGGGGTCCTTTTTGTCCACTTTTCCCTGTAATAAGTCAATATTATGTTGACCCAACGATGTGTCTCAGGGGTGTGAAAAATCCACACCTTTCTAGCAACATAGTTAAGATGATCTAACCTCCAGTGTAGACAGGGCTGAGTCAGCAGAATTCTTCCATCAGCTTAACTATCACCTCTCACGGTGGTGGATTAACTACACTGACAGGAGAACCCCTCCCATCAGCCTAGGAAGTGTAGTTTACCATGGAGTTGTGCCACTAGCCGTTTAAATGCAGACATATAAAGGGAAGGTAAAAAAGGCATCTTTAGATTTTTGGGATAAACAGACCTGTTCTCTGTGGCCAGAAAACTGCCATTGGTTCCAGTTTTTGAAACACATAAGCAAAATGTTTTTTTCAGTACCATGTTGCTTCCTGTTAAAAGAAGCTACTGTGTTTATATAATACACATTCCATATTTCAGTGGAAATTGTGAGAGAGTGGTGGAAAACATGGTGGGTCTTCCTATAATTGCATAACCTAATGCATATTCTGCAAGTATTTATTACTCTGTGAGCAGCTGATGTGTGGTTAATTCACTGGCCTTTCATCCCTGAAACACAGAATCAGAACAATTTGTTAGGTATCACTGTCTGAAAATGGTGGTTTTGTTCTATTCCATAGTGGACATCTTCTCAGAAATGGCCTGTCTCCTCTGCTCCCCTGCCTCCACCCAATATTTTCTAATGTTGGCAGCATTTTTTCAAAACCAGCCTTGGACTGGAGTAGAGAAGAGTAGTAGGTCAAAGCTGAGGCGCATTTAAAGCGTTGTAGTGTGGGGAAAGCTGAGCAGCACACACTTTCCTAGTGGCCATCATGAACCCCAAGAAGCATCAAACTTTCCTGGAAAAATGTGGAGAATTACCTCCCACAACTCCTAGAAAACAAAATTAACTATTAATAACCATAAGTACTGCTAACCTAATTTATCCGATATTGGATCATGTTCTCAATAGGTACTTATTTCATTGAAAATTATGAACAAATCTTGATAATATCTAGATAATGACAGTTGTAGAGTCTTAGGGAACAGACATGTTTGTGTCCTATACCAAACATCCCACATGGTATAGAGTTACAGAGGGAATAAAAGATTTTTATGTTGTCAGGGCAAAGCTTAATATATTATTGAGCTGTATGAAGCAGATATGTATTTTAAAACTTTCACAAGTCCAATATTTTAAATTTCATTATCACTAGCCTGACTTCAGCTATGCAGTAAATTACTACAAAAAAAAATTAACTTTAATAGTTAGCATTTATAATAAGTGGCCTGCTGACAAATAAAATAAAATGTCATAGAAATTAATTGTTAACAAGGTAAATTATATTTTAGATTATTGCCACTGGAGTTTAATCTTTTTATATGAATCAGCCTGACATAAATATTAGAAAAAAATGGCATTTGTTCTATCCATGAAACATGTCTCAAAGTCTTAAGTGATTATTTTTCTTGAAATTACGTGTATATAGTGATGACATATAGACTAATAGATGGTCCCTAGAATAAATACAAGGCTGTAGCTTACTTGAGCACTGCTTACTTCATAAACAGTGGGATGCAGCTTGAATGTACGTGAAGTAGATGTGATTGGAAAACGTGTATCATAACCAAATTCTGATGGAAAAATGGGGAAACATCAGACTTTGCTGTTTTCTGAACAACCCTAGCAAGAAGTGACGCAGACTCCCTTAGTGGGTGTTTACCCTTGTATTTATTTTATGGTAGTCTATTGTTGTTTATAATATATACTTCTTAAAATTGTTTTTTAAAGCTTGTGACATTTAAGTTAAAATGTTAACTGTTTTAAGCGTTAACAATTTAGCTTTCCTTTTTTAGATGAAGTTAATGAAAGAGAATTAAAACTCTCAGATGTCAGCAAATTACAATGCAGCATAATATAATTTTAAAACATGTTGATTACAAATTCTGCCAGGGGTGAGATTTTTCTATGATGATCAATAAGACCCTAGAAAAGAAGTGAGGGCACTCTTCTGGCACACAGTTCGTGCCTAACTGGTTACTTAATACTGTTTGGTTAGCCACTAGTGGCTGGGGCAGAAGTGTCTACATTAGTTTCCCCAATACTAATGTGATTCTTGCCTAGCAAAGAAAATTTTAAACTCTGGTTTGCCCTTATCCATATTGGCAGGCTGAAACCAATTGGAAAGTTTTAGCTGAACCTAAAAGACCTGATAGCCCTCTGTCAGCTCTCACCCAGGAGTTACAGGGCAGGAGATCACCAAAATTCTCCTTATGGGTTTCTCTTCCCAATTTGTTCCATCAAACAGCGTGCAGGGGCAGGGTTTGCTTCACCAGCAAAATAGTTGTGAGACTGGCTCCTTAGCTGCAGCAAGTCCCAGGTCCTGGAATCCATATTCTTCTCACAGTGCATAGTCAACCCATGGAACCTCTTGCCTGAAGAGGTTGTGAAGGCTTGGACTATAACAGGGTTTAAAAGAGAACTGGATAAATTCATGGCTATTAGCCAGTGTGTGTAAGGAACGGTATCCCTAGCCTCTGTTTGTCAGAGGAGGGTGATGGATGGCAGGAAAGAGATCACTTGATTACCTGTTAGGTTCACTCCCTCTGTGGCATCTGGCATTGGCCACCATTAAAAGATAGGATACTGGGCTGCATGGACCTTTGGTCTAACCCAGTATAGCCATTCTAATGTTCTTATGATCAGTGATAGGCTAAGATCGTCCATACAGAAGCCCTATGTTTCTGCACTTTCTCATAGCTCTGTCCTTAGGAACCCTGAGCCCCAGGACATACGCAGTTGGTGGCTTTCTCCACTACCACTTCTCAAATAGTAGGGAGCTTCCAATTGTGGGAGTGGAGGACAAAAGAGACCCTGGGAGAGGAAGTGGTTGGGGTTGCAGCTTGACCCTTATTCTTCAGACCTACAGGGAAGGAGCTTAAATTATCACACTGTGGATGAGACTAGTAGGCTAGGAAAGGGGTGCAGGTTTAGTGAATATTGCCGTGGGATCTGACTAACAAACTCCAGATTTGAAGCACCATGGAAGAAAAGGGTCTTGCACTTCAGCTACAAAGGAGTGCAGAATATTCCTGATATGTAATTCTTGGCTCTCTCCACTGGAGCTAAGTCTCAATGGGAAATGAGGAATGGGGGAAACTGAGGGCAGAATTGCTTTTTCTGGTTTCTCTTCTGCCTCAGTTCTAGAAGTATAAACTGCTGAGGGCTTGTGACCGTGGAAAGCATAAAGGTTAGGGAGGCTTCCACTGATACGACTAAACCATCATTTCAGGGGGAGCAGTTTATGAACATCCGAAGATTGAAATGGATTTCAGCCATATTTTTCACTTGTTTTAGCCATCTATTCTTTGACGTTTTAAAATGTTTAATTTACAATTTTTTTAAAAAAGATGAGTGATTTAAAATTTCCCTGCTAAATGTTGTCAGTGAGAGTGTTACAGCTCTCATTGACGTCTGTGAAATATTACCAGTTTGTTCTCTGCAGCATCTTACAGAGGAGTAAACTGGTAAGTATATATTATATATATTTATATATGTAAATAAATTGACTTGTTAAACATATAATATGTTGAAATTGGTTTTTAAAAGGTGATGTAAATAGTGTTTCCCTAACGAAAAATACATATTTTGTATTATTCTAATGGAAAGGAAAAAAACCTTTTAATCTTGTTTTTGGTTATGTATATTCCATGTATAAGTGTAAATATGATCAATAGATTTAAAACCTTTTGCATGTAAGTATACAGTTGCAAGTCTGGAAGAATGTATAGAAAATACCTTTTATTTAAAGTTGTGATTACCTGCTGCATGAAAAGTGCATGGGAGACCCTGTGCATCTGTGCATTGGCAAAAATGTCTTAAAGTCAGATCAGTTCATCAAAACACACAACCGTATTCCATTTCTGGACATGACTTCTGCTGTGGTATTTTAGCTTTGTGAAAGAATGTGCTTCAAATCAAAAGGGTCTTGGAAAAAACCCTCAAAACTACTTTTAAAGCATAAAGAACTCTCTCAATTGTAATTGGTCATATACGTTTTGAACTCCATTTTAAGTAATTGAAATATTGTACCAGGAGTATGTTACCATTGTAAAACAATGGAATAACAGTTCTCATTGCCATACATAAGAATTCTGGGGTTTACCGCAACCATGTTTGTTGTGATGTGTTTTCAGTAATATAACTGGTCTCATTTTTTATTAGAAATTAATTTCTTCATGTGATGTCACAAACCTGTACATACTGCAGAGTGAAGTTTTTTTAAATCTTTCAGTGTTTACTTCCTGCAGAAAATTTGAATAAATGAGAAAAATGCATTGTGTTGACGGGTTTTTAATCTACTTTGTGTGTCCTTTCTCTGTTTTGAGTCCTGGTGGTCTAGTAGCACTACACCAGTAATGTAAACTTTCATTAGCCAGAAGTAACTGCAAGATTTCAAGGATCCCAAATTTTCTTCAACAAAATTATGCAGTAAGAAACCAATGAAAATTGGTGAAAATGAGTTAGTAAAACAGATCAGATTCTCAGCCTAAGATCCAACATCATTTTTAATTCTAGTATCTATATAAATGTGTTCCATAATTGTTATCGTGAAGTTATTTCAACAGCAGAGGTGTGCAGAATATTGTGTTCCACCACAGAATTTTAAGCAAGTACAAGAAGAACTTGTTCTAAACTTACTGTATCTGGAGTTGCACAACTGCAGGAAAGTAATTCAGATTCACTTTAATTGATTATACATTTTCCTTGTCTGCACTGCCAGACAGGATAAATATCTGTTCATAAGACTGTCAGGAAACTTCATCATCTGTAAATTGTGATGTGATGGGGGTAGGGAGGGGAGGAACCGACAGATCCTCCTTCCATTTGAAGTTGATACAAAACTCCATAGATTAGTATGGTCAGGCCCTTATTGCATGTAACACCTTGTTCTGAAGGATCCCAAAGCACTTCAGTACCCTCACAGAGCTTCACTGGAGTCAGTAGTTTTACCATGACATTAACTGAACAGGCAGATAATTTTGCTGGCAAATTATGTGAACATGATTGCTAATTTTTTTCCAATTTTTTCAGTCCCTACAAGAACATCTTAATATCTTTGTACAATAACTTCTCTGGGGTAAACACAGAAAAATCGACAAATCAGACCATACTAGGACTCGGACAGAGTGAGCTGTGAACTTAACATGGTGGCCAGAACTGGTTGTCCCAACATGAGCAGTCTCTGAAGTGTCATCATATACAAAGGTATTGCTTAGGATCTTGTGTATTTAGGAAACTTCCTGTTTTCATATTACCTTTTTGCATCATGTCAGCCCAGAAAGCTGCTATAAGTATTATATGTGGAACCATTTACCTCCTCTCTCTTTTTTCCTTCCTGGGGGCCTTTTCGGTCTCTTCATGAATAGATGTGCTGTTTGTAATGCCTTGGTATATCAGAGGTGACACAGGAGAGAAGTGGTAGATAGTCCTTTCGTTGGTGGTAGGTGGTGGCAATTCTGAAGTTGGCCACGTGGTAGTGCACAGAAATGACACCACTAAACAATGCTTTTTGAAAATACCAGTGACAGAACTCTGGATTAGACTGAGTGCCTACCCAGTTTGGAGAGAGAAGAGTGAAAGTATTTTAAAAGTATAATTACCACCCTGTACATGGGTCAGTAGGCCCTCTGGGCCACTGGGGGGCAGTGGGGAGCTACCGCTGCACTTCCATGCCTTGGCCACACTTCCTGGTCACGGGGGAATTAGCACAGGGAGGTGGAAAGTCCGGAGTTAGTGGCACACCCCTCAAGCAGGGGAGTGCCCGCAGGGTCAGGACCGCGCCCCTCAGGCAGGGGAGCGCTCGCTAGGGTTTGGGGTGTACCTCACAGGCGAGCGGGCACCAGCAGGAGTCGTGGTCGTCGGTAGTGGGTGGTTCCAGTTCCCCGTCGGCATCTGCCTCCGTTGCCCATGGGTTGCTGTCGGGCTCCGGCGGTCCCTCGGAGTCCTCAGCCACTAAACACTGGGGGTCCACTGCAGTGTCCGCCTCTGTCAGCCACGGGCCCCCACAGGCCTTTGGGAGTTCCTCGGGGTACTCGGCAGCCGGCAGGTCTGGAAACCCCAGGCTGTCCCCTAGATCAGGGCTCCCTGTCTTGGCGGCAGGCTGGGGAGGGAGCAGCCTACGGTCTGCGTCTGTCTCCCTCCCTGGTGCAGCCCTGACTGAGCTAGGGGCCCTGCCCTTATACTTTCTGTCCCGCCCTTCCTTTTCCTGGGGGCGGGGCCAGCCTCGTCAAGGCCCGCCCACTCCAGCTGCAAGAGGTCTTCTGTTCCCTCTGGCTCGGAGGGAGGCCACCCAGCCTCCCTACACACCTGTATTCTGCTCTTAAAAGTCCCTTTGTTTTTTTGAGAATCCCGTAATAGTCTTTCCCATCTTCTGCAAATAGCCCAGCATATGATTTCCCCAAATGACACAGGAAATCTGTTGCAAAGCCGAGAAGAGAACTGAAATTTCCCGAGTACTTGTGCAATGCCTTTAACTACGTGACCATCCTTCATCTTTATGCGTGGATGAAAACTGCGTAGTTGATGGTGCAGCCACTCAGATCTAGGCCCACCTTCAATTTTGCTGGTACCATTTGTGCCCCAAATTACACAAAATAGAAGTAACTGAAATGAGCTTTCATACCATCTCCCCATAATTTGGTGCTGGTCTTGCATACTCCTTCCAGATTCACAGCCATGGCTTTGACTTTCTCCTACAGAGGGGCTCTGAAGCCCCAGGACAACATACTGCATTGCCATGGCTTCACCATCTTGGCTACATTTCAATGGAGCTTTTTGTCTCCCTTCACTCCTTTAGTCAGTGTAGCAGCTGGGAGTATCTGACCCTTAGTATGTGAATTAATACTTTAATATTAAAGAACTAGCAACAACCAGGAAGCCTGGTAAAACTAAGACTCTGTTCCTCCGCTGGTGTAAAGTCAATGAGCTTACCCTGGTTTACACCAACTGAAGAACCATAGACAGGTAACAATCCCTCCATACTAAAAACTGGTTTATTTGTAAACAAGTTTGGAAACCTGAAAGAATTTGGGTCAGGTAATCCCTGCAGGTGGTGGTGTGTCTTTTATCCCAGTCAAAGCCAACTGAGAGATTACTTTTTCCTCCACTCCTCTTGCTTTGAGTCCTCTCATCTAATTTGGTAACTGTGTGGGAACCTGGCCATACCACCTGAAGGGTAAAGGGAAAAAAATACAGTATTAGTTTTTGTTGGAGAAAAAATCACTAGGGGAATGTTTCTTCCGAAAGGCACTGTATTATGCATGACTGCATGCCATACCTAGCAATCTCCAGCTGTAAGTATTAACCTAAGGCACTGTGCTATGGCTTCACACTGAGAAGAGAGGAGGTGACCTATAACTGGGGTCTGACCCCAGTATCTGTTTATATTTCAGGAAGCTGCATAGCAGGGCAGAAAGAAAGGACTGTGGAGTGCAAATTCACATTTTTCTTAAACCAATGTTATCTTTATTTTTTTTTAATAAAGGCCACTGGGCAGAAAGTATCAGTTCAAGGAGAGAACAACAGAAAGTACATAAGACAAAGAGAGAGAGAGGTGGTGGTTTCTTTTTGAAGTCTAATCATTAATCAGATGAACTTGGAAGTTTGGGAAAACATGGAAGAAGATACTGGATAAAAACGCTCCTCAGTCCGTGAAGAGACAGCAGTACCTGCACTGAAGACACTCTTTAAAGGGTTGCCTAAAGTATAGGTGATTCACAACAGAGCTTTCATTATTGTTTCTCTTTATTTGCTTGGAACTGGGGAACTTCGTTCACTGTGGTAGAATGGCACTACTTTATCCTTTTATTTTTTCTTCATCTCTGTCAATGTACTGCGGAGGCATTGCTGTCTCTCCCTTTTCCTTCTGGTATACCAGATCTCCTGCTGTTTGTTTTATTTTTACAGTTTATGAAGTGTGCTTAGCCAAAAATTTATAGGCTAAGCACACTTAAACCAAATAGAACACACAACTAATTAGTACCTTAGCTAACGTGACTCCTTGCTCAAACTGCTCTATACCTCTCCTTGTATTTCCTCCCCTTGCATCATCCAACAAATGTAAGTAGATAGACCTGTCCCCTGTGCTCTAAAGGTCAACACACACTCTGGGTGAGTCTACACAAATAAAATTTGGCTTTTGAGCCATCAAATGGGTCCTTAGCACACTTATAACACCACCTATTTACACACACAATGGCTGTTGAGGTAGACAGGCATTTACGCTGTTATTTAGAATGGAGTTTTTATGAGCAAGGCTAACCATCTTGAGGTCCTCACGGTGCCAGTCTTCACTGATGAATTGCTATAGTTGATGGTAAGAGTTGGTATCCTAATGGCATTGGAGTCTGATCACTGTCTAGTTAGGTGCTACTGGAAGAGCTTTACCCATGCAAAGCTATTTGTAAAGAACTCCATTTGTGTGTCATTTTACAAGCATCAACAACGCAATTGTTCTGTGTTAGCTCCTTTAATAGGGTATTTCAGAAGGAGATGAGCGTGTCGTCTGCTGGCCAAAAGCAGATGTCTGTGCACTCATGCCTAAGAGGCACGGTTGCAGCCCAACTCTGATTTGGAACACTCTGGTGTATGACCTGGTGTCCAACAAGCCTTGCCAGAAAGAAAAAGGTGGTGCGTAAAGGTGCAATAGATTAAGGCCCAGGAGCAGCAACAGGCTAGGGATGAATGAAGACTTCTTGGAGCTCACGGTTCAGCCCAGTCAGCTGTGCTGTTTCATAATCCAGAGGCAGTGTATATCACCCACTGTTAGAGGATGAAGGGAGAAGGCAGTGACTCCAGAGCCCAATCCACTGCACAAACCGAGGAACCAGATCAGGAGATGCAAAGCCTGGGCCAGGAGTGCAGGACCTCCTGAGCAGTCCCAAAGTCAAGAGACTGTAATTATACCAGTAAGATAAGGAGGAAGAATCGGGGGATGAGGATGCCTACATGCTCTCTAGACTGAATATGTAGCTCATTATTGCTATACGAACAGATGAGCTGATTAAGTGGGCTCTGGTGCTGCAGAACAAGTTCAGTGATCTAAAGAATGTGGGTAGTATTGTCTTGAAACTGGCAGATGTAACCCACACATGAGGGCAGGGGTCCCTGTTCACACCTCCCTCTGCCTCTGTTGCACAGGTGGCACTATTGGTCCCCTCCCTACACACATTCATCATTTCTCTCTGCAACTCCTTCCTTGGTAAGCAGCATGGGGTTCTGTTGCTAGGGAAGGTGGAAGTGCGTGGTTGGCAGAACAATGATTGGATGAGCCCTTCTTGGAACGGTGGACAGAGAAGGGAAATAAAATAAAGTCAAACAGAAACCACAGTATAAATATGTACAAGGAAGAGAGTTTTTTTGCCAAAAACAGAGTGCTATCCAGATATTTGTTATGAGACACATCCTGACTCCTGCTATAACTGTTTTTACCATTCTGGCACAAAGCCACCTTACAACAAGTTCACCCATAGAAGGATGGTCCAGTTGGGAGGGCACTTGTCTTGGGCCTGTTGCTCTTTCTGCCACAGAGACTTCATGTGTTGCCATGCACAAGGCAGTGTCTCCCTCGGCCTTGCTTCCCCACCTGTGAAAGGCGGATAATAGCACTTCCCTGCTTCACAGGGCTGTCAGCGAGGTTAAATTACAGATTATGAGGTTCTCGGATTCTCTGTTAATGGGGGCCATAAGTAACTCAGCTACATAACACGACAATTTGTTCTTCTACATCTAAATTAGGCCTACTGTACCAAAATCAGCAACTTTGACCTTTTAAAATATTTAGACTAGATAAACAAGCAACCTGTGAGGTGGGGGAATCCCAGGGTCATGTTGCTGCTATGCTGTGGTAATCCCCAGATGAGGAAACTGACTTCAGCAAGTAAAGAACCACAGAGCAGAAGGGGAAACTCCAGAATTCTGGCCTCTGCTGCTTGCTGTCTCTGCATCCGTTACCTGATCACTTCTCTGCAATGCTGGCCCTACCTTGGTCATGCAGTAGGACTGGATTTTTTTTTAAAAAAAATACTCACGGGGGGGGGGGGGCCCAATTCTAAAACAAAACAATTATATAAAATGAATTAAATGGTTTAAAAAACAAACAAATTAGGAAGAAGGTGAAAAAGTGAGAGAGGAAAGAGTTCCCCTAATTGAGGAATAATTCAAATAGGGTCAAAAGTGCTATTTTAAATTTTGACCTGGACCCTGTGAAACCTGACTGCAGCCCTGATAATCACACAGCAGGTCTAATCCCTAGTTGATTTGTGAATCCTCATGCCTCTGTATAGTGGAAATGATCTATTTCTACTATGCTAGTGGCAATCTGGAGAGGGGATTTCTTTCCTCAGCATTTTTTCCTCAACTCTTCTACTTAGGATTCGTTCCAGTTTTCAGGTTTACAGTATATTTTTAGTCCTCTGTTGATCATGTGTAATATACTTATCATAGATAAAACAGGGCAAGCTAAACATGGGGCTTCCCCTCTAATACTGCTGCTTTTGACTTTTGTTGGATTAAGACAGGAAACTAAAATGATGTTTTCATTTTGGGAGATTATTTTTAGAGGTTAAAAAAGCTTGCTATGAAGAAAGTGAAAGTGCAGAACCTTTAAAAAGCTGGTTGTCCTCAGCTGAACTAGAATAATTGAAAGTGTGAATTTATGTGGAAGAAATTTTTGTACACTGCAATATAATTCTGTCTTTAAAGTCCATCATAAAAAATTCAAGACATTACAAGGAGGGAGAAAACTGTGTATACATGCACATAGGGGATCAGAACAATTACTCTCATGATCAAAAAGGAAAAATTCGGTAAGAAAATGGACAGCAGAAAAGCAGATATTTAAACCAGCAGTGATGTAGGGTAATAGCTCTTGCAGGCTAGCAGTTATTGGTGCCGTACAAAAATAAGGTGACGTGCTTCAAGGAATTTGCAGCCTATTACAAACACAGAACAGTTCAGGCTCATACAGTACATTAAGTGCTGTTACAACTTAGAGGTAGTGAAGGAATCTAGTAGAGGTTATTATGAAAGAAACAAGTTAGAGGCAGAAAGTCACTTGTGGTGAAATTCTTTTGAGATTTTAAGTGAAACTTAAATGGTGAACAAAAGCCTGGTACTGACTTCTCTCCTCATGCACCAAGAATGAAACTCATCCAGTGCAGAGATGTCTCATCTGTAGAACTGGTGTGATGAAGGGAGACTGGAAAGAGAGAGGTTTAGAATCAATTGCCCATTAAAGTGAAAGGTTTAAGATTTGCAGCCGTGTTAGTCTATATCCATAAATAAGATGAGAAAGACTTTGTAGCACCTTAGGGTATGTCTACACTACAAACATGTCGATTTTGTTAAGGTTGATTTTGTAAAGCAGACTATAAAATCGATTTTGTGCATCCACACAAAACACAGCAAGTCAGCATTGTTCATGCACACTACAGTGGGAAGCATCGACATAGCGAGTGGTGCACTGTGGGTACCTATCCTACAGTTCCCAGAGTCCCAGCAGGCACCATTTCGAGTGGTGCACTGTGGGTAGCCATCCCACAGTTCCCGGAGTCCCAGCAGATGCCATTTTGCACTTTCTCGGTTCCCAAACCCACCCACCCCGCAGTGCCCCTCCCGCTGTGAAAGCAACTGCAAACAGTCATTTCGCGTGCTTTTGCTGCCTGCGCTGATGCCATAGCAGTGCAAGCATGGAGCCTGCTCAGGTAACCACTGCAGTAATGGCCGTTGTGAATACCTCACGCACTGTTGTGGACTTTATGCTGCATCATATGCACAAGAATGTGATCAGGAGACGACTGCGGTATCAGGAGAGTGAAGACAGTGACATGGACATGGACACTGACGTTTTTGAAAGTAGGGGGTCCGACAACCTGGCAATTTTGGTGGCAATGGGGCAGGCTCATGCTGTGGAACGCCGAATCTGGGCCAGGGAAACAAGCGCTGACTGGTGGGATCGCACAGTGCTGCGGGTCTGGGATGACTCGCAGTGGTTCAGAAACTTTTGCATGCGAAAGGGCACATTCATGGAACTTTATGACTTGCTTTCCCCTGCCCTCCAGTGCGAGAATACCAAAATGAGAGCAGCCCTCACAGTTCAGAAGCGAGTGGCGATAGCCCTCTGGAAGCTTGCAACGCCAGACAGCTACTGGTCAGTCGCAAATCAATTTGGAGTGGGTAAATCTACAGTGGGGGCTGCTGTGATGCAAGTAACCAGGGCAATCATTGATGTGCTGCTATCCAGGGTTGTGTGTCTGGGAAAGGTGCAGGCTACAGTAGGTGGCTTTGCCGCGCTGGGATTCTCTAACTGTGGGTGGGGGTGGGGGCTATAGATGGCACTCATATCCCTATCTTGGCACCAGACAACGAAAGCACAGAATACAGAAACCACAAGGGGTATTGTTCAATGGTCATGCAAGCACTGGTTGACCACAAGGGATGTTTCACCAACATGTGTGGGATGGCTGGGAAAGGTTCATGACTCTCGTGTGTTCAGGAACTCTAGGCTGTATAGACAGCTGATGCAAGGGACTTTTTTCCCAGACCAGAAAATTACTGTGGGAGGTGTTGAAATGCTGATCATTATCCTTGGGGACCCAGCCTACTCCTTAATGCCCTGGCTTATGAAGCCATACATGGGATCCCTGGACAGGAGTCAGGAGCTGTTCAACTGTAGGCTGAGCAAGTGCAGAATGGTTGTGGAGCGTGCATTTGGCCATCTGAAAGCCAGGTGGAGAACCCTACTTACTCGCTCAGACCTCAGTGAAAGAAATGTGCCCATTGTTGTTGCTGCTTGCTGTGTGCTCCACAATCTCGGTGAGAGCAAGGGGGAGATGTTTATGGCGGGGTGGGAGGCAGAGGCCAATGTCCTGTCCACTACTTAAGAGCAGCCACACACCAGGGCAAGTACAAAAGCGCACCAGGAAGCGCTGCGCCTCAGAGAAGCCTTGAAAAACAGTTTTGTGACTGGCCAAAATGCTGTTGAAAACCTGCTCCCTTGCTCTGCTCTGCAATAAGCCTCCCACCCTCCAGCTCCATAGAGCTGTTGAAAACCCGCTCCCTTGTTCTGCTCTATGATAAGCCTCCCGCCCTCCTTATTTGCAGAGTAAATAGTCACTTTTTTAAAAAAAGCATGCATTCTTTAATGATTCTTCACAAACGAAGGGGAAGATTGGCAAGATAGCCCAGAAGGGGTGGGTGAGAAGGAAAACCAGTCAGTGTGGTGGATGGGGGCGGGGGACAAAGACACAGCACATTTTTAAAACTTTTCTGATAAACTGAGCCACATGCTGCTTGTGTTGTATTGTGGGGTAGAGTGAGTTGGTTCCTGGAGCCTCCCCCCCTCGCCACGTTCTCACCCCGCATCTGGGTGGGGAGGCAATGGAACTTGGGGAGGTGGCTGCAGGGACAATCTTTGGTCCTGATGAAGCTCCACCAGACACCAGAGCGTATCACTTTGATCCTCCATTATCCTCAGCATTGCTTCCATCCTCCTTTCTTCCCGCTCCTGCCATCTCTCCTCCCGTGCTGCTACTGCTGCCCTAGATGTGCTCTGGGACTCTAAATTTTTTTCTCTCCATGCGTTGTTTCGAGCTGCCTCACTGCGGGATAAATGCATGAGCTCGGCAAACAAATATTCTCTTGTGCGCTTCCTTCTTCTTCGTATCTGTGCTAGGCTCTGCGAAGGGGATGTTGGGGGTGGGTGGAGGACGACCAAGCTGGCTGTAGGAGGAAAGAAGGAAAAAGGTTATAAGATAGATACATTCTCCAGGAAAAAGATTATAAGAGAGATTCCCCAGCACAATGGGAACAGTCTTTCACGATGAAACAAAGTATTCACAGAGTGCATATGCTTTCTGTACAAGGTCGCATTTTGCATCTTAAATTGAGTGCCTGTAGCTTTCCTGTACAGACATCACATCAGATACCCTCTCCTAGGGCCAGGCAACAGAAACCACCATGCAAGCAGCCATGGTAAGCCGCATTCTTTTGGTTTGATCCATATTCTTTACAACAATGCTCTCCTTTCCCACAGTAACCACCCCCCCGCCCTCACTGTGTGGCTCCCTGCTGCTGCAATACAAGCTGCCCCCAGCCCAAGCTGCTGCTCTCATGGAGGCTTCTCTCCCCCGCACAAACACACATATGCCCCAACACAAGCACCCCCAGTGTTTTCTCTTCCTCCCAACCCCCTTACCCTGCTGGTCTCATTGTGGACCATGCTGGAGCTCTTTTGCACTGGTTGGTCTCCTGTGCTGATGAGCTCTGCATGGTGCCTTGTGCTGAGGAGCTCTGCATGGTGAGTGTCCTGTGTAGGTGAGCGCGCCACGCTGGCCAAACAGGAAATGAAATTCAAATGTTCCCAGGGCTTTTCCTGTCTACCTGGCCAGAGCAGCGAGTTGAGAGTGCTGTCCAGAGCGGTCACAGTGGAGCACTGTGGGACAGCTTCCGGAGGCCAGTAAAGTCTACATGCGTCCTCACTAAGCCACAGTCGACCCAGAGACGTCGATTTAAGTGTTACTCCCCTGGTTTTGGTGGAGTACAGAAATCAATTCTGAGGGCCCTTTAAATCGACTTAAATGGCTACTGTGTGTGGACGGGTGCCAGGGTTATGTCGATTTAACAGCACTAAAGTCGACATTAACTTGTAGTGTAGACCAGGCCTTAGAGACTAATCAGTTTATTTCAGCATAAGCTTTCATGGAAATCCAATGAAGTGGGCTATAGCCCACGAAAGCTTATGCTGAAATAAACTGGTTAGTCTCTAAGGTGCTACAAAGTCTTCCTCGTCTCATTGAAGCGATGAGGGTTTATGATGGAATCCTGAAAAGAAATGCCGTAGAGAGAGAGATTTGGATGGAACAACCAAGTAATGGTGTTCATCATATAAAGAAATGTTTGAGCAAGAAACTGAATAATGGAACCTGAGAAGAATAAACTGAATGGGTGAAAGATCAAGAGGAGGTGAGAGAAATCAGGTGGAATAAGTTCAGAGGCAACTTTGTAAAGTTTCGTAATAGATTATGAATGTGATTTGAAGTTAGCTTGGAAACAAAGGAAGATGGTCTGATTCTTTAGATTAGTCTGACCAGAACATTTGGTACCCTATGAAATTCAGAAAACACGGATTTATACAATCATAAAAAGTAGATTACACATAGTGAAACCAGTAAAGGAGATATTTTTCTATTAAAAATAAATTCAGTTTGTATTCCCAGACCAGGGCATTTGCTAGTGCCAGTGTACCACTGCTTCCTGGATGGGTGTGGGGGTGTATACGTGTGTGTGTGTATGTGTGTGTGACTGTATACACTATGTGTAATCTACTTTTTATGATTGTATAAATCCGTGTT